>JAPTYR010000006.1:26206051-26220112 GCA_029814505.1 Siphamia roseigaster | reverse complement strand
GTTAAGACTCCGGCCTTAGCCGGACTAAGGCAATAATTCGACTTTCTGACCATGCATGGAAACACACTGAGTGTGACCTGGGAACAACAATCAGCCTTTCATTATGGATTGCCATGTTCCATAAAAGGCATTTTCAAATCTCTTAAGACAGAATTCTGAGTTGTCTGTTTGCATCTCCCAGTGACACAGCATTCAGACAAACCAGAAAACAAAGAAAATGGCAAAAGGTCTTTTTTGCAATGGAAGCAGATTACAGCAGTGTATTTGTGAGAATTTAGTCTGGTTAACCTCGAGGTCAACAGGGATTTTACCAGAGAGTACTTGACTTTATTTAAGCCAGGCGCACTCACAGCTGCATAAATGTATATCCAGAAGTATTTTCTCATACAAGCTTATATAGGTTGTTTGTGCTAATATGGGTCCACAGAAGGACTTCAGCACTTATCTCTCAACCTAACACCCTCTGTAGGTCAATAGGCTACTCCTAGAAACACTTGCACAGAGATGTATGTATGCAGACCAACAAAGGTAGTGATTATTACAAATATTTTTTTAGCTACTAGACTATATTAAGGGGCAGCAGGTCATGTTCTTAATGACTAACTGTGCTTGAGAGCTTGTAATGTGAATGAGACAAGGTCATGACACAAGTGTACCTTTAACCTGCTAACTTCTGCGATCAATACCACACCTGCAGTTCTTCTCATCTGCCTAAGGCTGTAATGTTTTACTAGCTGGTCAGAGTCTTGACACAAAATGGGGCCATGAACATATGAATATGTGCACATGGAAAAGCAAATGCATCTTTATACTCATGAAAACAGCACACAGATTAAAGATGATATAAGTCTGGCCATTTATAATATCTGGATATTGTACATATTTGACTGTATCGACCAGCCAGTCAAGCTGAGCATGGACACACTCCTTATTATTACAGAGAAGGCTCCTCTATCTTTCTCTCTGGATGCCTTGATACATTTTTCATTCATGTTTCTTCTACAAACATCAAAACACAATACATTCTTTTTGATATTGATAGTTGTTTTTTTGTTTTTCACCTTATGAATCATTGTAGAAGTTGTGCCTCTGCAGTGTTTATTTGCAGCTTGATTTGAAATTTGCCTTTTTGATTCTTTTGTCACAGCCCTAAGAATTACAGGCAATGACCTTTTTTATATTAATGTTAAAACATATGTAATACACTGTGAAACAGTTGATAAATGGCAAAAGTAAAGGTGGATTTTATCTACAGTTCCACATTTGTGGATCGGGGACGTTGAAGTTCATTTTTACATCCACAGTTCCTCTGTCGCTCAACAAACTCTTTTCAGCAGCAGTGGGTGCTTTGTCTGCCTTTGTGCTTGCTGTCAAAGGACCTATTCATAATTAATAGTGGTTTTAATGTCTGTTTTATTATATTAACTGCATAGTTTTGACGTGTCAGGGATGGTCCCATGCAGAAATTCTTATTGTGTTGTGTATTAAAGCTGTAAAAAAAAAAATGTACAAACTGTGCTGTCAGTGTGGACCATTCCAAGTAGGAACATCCCCCAATCAACACCCTTTCATTTATGTATTTTTAGATCATGTCTGCTAATGGAATAAATTATATTGAGACTGGCTAATTATGTAGCCTCAGTGTAAATCCCCAAATTTAGGTGCTTTTTCATGACTGCACAGTGCCAGTTTGTTGCATCAGCTACATATGTTGAGACATTAGTGATGGTACATTAGCCAACTATGATCTATTTGCAGAGTGTTGTTTGGTGAGAAACATAGGAAAACATGTTTTTGATGGAGACAAGTCAGCCAACAGGCAATGCAGCCTTTTAAAATGCAGATGGCTTTCCCTAGTTGGCCAATTAGTAACTTTAGCTCTGGAACACTTATCTACTTTCATCTTCCTGTGTATGTCTTTCATTTGGGTTGCAGGGAGCTCAGTGTGGCTGTTTCCACAAGTGTGTGGTGGTATGTGTCTGTTCCTGTGTGCACATACATGTGTCTGTTTTCTGTGATAGTGAAAAACCCACGTAACTTCATTCTGCTGCTGGCAGAGTCGACCAACCATACTGTTAGATGTCAGATAATAAGCCAAAACACACATCGAGTCTCAACAAAGATGGGACTGAAATGTGGAAGGCACCACAGTTTGCAAATGCAGCCCTGGTAGTATAAAAATTAGATGAGTTAAATGGGTAAAAATTGCCTTTCACTGCACTACAGCTGGGTTAAGTAATGTGTGCAGCATTCCAGCAGCTTTGCTACTGACCTCAATCTTTTCAGGAAATATTCAGTGGAGAAATAGGATCACAGATTAAGCATTATTAATAGCACATAGGCACACAATAAGAATTTAGCAGACACACAATAGCTCTCAAATGACAATGGAGCCTGTCATTTAAATGCTTATTGTCTGTATCTTTTTAAATTTTTTATTAATTAATTCTTCCATTTCTGTCTTTCTAATATGCAGGGACAGACCCCAGCCCAGTGAGCTCCTGTGCATGGAAACCTTCCTTGACAGGCTCCTCCTCTCCCTAGAGCTTGAGGCCAGCATGGCAGGATGAGCCTCTGCCAGCGATGATGATGACCAAAAAGCAAGATGTCCGGGCACCCACCTACAACCTGGTTGTGGTTGGGCTGTCCGGCACAGAGAAGGAGAAAGGCCAGTGTGGTGTGGGCAAGTCCTGCCTGTGTAACCGATTTGTCCGGCCAAGTGCAGACGACTTCTATCTAGACCACACCTCGGTTCTCAGTACCAGTGACTTTGGAGGGCGGGTGGTGAACAATGACCACTTCCTGTTCTGGGGAGAGGCAGGCCGAGCAATGGAGGAGGGGCCAGAGTGCCGTATGAATGTGGTGGAGCAGACGGAGTTCATTGATGATCAGACATTCCAGCCACACCGAAGCACAGCACTGCAACCTTACATCAAACGGGCAGCATCCACAAAGTTGGCCTCAGCTGAGAAATTGATGTATTTTTGCACAGATCAGTTGGGGCTGGAACAGGACTTTGAACAGAAACAAATGCCTGAAGGCAAATTGATGGTGGATGGCTTCTTACTCTGTGTAGATGTTAGCAGGGGTATGAACCGTAGTTTTGAGGACCAGATGAAGTTTGTCACAAACCTCTACAACCAACTAGCCAAAACGAAGAAGCCTGTGGTCTTGGTTCTCACCAAATGTGATGAAGGAGTTGAGCGCTACATTAAAGACTCACACACCTTTGCTCTAGCTAAGAAGAATCTGCAGGTGGTAGAAACATCAGCACGCTCTAATGTCAATGTTGATCTAGCTTTTCTAACACTGGTTCAGCTTATAGACAAGAGTAGGGGAAAGCCCAAAATTATCCCTTACTTTGAGGCACTGAAACAGCAGAGTCAACAGATTGCCTCAGCCAAAGACCGCTATGAGTGGTTGGTCAACCGAATTGTGAAGAACCACAATGAGACATGGCCCAGTGTCAGTCGCCGGATGCAGTCTGCCCCTGAATACAAGGAGTATGTTTTTCTTGAGGGAACAGCTAAAGCCAAGAAGCTCTTCCAGCAGCATGTGCATAGACTTAAACAAGAGCATATAGAGAAGCGTAGAAAGGCTTATCTTAGCACTCTGCCACAGGCTCTGTCTATACTGTTGCCAGAGTTGGATGAGATAGACCACCTGAGCTGGTCAGGAGTACAGAAAGTCTTGGAAACAAAGAGAGATTTCTCACAGTGGTTTGTGGTGTTGGATGATACACCTTGGGAGACCACATCACATATTGATAACATGGAAGATGATCGAATCCCCCAAGACCTCTTGGAGACCCCTTCAGCTGAAGCTATCTATGAGACCCACCTAGAGCAGCTAAGAAATGAGCGCAAACGGGCTGAGATGAGATGGGAGTTCAAGGAGAAGCTAAGTGTCTCTCCATTCATTACACCCGGGAAACCCTGGGAGGAGGCCAGAAGCTTCATAATGAATGAAGACTTCTATCAGTGGCTGGATGAGGCTGAATATTTGGATATATACAACAAACACCAGAAGGAAATCATTGACAGAGCCAAAGAGGACTTTCAGGAACTACTTCTTGAGTACTCTGAGCTTTTTTATGAGCTGGAAGTAGATGCAAAGCCAAGTAAAGAGAAAATGGGAGCTATTCAGGAGGTACTGGGTGAGGAACAAAGATTCAAAGCTCTGCAGAAGCTGCAGGCAGAAAGGGATGCTCTAGTTTTGAAACATATCCACTTTGTGTACCACCCAACAAAGGATACATGTCCCAACAACCCCCATTGTGTGGACAGTAAGATAGAGCAGATACTGGCCTCCAGATTCCCTACCCGCTACCCATCATCAGACAGTTCAAGACTGGAAGGAGGGAGGGCTGAACGGATAAATCTGGTCATTCTAGGGAAGGATGGGCTAGCCAGAGAAATGGCAAATGAAATAAGGGCATTGTGCACCAGTGATGACCGGTACGTGTTAGATGGCAAAATGTACGAGTTAGCTCTTCGTCCCATTGAGGGCAATGTACGTTTGCCAGTAAATTCATTCCACACACCAACCTTTACACCCCACGGTTGCCTCTGTTTATACAACTCAAAGGAATCCCTCTCTTATGTTGTAGAAAGTATAGAGAAACTAAGGGAGTTCACCATAAGCAGAAGAGAAAGGGATAACAGTTTAGCCCATCTCCCTCTGTCCCTCCTACTGGTCACCAAGCGAGGAGTCGGGTCCATAGGGGACATTGGAGGGGAGACGGCCCAGATTCTTATCCAACAAGGCCAACAGGTGGCTGGAAAACTGCTGTGCGCCTATCTAGACCCTGCCTCCCCTGGCATGGGCTATGGACGCAATGTCAGTGAGAAGCAGATCAATCAGATGCTCAAAGGTCTCTTGGAGTCAAGACGAAGCATAGGGAGCAGCTCCCCTCCCTTACCCCCTCCCTCCTCAGCTTTCAGAGACTCTCAGTCCCAACCCAGTCTCGAAGCAGACCTGCGCATTGTCATGTGCCTAATGTGTGGAGACACATTTGACCTAGACCAACTTCTTGCTCCTTTTCTGTTGCCCCAGCATTGTCGTCCTGCTTCCAGCCTCAGTACTGGTACTTCTGTTCTTCTGGAGCTCAGTGTTGGAGGTCAGAGGCAGAATATTGAGTTGTCCCTGCTGTCCTTCCATTCCTCATTCTCCCTCCGCAAGACCAGGCTAGTCCATGGCTACATTGCAGTTTACTCTGCTCGTCGCAAGGCTTCTATGGAGACATTATGTGCTTTTCTATGTGAGGTCCAAGATATCATCCCAATCCAGTTGCTAGCCGTCGGGGAGAGCCAGATGGAGTTGTCAGACTCAGAGTCAGCTAAGGAGCAAGTGAATCAGGGTGAAGAACTGGCCCATGAAATTGAGGCCAGGTTCAACACAGTAATATGTGGACATGGTGGAGTAGTAGGAGGGCTTCATAAGATAGACCTTTTTCAATCCTTCCTCAAAGAAGTGGTAGAGAAGCGCACAATTGTTGAAGCCACACACATGTATGACAATGTGGCCGAAGCATGCACCAATGAGAGTGTGAGCCCTCGCTGTGGCTCTCCCAGTCCAGTTAACATTCTTGTTGACTCAGAGGATGATATTGATCCATCACCCCCCTACCCTCCCCTGACAGAGGTTGGTAGTCTCAGCTCCCACCTGGGAAGCTTCAAGCTCCCAGATTTGGATTCAAGTGATACTTTCTCTGTCATTTCTGAGCTAAGCACCTTTGAGAGCAAATTAAACAATAAGATTCCACCACAAGTCAAGCCCAAGCCTGTCCGTAAGGTCAACCTTGGCCCCTATATGGATCAACAGGGTGGTACCAACCGCCGCTCATTGCCCCAAGCGGTCACCTGGGCTCCAGGAAGTGATGGAGGCTATGACCCCTCAGATTATGCAGAGCCTATGGATGCAGTGAGCAAACCTCGGCCAACAGAGGAGGAGAATATTTACTCTGTGCCTCATGACAGCACACAGGGTAAGATTATCACCATCCGCAATGCCAACAAAGGTCATTCAAATGGAAGTGCTGGTGGTAACGGGTCAGACAGTGAGGCTGATAGCAGTTCTTTAGAACGAAGGAGAAAGCTGTCAGCCATCGGTGTGAAACCTAAGCTTTATAGAGACCGATCCAAACGGCTTGGCAAGTTCAGCAGCTTCAGGACAAGCTTCTCGATAGGCAGTGATGATGAGATGGGAGGCCCACCCAAGGCAAGCCAGGATGAAGGAGGAGCCCAAAAGGACAGCTCCATTGAGGAGAGTGAGGACCCCAAACGCAGAAATATTCTCAAGAGTCTGCGCAGAAATACAAAGGTATGTACTGGTTCATATTTTTCATTTAAGTATGAAACTGTAAATATGCAAAGATATCTCGGGTATGTTGGGTGAAAGTGTTGCATTCTAAATTTAAAATGACATATTTGAACACAGGAAAACACAAAAGTTGACAAATGTTTTTCACAAATGTTGAATATTCATTTTGGAACATATCCATAGCCCTAGTAAATCATGTAATAACTAAAATATTCAAAGTGTTAATTAAACATTAAAATAACCTCTAAACAGATGATGGTGGTAGATAGAGGAATTTTAACTTGTTTAATTTACTTTTGTATATTCACAATTTTTTTGAGCTACTCTTCTGCTTCTGCAGTACATTTGATTCATGTCTTTGTAGACATGATGGATAAAATGCCCTGAGATTGAAACTGTGTGTAATTTGTATTTATCACTGCAGTCTAGAAATAATAAATGAGTTTGGTAGAATGTCTCTGCAGCTTAGTTCAGTGGAAATATGACTGAAAACATGCCTGCCATGTTTTTCCCTGACTGCTCTGTCGGAGCCCTCTAAACTAACCTGATCATCAGAGGAAAAAGGGAAAACTCCAGCTTGTAAACTTCTGTACTAGAAGGCAGAAACTCTTAATGAATAGGAATAGTGGCACAGTCTACACACTTCCATTTTTGTCTGTTGGCATTCGTCTATGCCTGCAGGCTTGCATTAGGTTTAACATTAAATGAGAACAGTATATTTATTTATTAATTAATGAATGTGTAACATCTGCACCCATCTTTCAATTCTTGCTGAAAAAATCAATTAAAAGTAATGTTATTCCCAACAAATAAGCTCTGAACAGCCTTGCTCATTAGTAGTGCTGAAGAGCTAATGAAAAAGGCAGAATTGGAACATTATTTAAAACCTAGCTCATGACAAGTCATTGTTTTGTTAAATTTGAATAACTTTGTGAAATTATATTATTTTTTTGTTTAATTTGGCTCTTAAATGTTTGAAGATGGCTTGTTGTTAAAGGGCACAGTGCTTAAGCAATTAGTGAGATTGTGATAGACATCAGTGTCATTTCAGCAAGCTGGTTTGATTTACAATAGTAGGAAATGCGAGTATGTGCCAAGGACTGCAGATATAATTTATTGAATGTGTTCAAAAGATGTCAATTCCTCATGACAGCTTTACGTTCCTTGCGTCCTTACTTTTATTCTCTCATATTTGGACTCCCTAGTCTTCTTTTATCGCTGATTCATAGTTTCTGTTACTCATATTCCTGTCACATTTCTCTGTCGGTCTCCTTCCCTGCTATGTTGGTCCTCTTTCTTTTCTCGGTTGCACGCTCGGGTATCTCTCCACGTGACTTGCTCTCACTCCGTCCATCTGTGACTGTCTTTTTCATTTCTGAGGTGTCCCTCACACATGTTGCAGTGATACCTTTGACCTTACACTGTCAGCTTATCAGCTTGGTATGCTATTCAGTTATCCACATGGCCTGGTACAGAAGTGCAGGCTGAATAGGAACTACAGCTGTGTATGTTGGGCTTCTGTGCCTGTGATAATTACCTCCACTGTCAGTAGGGTGGAACAGGAGGGGATGATTAATGTTTTCACACACTCAGCTGTGATGGCCAAGTAGGTGAAGGCTGTCTTCTCATATAGCTCCTTACAACTCAAACAATGTTCTCTTTTGCTGGGCTGAGCAGCTTCGCTTATAGAGTACACAAGTCATTTTCTTGGCCTGATTTGTAAACATTTGTTGTAGATTCAGTGTGAATGCAGGGCACTGAAGTTTTCTATTAACTACTCTGGAAATGCTGCATAGGCCTGTGTCAGTACACAGTACACTATGGTGTTTTCCCTGACAGGTCACTGATACCATGCTGCTCTGACTTGTAACTGACCTGATGCTCTGACCCCTAATCCATGTAGGGGGGCATGAAAAGAAAGATCAATGAAGTATCACATTGCACATGATGTACCAAGCACATGCTTAAAAACAAATCGGAGAAACTGGCAGACTTTCGATCAAATCAGTATTGTAATGCTACTCTTAATTGGATCCTGGCTGAGATTGGTGCCCTGTAGGCAGTTTATATTTTGATTATCCTCGTTTCAAACCACTATAACATAATTGTGGTGCTGATCAGATTACAGCGATTGTTTTCTAAGCATCTGTCTCATAGAAGACTCCATTTTCAATTTGCTACAGTCTGAATTCCCTGCAGGATAGCTGACATCTTATTGAGTTCTTTGGTCATCCTAGTAGGATGTATTGTTGCAGCAATACCCAGGGTCAGCACAGACCACTTGTTCCTGTTAGTGTTTTGTTAAGGTTGACAGAGTCTCCATTTGGGTTGTTTTTTGTTTGTTTTAGAGAGACGGTTTTGGGCTTATGCTGTATAAACACTTTCCAGCTCTGAGCCTTTGAGTGCTGTCTACTGCTCTAAAAGTCATGACGAGCAGGGACAAATAATTGAAAGTACACTCTGAGCCCATGTTAAAACCCAGTACACCTCAGGCAGTGACCAACTGTGTCTCTGACCCGCCCTCCCTCAGTGAGAGGCCGGAAATGTTTCCTCTCTCCTGCAGATTTTTTTTCCCCCAAACCTCCTCAGCCAGCAAGTGGAATGTTTTAAATTCCTCAGTCACCTAGTTCCAGTCTAGTGTCCCTGTGCAAGAAACAAGAGGGAGGTCAGGCAATCAAGGAAAAGGAGAAAATACAACAAGGGAAAGAAAATAAAATGAACCCTGAGAGAAGTCAGAGTTCTGATAGAGCTCATAGTTGTTGTTTTTTTTTTGTAATGTGGCTTTGCGTTTCAGCACCCTACAGTGTGCAGTGTATGTAAACTCTCACTATGGTGTCTGTATGTTATTATTAAGGATGTGTTTTGTTTGTCTTTTGTGGTAGAAGTCTGTTTTGTCTTCTCAGCGCTGGCAACATATCCTGTCTCAGTCAGCAACTAAAAGGAGTGGCCAGAAGGCTGAACTGCAGGGGGAGAAGACAGTGAGAGAAAAAAGCGTGTTGAGGGGAGAGGGAGAGTATGGAGACAGTCTGCTAAACTGAGATAGGCCACAGATACAACACAGCCAGTGTGATATGACACAAATAAATTATGAATTGCTACTTGGAGCTGAAAACCAAGCCGTCAGTGAGTTATGACAGCGCAGCTTCTGCTACCACAGAAGTGCCTGTCTTGCTCTGTCATGTTACGTTATTAATAATTTTGTGCACATGTGAACCTATATATATATATATATATATATATATATATCCACACACTATTCACATGTTTAAACACAGAGGAAGTAGTTTAAAGTGATGAGCATATATTTGCCTTTAACACAGTATAGAGGGAGAACTCTAATCTTAAAGTGTATATTGATTGACCAGATTCATTTCAGTTGAGCTGATTAATTGCTTCCATTGTGACCTTCTGCAAATTATCAGTATTGGCAATAGTTGGCGTAGATAGTTGCCGATATTGGGTTTCTAAATTGGAAATATTGGCTTTTTAAGGAAAATTGTAGGTCAAAAGCGTAAAATCATTAGCATCTAGATTTTTTATGTTCACGTCTATACGTATTGATGAATTACCCTTTGTTTTAATGGTTATTGATTCTGATTTGTTTATTTCATACTTTGTCCGAGTTATTTGCTGTTTAAACATTGAAATTTAATGTCAAGAAAAGCATTTTGCTTATTCGGTTTCAACATTTTTGATGGGAGAGTTGGGGATGATCAGCTTTTTTCATGATCCATATTGTAATTGGATTTTTTTGATTCATTATGTTATGACATGTTGCAAAACTGTAAGCAAGGCAATGTATTCTATTTTTATGGTGTTGAACCGTTGTAGAAGGAAAACTCACCATATGTACAAAATATGAGCAAAAACATTTGTTCTCTGCTAGAGTTTAAGTCAAGTGGGTAAAATTAAGTGACAATACTTCTCTACCTGTCAAGAGTTTAAGGACAACACAAAATAAACTATCTGACAGAACTCTTTGCCTATAAACTTCTATACTTAGCATCCTTTTTTGTTATTTGCCATCACTTTTCATGGTTGAGCCATCATAAATACTTCTGTCAGCCAAAGATGCATTAACCGTGCTCCTACAGGACTGAAAACCAGTGTCAGCCACAGTCGAGGCTTGTACCTCTATCATGAAATACCGTATCATATACCCTGTATCAATGAAAACCATAGTGCAGCGCAGCTGAGAGGTTTTTAGACAAACCGCAATCATTTTCCTAAACATTCAGACAACAGGCAGTGGAGAAAAGGCCCAGGTGAGCATTTGTTGATCAAGTCATTCTTAATTAGCGTTTTCCTGCTTGTTTCCTTCAGTACCACTGTGAGGGAGCGTGAATATGTGCTGTATCAAAACTGTTTGAAGTGCAGTGAGGCCAATATCTAGAGCAGAGGGCACGGCAGGCTCCTTCTCTCTAATGAGCACTACTCTACTTGGTTCCTGTGTCTGTCTGTCAGGCCTGCACTGTTAATACAGTCTTTGTGTCCAACCAACCATGCATCCCTGCCTCACCACCCAGCCTGCCAGGGTACAGCCTCAGGGGGCTGACAGACTTACTAGAGATCCAGGCCTCTAGGGCCTTCAAAAACAGTCCCACTGAACACCATTAAAAAGCCGTACAATTACTGTCTGTGCCTCAGACATACGGAGAATGTTGCAGCAGTGTATTAGAGGTCTCTTAACTGAGTTAGAAAGTAATTAAACGATGAATAAGGGTTTGATTATCTGAGAGCTGCAGTGTAGTAGAGAGTTGGAGAAGAAGAGAGAATGCAGAGGGCATAGATGAAGAGATCAGACCTCAAGACAGGAATGTATGATAAGTTAAAAATTTAGGGCTGTTGCATAACGTTGGTGCGTGTATGAGTTTGTTCGTCACTTTGCTCATTTAAGAAGATAATCTGAGAAACTTGATCCTTAACATTTCCTTTTGACTTGGCATTTTTTAAGAGCAATGTATTGATTCTAAATATCATCTGTTTATGTCAACAATGTCATTGTTAGTGAGCCTAAAATGATATAAATCCAAAATAATATTTAAATGCTTTCTCTGGTTCCTCTCAAAAATCTTTTCCTCTGTTATTGTTTTTTTTTCTTTCAGAAACCACGACCCAAACCAAGACATTCCATTTCAAAACCCATCGAGAGTAACTACTTTGGCATGCCACTGTCCACTGTGGTCAGTCTTGAGAGGCCAATCCCAGTCTTCATTGAGAAGTGTATCCGTTTCATTGAAACAACAGGTAAGAATCTTTTTTTTTTTACTCTACGCAGCACACAGATCCTTAATGGTATTCACTCTGCTACATTACAAGCAGCTGTTTGTAGTTATTTTAAGTATAAACTGTATCCAGGGATACATTCTCCCTCTGTACGCACTATATACCTGCCACTCTTAATATATATTCCAAGTATTTTCCTTATTATCTTAATCCTCCCTCCTGGTGGGATTGTTGCCCAGTATGGCCTTCATAAGGTATAATTCTGTCGTCCTCCTTAAATCACACGATTCCTTTGTGTGTATGTGCACAAGCCCTCTCTCCTTTGTATTTCCGTTATTCATTGTGCAGGTCTGATAAATGGCACTACCTCACTGAGCTGTGTGACTGGTACCTGTCCACCTTCAGGGATGAAAAACTGGGTTGATTTTAATTATTCAAAAATGGGTATTTTTTTTTCCAGTTCCATAGAAGGGAGTATTAATTTAGTGTTTAATCTATCTTTTGTGCAAGAGTTTGTCAAATACATTATATGTGAACTCTCAAATTGGCTGATTCTATTTCCAGTGGTTACAGTGTTGTTTTTTTTGTTCTTATAGAGTGAGTCATCAAGTCGGTAATAAGAAAATCCAAGTGTAATTTTAAAATCTAAACAACTTTGTGTATTTGTACCTGTTTTTGCTTCTCCTTGACTCCTTGAGAAGTCATGGGTGCACAGACATTGTTGGTTGGCCTCTCTTAACCTTGGCTCCCTGTTAATCAGATGCCAGACCTCCTGCCAGGCTGTTCTGGTGTCCAGAAGCCCCAGGACTCCCAGCTTTACTTAATTTTATCACCAGCTGTGAGACTAAAACTGAAGACAAATTAGTGTATGACTAATATATGTGTTAATATGCACATTTTATTGCGTATCTTTGTAATGTTTCCTAGAAATTCATATATTCCAGCCTAAAATGGTCTTTTTTTCTCAGTACATTCTTAAAAACATTGTGTTTGTGTTTGCCAAAACATGGCTGTTGCTCACTGACATGCCAGTGCATTCCACTGTAATCTTCTTCCTGATTAAAGACTCTGTATTTTGGATTATCGAAGCCTCACAAAGAGGATCCACCGCCTTCCTCTGTGTGGGAGTATATGGGCACAGATCTAGATAACAAGACATCACATTAGATTTCACCTCACCCTGTTCAGATGTTAACTGGAGCATTTACAGCAGTTAGTTCTGGATGAAGCTGAAAAACAGGTTAAATATAAGTTTTAAGCACTGTTCACAGAGGAGGTGACCCGGTAGCTTCTTTAGAGGTATTTTCCACCTCTTGCGCTCATTTACTCCCTAAGTATTTATCCAAATCCTGTTTCCTTTGCCTTCTCTGCACCCATGTCCTTGTTTCTCTAGTTCTTTCTCCTGAATCACTCATCCTTCTCCCTCTGTCTCACTGAGTACCTTCACTTGTCAGGTTTAATTTCTTTCACCCCCTTAGCTTATATATCTACTTCTGTCTTATCGTCACCTCTCTCAAGTTCCTGTTTCTTCCTCTCTCTCAGTCCATGTCTGTCCCATGTTTGTGTGGCGTTTTTTTTTTTAGCCAGGTAATTTACTTCTCCCCCTTCTGTCTGTGTATATGTTGATTTAATAACAATTTGCTGCAGACATTTTTGTTTTGTTTTGTTTGCATGTAGAGGAGAAATGAGCACCCTCTGATAGAACAACCAGGAATGTACTATGAGTCAGACCTGGGTATAACGGCACTTACAGAAAATAATCATGCACCTCTATCTCTTAAGTTGTTCGCTAAAATTACACCCCAAAACATGTTAGGGTAAAAATCCTCCAGCTAAGTCATTCTGACCATTAGCCTGGCTCTGCAACAGGAGATGGGTCTCCGGGCGCTGCACACGACTGCCCACTGCTCCTTACGGTTGCCCCAACGGCATCGAAGGATGGGTTAAATGCAGAGAACAAATTTCGTTGTACAAGTTGTACAATGACCAATAAAGTACTAACTAACTAACTAATGAGTGTTGCTCGACTGTCAACCCTGAACCTGCAACGTTGACCCATATCCTTCCCTTCTCTATCCACCTCATACAAATGTTTAACAAACCCAGCCAGAAATGCACTACACTGTTTTTATATTTTCTGTTCTATTATATCTTTGTTGCTTCTCTTATTTGTGCTCAGTAGCTCACTTCCTTTGTCCTTGGGAATAATAGGAGAGGATGTGGTATTTTGTGTTATTTTCATGCATTCTGAGCTTGTAGAAAAGCGGTTATATAAAATCAATCTATAGTGACTGCTGTTATCTCCTCAGTTCTAGCTTTCTCTCAGCACGGTAGCTGCAGTGTGTTGTGCTCATGGGTGTTGAGGTGATGAATGTGTGTGAGCGTGTGCGGGCATATCTACTGGCTGTAGGAGCCTCCATAGCGACGCAAAGGGCAGCACCCAGCGACTGCCTGTCTCCATGGCGAACTATGAAATCAGCCTCTGGCAGCTGAACCCACATAGACACTTGGGCC
>JAPTYR010000006.1:26010343-26024972 GCA_029814505.1 Siphamia roseigaster | reverse complement strand
GTTTTCAAAGCTGTGTTTTTTGTTTGGATATTTTTTTATTTGTTTGAATGATATTGGAACAAATCTAATCCCATAGTATCAGTTTATGAGAACAGCATGTTTTGAACATTTACGTAAAGTGAAAAAAAGATGTTCATTTTGAGACCCCGTGTCACACATCAATAAATTAAGTATTTTACCCCAAAATAGTATTTCTGTAAATTGTAACATGTCTTGTGAAAGTACTTCCTGAGACCTGTTCATATATATATTAAGCATGGAGATAAGGTATTTAGTTTTCAACACAGTGGTTATTGAACATGAAATCTGTCTCCCCTCAATCTGGCCTTATTGTTGCATCTGCACTGCACAGGGTCAAATTTAGAGGCACTTTAAAGGTCACTTTGAGTTAGTGGTAATTCATTGTCAACACGTTCTTTGTAGAAAAGCAGGCCTCTATGTTTACTATTGAAGGTCAACTTGCACGAGGTGTTCCTTGCAAGATGAAGGAGCTGTAAAGAAATGCACAAAAACCATTAGCAGTTTTCTATACACTATAGCAGGGATTACAGGATTTGATGGTTTTGTAAGTGCTAGATATTGACATATCATTCTGTTCTTTATTTTTGGCTAAATAATAGTCAAGTCTAATGTATGTAGTGAAAAATCAAATTGTAGCATATGGACAGCATAAAATAACATGCATCTAGTCATTCAGTTAAAACAGAATTAGAGTATAGCTCCAAGTTAAAATTAACACTTGTAATGAGCATTTCTTTTGTGCTGGAAAGCCCTACATTCAGGAAGTAATGAATATAAAAATGACAATAGAGAAGGAAAATAAACCTGTTTGTCAAACTGTTTTAAATGGTGGCACAAGTGCAAAGGCACACCGATGTAGATGAATGTCAGGTTGCAGCTACTGCCTTTTTTTATCTAGGGAAAGCTAGAAAACTAATGTGAAAATATCTTATTCTTTACTGCAAACCATATGCTGCTCATTCAGATGTTTTAAAGTTATAATACAATACATACTGTTGGTATTCTCTCACAATCCTGTAATGAACGTGTTTCTGCTACCATCCTCTGTGACTGTAGAATAGGGATAAGAGTTTCTGGTTTACTTTATTAGTTTTCTTTTTGCATACATATCACATTCCTATTGTACAGTACACTTTTGCTGTTGGAGAACTGTATCAATCATCCTGTTATTCCAGAGTACATCCTGTAAGCCACATTGATTTGTGTAGATTTTATGCTGTTACAAAACCATTTCAAGGTTTTGTGTGCCTGGGTTGAACATTCCTCTGAGTGTTTAGCCTGGCTTTCTATGAATTATATATGATATATGTGTACTCAAAAAGCAAAATTTGATTCTGAATGAGTTGTTACTGTATTGTAATTGAAGAAAGGTTCTGAGTAGTGTGATTATAATTAAATAACCATATTAAAGTAATGTTTCCCTTTAAACATGACAAGTTCAGTCTGTTGGTATATGCTATCCCATGCTGTTGTAACAATCACATGATGTTTAATCCTGATGTGGTATGGTTTGCAGTGAAAGGGACTGAATGACTAGAAAAAGAGCTTGTGAAGTTAATTCCTTATTACTCTAAATCCATTAGAGACAACAGAGTCCAGAGGGTAATGAGGACGCATGGGTTTCATGAGTTCTTGGGAGATTTAATATGCCTGTGGGCCTATGTACCAACATAAATGTGTTAGAATGTACTTATTAGTACAGAATGGCCAAACACAGTAGTTCGAATTGGGGCAGAAAGGAAAAAAAGGGGATTAATAGTTAAACTCTCTCAGCTATTTTCACATGATCCACCATGTGATTCTGTCTTTTTGAATATTCATTGACACTCCGAGCAATGCCTCTGTTGTTAGTTTCCTGCAGAATATTATTAAAAAGGAAATCTCTGACCTGTGGCTGCTTTCTTTCCATTTTCATTTGAAACTCTCCTCTGTGTTGTGTAAACAGCCCAGGGATCAGCAACATTTATTAGCTTGATGGAAGTCAGGTTGTGGTTTGACTGATTTGTTTCTGTATGTAACTGGCCTGTGTTGTTGCACTCTGGCATGTAGAACAAAAAATAACAAAACAAAACCTACATTTAAACATTTCTTGTTTTGGTTCTGTGTTCAGTTTCCAAATGTATAAATTCTCCCTTTGTTTCACCACAGAAACATCTTTCCCTCCAATTTGGTGGCTGCTGCCTTTCAGTCAGTAAGTACAATGTCTTAATTCTATAGTATGGTTTTGTACTAGTGTTGGGAAACCTCCCACAGTCTGGACCAGTACACTGAAGTAGAAAACTTTCTTATTTTTTCTAGTATGCGACTAGTTACAAGCTGGTCACAAAGAACGGCACTGATGGAATTCGTAACATCACAGTAGAGAAGGTGAGCATTGTGAAAGCACCCTTATATTGTAATGTTGCAGAAGTAATGTCATCTGTATCTCCTGACTAAGACTTTAATGTGTGTTTGTAGGTGCCATTTGGAACAGATCAGGATGGCATGAATATTCTAGGTCTGGTAGTGTTTGCGATCGTGTTTGGTGTGGCCCTGAGAAAGTTAGGAGAGGAAGGAGAAATCCTCATCAAGTTCTTTAACTCCTTCAATGAGGCCACCATGGTGCTGGTGTCCTGGATCATGTGGTAAGGCAGACCTACACATCTCTGGGTTGGGTTAGGCAGTGTTATGAAACCCTGTAATTACTCCATTTGATTTATCTGATGTTGGATCTGTTTATTTGTGTCTTTCATCACTTAACTCTTGCCTCCCTTTTATAGGTATGCTCCTCTTGGTATAATGTTCCTTGTCGCTGGTAAAATTGTTGAGATGGAGGACGTTGGCACATTGTTTGCCAGTTTAGGAAAATACATAGCCTGCTGTATCATTGGACATGCCATCCATGGCTTTCTTGTGCTACCTGCCATCTACTTCTTCATTACAAGAAAGAACCCATACACCTTCCTCTGGGGGATATTCACAGCTCTGGCAACAGCTTTTGGAACAAGTTCTAGGTAGGAAAACACCTTCTCTAACACATACTTGTTTATTTCACTGCTTGTTGCCAATACCAAGACTTTCCTGCCCGTCAACAAACACTTTTCCCACTCAAACACACAAGTAAACATCCCTCGTTCTATGTTTGTTAGCTCTGCCACCCTGCCCCTGATGATGAAATGTGTGGAGGAGAACAATGGCGTTTCCAAGCACATCAGCCGTTTTATCCTCCCCATCGGAGCAACAGTCAACATGGACGGAGCTGCTCTCTTCCAGTGTGTGGCTGCAGTTTTCATTGCTCAGTTGAACAACGCTTCTCTCAACTTCATCCAAGTCATTACAATCCTGTAAGCTCCAAAGACACACATAAGTTAAATACTATATCTATGAAATAGCCACACTTATCAAGTGCAAGAACATGACACTAATTGATATTGGATTCTGTTAATTTTTGCACTTTCTTATGGATTATTTGTGAATGATTGGCATCTGTAACTGAATTTTCTATCCAATCCTCTCAGTGTAACGGCGACAGCTTCCAGTGTTGGAGCAGCAGGTATTCCTGCTGGAGGTGTGTTGACTCTAGCTATCATCCTGGAGGCAGTGGGATTGCCCACCAATGACATCTCACTCATTCTTGCTGTTGACTGGCTTGTGTGAGTACATGTTCATGTTTAATGTACTTATAAAACAGAACACTTAAGACGTGTGGTACATTTGAGAAGTATCCCACTGACGTGATGCCTTGAAATTTTCTGACATCTAAAAATCTAAAAATTGCTGCATCAGATTGTTGATTAAATGCCACCATGTTAAAATTGCATGCTGTTACTTTCTATCTTTGTCAGTGACCGTACTTGCACAGTGCTGAATGTGGAGGGCGACGCCTTCGGAGCTGGACTCCTGCAGTTCTTTGTTGACCGCACATCTAAAAAAGATGAGGGAGCTGAGCTGAGTGAAGTGAGGATGGAGGGGGACCCGTCAGCTGCTGCACCGGAAAACTCGCCTCTCATTGAGAAACGAGGTGGGGGGGACAGTGCAGAAGGTGCCAACAAAGCACTGTCTAGTGAAAACGAGTCTATCATGTAAACCAGTGGCTGACTTCATCCCATCTGTGACCCCTAGTGACACTTGACACTTCTCAAGCTGAAGTCTGAGGCTCTGCAACCCCCCCGGTTATTTTTTTTTTTTTTTTTTTTGTATCTGTTCTGAGGGAAAGAATGCGTTGAGAGAGGATGGACTTAAACATCAACCTCCCAAGGAGTAAAAAAAGGATCGAGGGGCAAACGAATAAACATCCATATTATGCTCAGTGATGTTTCCTACCCTTTCTTCCCTTTTTGAAGGACACCAATAGTACATGAGCGTGACTGTTGTTTTGTCACTGTCGTAATACTCCACTTGGCTGGTCCGCATCAATTTTTAAAGTCAGAATTGAATTACCAGTGCAGTGCATTGTTCATGTTACACATTTAGATGTTGTAATGTTGCAAATAATAGGACATTATTTGTTTGAAATTGCATTTGTTTATTAGGGATGTGCCAATATTTTGATATCAGTGAATATTGGATATTGGACATATTGATAAATAAAATGACATTGACTGATCACCTGTCACACCCTTTATAATAAGGGTATTGCATAAATTTGCATGAATGAATTGGTGGTCTTTCAAAGATTTGAAGGGGTTGTGAAGAGCTGAATGACTTGTGTTTGTATTTTTTTTTTTTTAATATTAGGAACTTTCTTTGTTTCTCTGGTGCAAACCAAGGAGTAACAACAAGAACAAAACTAACAAAATTGATTTCCTCTATCTGACACACTGTTAAACCTTTGTGTTGACAAAGAATTTCACAATCCTTGCATGGTGAATGTCAATTGACACCCTGGCAGAATTTACCGATTAAGTTAGTATTTATGGTATTTTTATATTTTACAGTCTGATTAATTGAGCATGTTCTGACTTAAAAAGTTGTAAAGGACTACATGTCAGGGTACAATGGTGGGTACATTGGTACATTAGTCAGACAGACTCCTTTGATTTTGCTACTAAAGACAGGTGTGCAATATAGCGATCAGCTTCTGCAACTGTCAGTCTTTTGTAGAAGGTAGGAAATAGATACTTTTTATATGCTTTAAGTACAATGAACATACAATGATTGTGCATTTTATTTGAGAATATTATGGTTATGGTCATATCATTGTAGGCCTGATTTAAAGTTAGTTGGAGTTGAGTAAAATTCTGTTAACTGCATGACGGGCCATGCAAATTTTTGAAAAATGAAATGCACAAACATGCTTTTTTTGGGGGGTGGGGATTGATATTTTTTCTGTGGAGAATCCTGCCAGTGGTTCTCTTCTGCACAATGCCTTTCTTGTGAGGAGAAGCAACTGAATTGTAAAACCTTGTTACTAAGATTTTATAATATTTATACCTCTAAGCACACCAAAAAATGTTATCCACCTTCCTAAAGCTGAATGAAGGAAAATCATCTCAAGGACTCAATATGTCAACATGCACGCACACACTCCAGATACTGTAGTTTACCAGGAATTTCTTCAGTGATTTATGCAATTTAACCTCAGGTTTAAGTATCGCTTGAAGACTATGCTGAACTGCTCCTTAACACTCTTCTCGAGACCAAAAATCACACCAGCACTACAAACAGGAACTAAATCATTGAACCTCTAATGACTCTGAATGTCATTTTGTGGGAGAAGTTTTTTATTATTTTGGTCAATGTCAGTCCCAACTTAACACAATTTGTTTTTAAAGCACATTCTGTAACCATGTGTTGTTATTGGATATAATTGTCATTGTATCTGTATGTCTACAGGTATCCTGTAAATTAGCTCTGCATAGATGCCTCTGTTGTTAAAAAGACTCCTTAGACAACAGTGTCGTCCTGTTGAGTTCTAAACACCTACATGACTTAAGTGAAAAGCTAAGTATTTCATCCTCAGTAAAGGATTTTACTACACAAAACGTGAAAATACTAGATATATTTAGCTTTAGCACTACTTTTATGATGTTCCCTCTAGTAATTGTGTTATAATCCATATTTATTTCTCTAGTGAAAATATAAACAATTGCAAGAATTTCAAGATTTTTACAGTTTAGTCATTTCAAATTCTCTTATGATAACTTTTTTTTTATCATAATTTTTTTAATATTGAGTCTTTATTGGTCTTATTTTTTCAACTTGTTTTTAGACCTTGTCGAGGTACTTCCCTTTGGGGTCTGTCTTTTGCAGTAAGATAATGGGCATTTGAGACTTTCAATCTACATTTTGAGATTTTTGGAATACTTGTCGTGTAGGAGCGATGTGATGAATTATATAATACTGTACCTTAGAAAGATACTATTTTCTAATGCAACATATATATGATGAAATGTAACGTTGCACTACCCAGCTTTTATTTGAAAATGAGCCTTCCATCCATATCCTCAAATGATTGGGCCAGCTGCTTACTTTGCAGGTTCATGTCCTCAGTCTTATGTCACGTTACCTTGTATTTATCACACTCAAATGGTAACACTATGTTTCAGTTTCTGTAATGTTCATTTTTTTTGGTGGAAGGTTGAAAAGATCTTATCATTCCTTTCTAAGAATGTTCATGTATTTATGGTTCAGTCATAGGAATTGTGGTGTGTGTACTGTTATGCGTATGGAGGTGGTAATGATTTATTTCAGTAGGACTTTGTTACAGAGATGTTTCTTGGTTTCAGTCGGAAAAACTGTCCATAGGTTTAAACAATAAAGGCCTTTTTTTATTACGTGCTATGCCTCTTTTGTGATATTTTCCCTGTTTCCTAAAAGAGTGAATGTAAATGTGTGTAAATTAGTCTAAAGCAGGGGTGTCAAACATTTTTGCTTATAGGTTGCAATATGATCTGAAGTAATATCAATTCCAAGCTTTTCTTAATGCTTGGGAATGATAAAGTAAAATAATATTTAAAAAAAAAAAATAAATCTGCAAACTATCTTTTTAAACATGTTATGAATAAGAGGAATAAACTGGAATATATTAAGAAAAATAGGTACAATTTTAACAATGTGTCTCAGTTTATGATTTATACATGTACATTACAACCTACAGATCACAGTGGATTTACAAATACACAAAATATTTACTGACATGTAGAATATGATTAATATTACACTACTTCTCTTAAGGCACTTTGGGTTGTCTATATTTGTTCAGGTTATTCACATTTTTTGAGAATGAATAGTTTGTAAATATAAACATTAATTTCATTTTACTAATTAAATAAGTTATTATGATATTATTTTATTGGTCCAACACACTTCGGATTGAACTGAGATTTATATGGACCCTAAACTAAAATAATTGTTTCCTAAATTCATCCCATCGACCAGACTGGATCTGTTCCAAGTGTTGTGGCAAGGTACATTATCCCTGCTCAGAATTGTTTCCCCTGGATGAGGGAGCATAATTTTGACTTTTTATCTCATAATTATGACTTTCTATCTCATAATTTCAACTATTTATTTCATAATTAGGATTTTTTTTAATCTCACAATTATTGCTTTATCTCATAATTAGGATTTTTTTTTTTAATCTCATAATTATGGCTTCATTATCTTATAATTAGGACTTTTATCTCACAATATGGCTTTTTTATCTTATTAAGACTTTTTCATCTCAATTATAGCTTTCGTATCTCATAATCATGGCTTTTTTTACTTATACTTAAGACTTTATCTCAATTGTCTTTTTTACCTTATAATTAATACTTTTTATCTCATAATTATGACTTTCTTATAATTATTATTTTGTTTTTAATCTTAAGTATGACTTTCTTATCTTATAATTCATTAAAAAAAATCTCAATTATGGTTTTCTTATCTTATAATTAGGACTTTTTTTTATCTCATAACTGAAAGTTTGGTATCTTATAATTATGGCTTTCTTTGCTCATAATTATGACTTTTTATGCCAGTTTTTACTTACTATGGAGATATTTTTCAGTGGCAGAAACAGGCTCCCTATGTATGGAAGTCCATTTTCACCACTGAAAAAAAAAAAAAAAAAAAAATACAATTGGTAAGTCACAACTGTGAGATAAAATAAATATGAATTACTCTTCCGCAGCCAGTGGAAACAATTCTGACTGGACATACATAGTGTACCTTGGCACAACACCTGTTTTGGCCCACAGGTCACATACTTAAAACACCATTATGCAAACCCTATAAAATAAGTCCACATAACCCTTTGGTGTTATGGATAATCATCTAACCACCAGGGATATAAACATGGTACATCTCAAAGGAATGTCTACATTCATCAATGAATAGATGTATCAGGTAAAAACAAAAAAACAAAAAAACAAAAAAAAAACCCTAGCTGTTCTTTAATACACAGCAGTTCTGAGTAAATATACCCAGGAACTTGTTTATGACGGAGAAGCAGCTGCATTCCTGCCACATTCCTGTTATAAAATGTTCCGTCCCTGGGGATCCTGCCACATGGTCAGACAACTTCCTCAATGTTACAGTAAACATACCTCAGTGCATAAGGCCCAGAGGTGGCTCATGGGATATCATGATAGGTTTTGTCTGTCATCTAGTGTTCAACAGTGGCAACTACACATGCAGAAAATTTGCACCGTCCTCAGAATACAGGGTGTCCACAAAGTCTCTTATTACAAAAACTATTAATGATGTATGTTAATCAGATTTGTTCTATGTACTCAGTGGTTGGCTACGTTTTTAATCACATTGTGGGATCATGTGGAATCGAATCACTGCTTTATTTTTCTTCGAGAGATCAATTACTGCAAATGTTGTATGTGGTATCACAACCGGATGACCTTCAACCAACCACCATTTTCCAGGTAGATGTTCACCACCACATCAAGGGCTGCATGTTGGTGGGTTCCTAATTTAGTTCCAGTTGGTGGATTGGAAAGGTTGGAAGCGATGAGCCAACATTTTGGCCAACTTGTCCACCAGATACCAATGCCTTAGACTTCTCTTTATGGGGTTGGGTTAAAGATACAGTGATGGAAAAAAATAAATAAATAAAAAATGTGCACCCTATCCATCTGTAATATATTAAATTGAGAATCACTCTTAAGTCAATGACACATTCCCTTCAGCATGTGCTCTGTTCTGTCAAGATTAAAACTGGATGTTTCAGTGAAAGAGTGAAATACATCCAGTGCATGACATGTTGAAACTGTCATGAATTTAGTTTTTTTTTTCATGTTAAGTAACAGACATCATTTTGTCACTGTCTGTCTGATGCAGCTACACCTTTTGAAATGCACAAAAAAAGACTTTTTCCACAAACATTTAATATGTTTGAGATTGTGTGAAAATCTTAAGTGGTCCAAAAACTTTTTTCCACTACTGTATTATATTTCAACCAGAGATGCAGAACATCAACTTATCACTGATGCCATTGCCAGCATTGATGAGGCTTTGCCACAGCCAACATGCCACAAACCCAGGATCATCTTAATGTGCTTCATGCAATTAATGGTGCTCATATAGAGGTGCATTAAATGAAGCAAAAAAGCACTTTTTGTTTTGCAGTAATTGCTACACATTTTGTGTATCCGTTTGCTTCCGTGATAAATTGGTTACATTTTAATTAGACTTAATAGACACCCTGAATATGAACAGATGAAGACACAGAATTGCTTAATTTTGTTCTTTTTTTATGAAATAATCTGACATCTCAACACATCACACACAAGCAACAACATCACCACAGGGAAACATGTTACTCTGAAGACATGGTAGAAAGTTTAGGTGTGAACAAATTGCAACTCCATTTATAAACATACTTTATCTCCACCTGACTGAATTACAGGGCTATGAGGCCATGGTAGAGAGATTTACTCTTCAGGTTCCCCTTCTGGATCATACATGCTTTGAGTAATACAATGACATGACAATTACATTTCACTTAGTTCAGATGAAGAGCATTGCAGTAACATGTAACTGAGCTTAATATTCTTTGATGAAGGCTAATATAGTAACACTTCTTGCTCTTCTGCTGCTGAAAAAATAATAAATCTACTTATCATGCTACCAAATGGCAGTAATGGCAATAATTTCCATTCATTAACTGTGTAAACCCGAAAATGAAACAAATCAGTGCAAAACAATGCAACACAATCGAACATTTAAAAATCACCCTACATAAAATTCACATTTTGTACAATACCTTAAATCCTGCTTAAGATAATGTACAGTCTGAATATTCATATTATTTAAATTACAGCAGTATACTGTGTTGCATAACACACAGGCATTGTGCACAATATAACACTAATCTTTCACACCTCTTGAGTAAGTAGGACTCAAAGCAACTGTTTATGCATTTTGTTTTTTAAATCATCCACACGCCGAGTAAATAAAACTGCCCTGCCATAAAGAACAGAGGCAGTCCTTTCCTCCAAAAATAATGGTACCAAGATATGAAAACAACAGCTCACATGACTGTTGAATCTCAAAACCAAATGGCACTTCATTATTTAGTAGATGGCATGTTATCTGATGTTTTTGAGGCAACACTCTCAATGTGTGAGGTTCAAATACAGTACAACACATAACTGATTGCAAGTCTCTTCATCCATTTTCATAATTTGTTTCTGTCCAATCTTTTCTTGGCTGGATTGGGGTACTGGGGGTTCTCAATCACCCCTTCTCCAAACTTCAGCTCCAAAAAGGCGCGATGGTTGTTGGGGCCGTAGGCAGTGATTCCACCGAAAGACATGGGTACTAGTGGCTGCAGGAAGTGCTCTGGGAACTCCACGTCTTGTTTGTGCTCCGTCCATGTATCTTTGGTCATGACACCATTACGTGGGTAAAATGGCCACAGGTCAACATGTAGATGGTTGGCCTCACTGTACTGGACTCTGAAAAAGTCTCCCTCCACTGCCCGCTCCCAGACATAACCATTAGCATCCACCAGAGAACCCGAGTCCAAGTTCTTCAGGTGATCACAGTTGGGTATATCCTCCAGGTAGATACCAAGGTCTACATCATAGTCCCATGGAATGATGTCCTGATGGCGAACAGCTCCCAGAAGGGTTCCCCCCTCTAGCCAGTAACGGACACCAGAGCTCTCCAGGATATTAATGACATACTTGGTAGTTTCTCTGAGTGCCCTCAGACAGCAGGGTGGTGTCCACCGATCCAGGTACAGGTAGTCTGGAGTATCATCGTGCACTGTGCCAAAGCACCGTGGTGTCTCCTTACTGCAGCCAAACCACTGCTCTTTTCCATCAGGCAGTAAAATACGTTTCAGACCAAAGCTCCTCATTAGCTTTCCAGTGGCTTCCTTTAGTCGAGTGTCAGCCTTCCACTGGTTGTGAGCCGAGCTGAAGAGGGGACGGTGGTTTGCTGAGAAACAGGGGCTCTCCAACAACTTGACCTTCCAACCTCTTAGTGCAGTCTGTATAAAAAGTGATGAGAAGAGGGGTCTCCCTAAAGGGACAGAGAGGTTAAAGAGGTCCTCTGTGCGGATAAGAACCACAGCATCTCCCTGTAAAGCTGTGCATACACTTCCGCTGCTCCCAGATGTAGCAGGTGAGTATGTGGCTGTCCACTCTCTGAGATTCACCCGCAGGTGGAGACACTGCACAGCTGACCGAGTCAATACTGGTGCAGCTACCAACCTCACAGGCCCCCCACCTTCGCCCTCCAGCTCTCTGATCAACCTCTCAATTGCTCTAGGTTGTTCCAGCTCCACACCATCAGGCACCAGAAACACAAACTCTGTCTGGATGTGAAATTCTGGCCTGTGAGCTTGTGGTGGCTGATCAGGACTAGGGGAGAGCAACAGAAGTCGAGCCCCATCTGGAAGTATTAAAGGAGGGTAAGGAGATGTGTCAGCAACAGCCAAGAAGGGAAGTTCCGGTCTCTGGTGAAGAAAGGAATTAGCTACATCCCCAACGTAATTCTCAAAATTTTCAAACTCCCGAACAAGTACAGTCACACGAGGGCCTCGGCTGTGTCCTTCTACGCCAGCTACTCCAGGTTCACCTCCAGGCCCTCCGAGTAACCCAAGACCTCCTCCTAGACTTGAAGCTGGTAGGGCAGCTCTCCTGGTACCCCTCCCAAGTTCCTTCCTCTTCTCCATCATCTGCTGTTGTGCACGAGACACGTAGTAGAGAATCAGGAGGTTGAGAATAATGGCACCTGTCAACAGACCTTGGCAAAAACTGATCCGCATTTTCCCCCCTTGTCAATTTCTCCACACGGTAGTAAAAGGGGTTTAAGTTTGATTTAGGAATTTAAGTTTATCTCAAGTCCCCATTTCTGAGGTCTTCTGAGAGTGCAGGGCAAGCTGTAAAAGACAAGATAAAAAGAAAATAAGAATTATGCCGGAATAATTACTACTCACACAGTTCAACTACTCAAAAACAGTTCAATTCTGAATTGAACTGTATTTATTGCTAAAGTACTTGGCAGGCAAAACAACTTCCTTTGAATGTGGAATAACAATACTTTTGCAATACTACTCTTTTGATTTATGGGTCCATCCAAAGTATATTCCAAACCCAACTCCTCTATATGCTGTATTGGCTAACTGCATCACCAATCAATAATAACTGTCTGCTAAAATGCTGGGCTACTCACCTTGCTTTGGATTTAAAATGCTCCAAAAGACAAATACATGCTAAAAGCAGACAGCCACATCACCCATAAGCCATGTTCTATAAAAGCTTTAGAAATATAACGTCCATCAATCTTGTCTTATAACGTTTTTGATTCATTATGGATCATTTCAGCCACAGGAGCAAAGCTGGATCAAACAGCTGCAGAATACACACCGATTACTCCACATTGTTAACTAATATGTGAGAGAATCTCACTTGAATCGAGTGTCAAACAGTTTAAGATCCGTTGACGAGTTAATGCACAAAAACTACTTCGGAATAATTCATTTAAATTAGCCAATAATTAACATCAGCTAGCTTTTACCATGAGTAGCGGCGATGCTAGCTGCAACCAAACCATTTCCGTTAAAATATTTTCAGAATAAAAGCCCCGTTTCTAAATTACACGATTCAAAACAATAAATGCATCTCTAAACATTGTTTATGGGGTGCAATCACTTCAGCAACTGATGAAAAAAATTGTGTCGCATTAATTTTAAATCCATGTATACACAAAAAATTGTCATTTTTTATGACAAATTAAAACAATCACAGTAATAGTGAAAATAATTTATATATCAACAACATATTTCCAAAGGTAATTTGTTAATGTATCCATTAATAACAAAATTCGCATTCATGCAATACGCAGAAACTTCACTGCAGATAATGATATCTACCTTTACACAGCTCACATTGTCCCTGGTCACAAAATGGCAGGAAATAAACCCCCCTTGCGACATATTCATTGTGTATTACCCAAAACATGGCCCTTTATTTGTCAACGACATCGGGCGTCTCGGTTAACGACTCCTGGAAAAGGAAACAGTTGCAGGACAAACAAAATAAAAGTCCCACTCAGCTCACAAGACTTACCACATATAGGCGCAATATTAAGACATCAGTAAAACAAATATTCACAATATATCGTTGATGGTAGATAAGACTCATTCGAACCACAAAACAGGACAATAGTAGAAATGTGTACTTTACTGGTATTTTATATTGAAGGGGTACGACCGGAAGAGTAGTATTTTACTAAGTGAATAGTAATTTTGATCTATGCGTGTGAGAAAAGGAAGAAAGGAGGGTAGGTTTTAGTGAAGTGCTGAGGGTTGGAAGACGGGTACGGGGTACTTTTTTGTTATTGTTCGCACACTAACCGTCTCCACCTCCTTATTCTGAGGAAAGGTTGAACGGTTAAAATGGAGGCGGACAGATCCGGCGGTGGACCAAACCAGAACTCCGGAGGCGGCGGCAGCGGAACGGGGCGCAACCCAAATGGGCCCAAAGCAGCACCGGGCCAGGCGACATCAGCTGCAGCGACCGGGGCGATGGCCGCAGCTGCTGCAGCGGCGGCGGCGGCGGTCGGGGCCATGCCCGGATCGTCTCAGTCTCGGGATCCGCAGGACGGGGACTCGGGAATGACGCTTCCTGGGATCCTCCACTTCATCCAGTACGAGTGGGGACGATTCCAGGCCGAAAAATACCGCTGGGAGGCGGAGAGAGACGAACTCAGGGTAAATATGTAAAACATTTAACCTCTGTTTCCAACACTAACACCGTGTAAAGTCCAGATAAGACGCTATATGTTGGTTTTAATGTCGCTTTGTGAGGGTACTCATGCCCTACAGTCAGTCACATACAGGATGACAAAATGCTAACGGGCTAACACTACACCTTATCGTCCTAGACCGGGATCTGTTATTACTAGGTAGTAATAAATAAATAAATGTATATACTCTTAGGCAAATGATCCCAAAAGAAAACAGACTCAGTTTTATTATCATTCGATCACTGATACATGATTGAACAAAATGTAGTTACCCATCTCTCGGTTTGTAGCTTAAATTAAAGGTGAAGAATAAAAGAAAATTAAAATTAAAACAAAATATATACACACGGTAAGTATGGTAGAAAAAACTACCATAAAACAGGCAACAAAGCAAAAAAAAAAAAAAAGCATAAAAATACAATTCGAGCATAAC
>JAPTYR010000006.1:25869463-25883553 GCA_029814505.1 Siphamia roseigaster | reverse complement strand
TTGGTGAGTTGTCCAGGGTGTACCCCGCCTTCGCCCTATGTGGCTGGGATAGGCTCCATGCGACCCCCGTGACCCTATAGTGAGGATGAAGCGGGTTCAGATAATGAGATGAGATATTATTATTTACCATTTATAAATGTCTATTTACCATTTATAAATAATGGTTATTGTAAAGTGTTACCAAATCGGCTAAATTAACAGATTTACATTATGTATATTAATATCAGACGTCTTCCATGTATTTGATTTGCTCTCAAAACAACAGCTCCATGTTAATTATATCCTCAAATGGAGTGTCAGTGATAATATGTTTTTGGTCCGACCACTGCCACCAGATATCCTTCGTGTGAACGTAATTACTTGAAAAAAATTTCTTGAAAAAAAGTTTTCCATATCAATAATATGGAGAGGAAGAACTGATTCCATTTCTAGATTGCCCACAAGGGGGGTGCTCAAAAGTTGAAAATCATGAAACACTTTTGCCCATATTTCTGGAACTATTTGTCAGATTGACTTCAAATCAAGTGCAAATGAAAGGTCATGACCCAGGAATGCCACATGTTAAGGATTGGGAATGTTCAGGGATATGCCCCTGCCCCAAGCTGGCACTTCCAACGGCCTAACCCTATTTACATTTTGGTTCCCATGCTCTCTTGGATACCATATGAGACTGTTCACATTCCCAAATGTGAAATGTCTGCTAGCACCACATTCTGTGGCAGGCAAAGTTTGGATTCTAAAACAAAACAATCAACAGGCTGTATTTGAAAATGTAGTTCATGTATTATTGAAGGATCCATAGGATTCCTGTTGTGTCACACATCTTGATTTTTGAGACAGTAAACAACTGTGACCTTATTAGTTGTAGAATTGTAACCTTTGGTGTAAAGCTCTGCTTTTGTCTCAGTAAACACAGGAACAGAAAATACAGTTCTTTAAACACTAAATTCAGTACACTGTGTACTGTACATGACTAGATTTGAAGCTGAAATTGTTATTAGCTTCATTTTATTATTTTACATTCAGAGGTGGAAAAAAGTTCTGGGACACATCATGCATTTGTGATATATTGCATGAAGAACTACTTAAGTCACTTAACTTTACCCATTATTATTGTTCCATTCTCCAAATCCACATACTCCCTTCTGAGTGTGCTCTCTTTTACAGAAGTAAAAGGATGTCAAAAAGTGAGTTACCCCTACCAAAGAGGACAGGTTTTCATTAGGGTTTGACAACGGTGGTGAAACAATGCAAATTCCCAAACTCAAACACAAGTCTAAAGAGGAACATGGTGTAAAATGGAAAAAATGCACCACAAGAAACAAAAACACATGTATAATCATCAAATGCACTTGTCTGAGTTTGTGAATTTGCATTGTTTCTGTATTTACAGCTGTTTTCTCTGAGATGCTTTGGGCCTTTGCAGTGTGTTTAGCCTTTGTCGGCCACCGTATATGACTGTTTGTGTGTCTGTTTACTGTCTATGGCCTGTTTGTTAGCAAGATAAAATTGTGGAAGGATTTTGATGAGGGGGTCAGAGGTCTGTGTTTTTCTAGTTTGCTTATTTTTTTTTTTATTTTTACCAATAAACACAAAAAATGATTCGCATTTGTTTGTGTCTGTATGATGTAGCCACATTTTTGAAATGCAAAAAAAATGTTTTCTGCAAATATTTCATGGCATTTTTTGAGATTGTGTAAAATTGTAAGGCTGCTGTATTTATTACTACAGAATTGCACAAAATGTTTCCTCATTCTGTTTCCAATGTGTTTTTAACAGAAAATAAAAGATAGAAGATGAAGTTTAGCTAGGTTAAGTGTTTTACAGAATGAATTAGAATATAATTGAGAGAAGTTTATTGTTTATATTTTTTGTTGACTCTCTGAAAACTATATTGAGTTTAAAGAAAGCAGATTAGCAGTTAAAAGTACCAAAGAGTACCAAAGAGTACCACAATGACACCATGTAAAAACCTGCACAAGTCATATAAACCCTAAATATATTCTGATTTAAAATTGTAATACACACACGCACGCACGCACACACGCACACACACCTTCATGTTTGTGAAAGAATGACAAATATTTTCACAGTTCATAAAAAGATATCTTTATTGCACAAGGTGTTGAGTACTCTTTTTCTGTTTTTGTTTGTTTTCATAGAAAAGAAAATGTAGAGTTAAACACAAGCAATTGCAAATTTGAAGCAACATTTCCCCATAAAAGTTTAAGGAACAACCTCTGCATTTTTAAAATGTTTTAATTAATCCCCCTTTATATATTTCAAATCACCATTTCCCTTTTACTTTAATAACCAGCAAAATTTTCAGAACATGCAATGCTGCTGTCCTCCTCCAAAAAAGTGGGATAATAAAAAAAGCAAACTAAAACAAAAGTAAGCAACCTGTGACAAAGTAACAGAAAACAAAAACAAGAAATAAAGAGAATAAAAACGAAACAGGAATAAAACATAATCAACTGTCCTGTAAAAGAAGAATTATTGTTAAGTATGTATGGTCCACTCTGACATGTTTCAACTGGTCGATAAATCAAGATAAAGTAGTGTCTGTATATTTCTATAGTTTTTCATTAAGTCCTCTTCTGGTTCATAACAATAACTTCAGTTCAAAGTTTACATTGTGCCCTGGTTTCTAGTGAAGATGTCGAAAATAGTACTCATTTTATACAAAACACTTTCCTATGTACAAGTCTTCTATGGAGTAGAAATTATGTAGTAAATGTGGGCAAGGAGTAAAGTGAGGAGGGGGAGGGTCTGATTGGTTGAGCAGGTGTGGAAAAGGTTAGGGATGTTGCACATGTGATGTTGGCCTTACAGATACAGATTTTGTCAGTTTGAAGGAATGTCTTTATGTTTTAAGGAAAAATCCACCTCGATCACCACTGTTCTGTAACGGCTGATATTTTAGTCAATCTTTCACTTTAACAAAGAGAGTGAAATTTTCAGATGCCAAAATTTCTGCCCATCTGTTTTTAGTACATTTTAATGTCATACATTATTTAACAGTGATATTATCTGCTTTACTGTACAATTAGTAATGAGACTCACCAACGTGTATCACCATTACAGCGGTGCCAACAGAACTATGAGAGTAATGAGTCAGTATTAGTATTAACTAATGTACAGGCTTATCCATTTATGTTCCTGTGTATTTTAGACTGAAAAGTGCCGGTATCTTGATATATGGATAACGGACTAAAATAAGCCCCATATTGATTAATACTGAATGACTTGAGCAAAGGTAGCTTAAAACAAAATTCACATCTGAATAGAGATAAAAATAGAAGAAAATATAAAAATATATATAAATGTAAAAATGTCTTAGGGTGGAGTTTTTCCATTAAAAATAGACATTTACTTTGAGCAAACTGACATGAAATCTCTATTTTACAGTAAAAGCAACTTCACAAGAACAAGTGCTGGGGAAAGCTGATTGGGCAGGAGATTATTTCATTGCTCCATCCAATATCCATACAACTGGAGTTAGGAAGCCTCTGTTTTAGTTGCTAAAACAGACCTGCCCCATTCCCAACTTTGTGTTTTGTTTTTTTTTTCCTTCTGAAAATAAGTATTTGCATAATTTGAAACATGAAAGGCATCGTAATCATAAAAAATGTAAAGCAAAAATTAATTTCTCCCTTCTAGTACTTTAATTCCTGTTGAATTAAAAATAAAAACGTAGGGTGAATGCAGTAATGGTATAGGTTTTACTATGTGGCGTGTATTTTGACCTGCAGTCCTGGAGTCTGGGGAGGAGTTGCTATGACAGAGAAGTTTGTCTTCATTAACTATAGTCAGGTAATGGCATTGAGCTTGTGAACACACCTTTGGAAGGTACAATACAACATATTACAATAGGCTCACTTACTGTATAGGCTGTCCTTGTTTTATGTTTTCTTTTTCAACACCACACTTTCTGTACTGAGCCATAGACCACAGTTAACCAGCAACACAATCTCACACTATAATTTGACTTCACTGTGCTTGTCCGTTCAGCTGCTTCCTGCTGCACAGGCTCTGCAGCTGAAACATTTACAAAATCACAAGGAATCATTGTACCATTCCTCAAAACTCAGTTTCACCACTTCACTTTATTTCACACCATTTTCCTTCTCTACCGTCCATGGTTGTGTTACCCGTTTAAGTCATGAGCTTCCCTCTTCTTTTTCTTCCTTCCTTCCTTCTTGCAGTTTCTTTTTTTTTTTTTTTACTCTAAGCGATTGTCTTGTGATCTTTTATATATATTTTCAATTAGAACGGCTTTTATATTTCTCTGCTTTTTTCAATATTCATATATTTGCTATATATTTGAATAGAAATATATATGTACATACTTTTGAAAACAAACATATATCATATCTTTTTATTTTTTTCTATTGCGAGAGCCCTGATGTTACGTTTTACAATTGCAAAACATTTGGAGCAACTCTATTTTTTTGGAACGATCTTTGTTATGGGATTAAGCTTTGGGAGAAGAAGAAATGTGGGATAAAATAAATAGAATGTTAACAGATACAGTACCATGCATAAAGCTTAAATCAATTTTGGTGAGGTGGAGGGACTGGAAAACAAATATTTTCGCTTTGGGGACGAGTTCTTTCTGAAGAAAAAGGTTTCTCTCGCCTATGTAACCCCCTCCCTGTTCCCTAAACAACTGCAATTTCTACACTTGACGTCTCCAAGTATCAAAGTCATTGTCTGTTCATAAATCACTTTATACAAATATGATTTCTTGTATACATCTCTATAAATTTACTGTATGTTTGCAACTTTTCATTGAGCATCAAATACGTATTTCTGTCTGTCTGTGCATATTAGACCTAATCTCTCAGTCTGTTTTCTTTTGAACTAGCCAGTACGCTAGCTGTAGGTCACAGTGACACTGTATGGATATGATGGGTGAGTAATAGTAAAAGGTGGGAATGAATAGAAAAGGATAGTGGGTGCAGGTAAAATGGTTTAAATGACAAATAATGGTAATGTGGTACCATGATGAAACATACAAGGGTCTCCTCATTTATGATCTGAGGGCGAGAAAGAGAGAGAAAAAGAAAGAAACGTCTTTCTTATCATGTGTAAATGCTCTCTTTTGAACCCACTTCCTTTTCAGCGTTTCTTGTTTCCTGGTCAGCACTGTCAGTCACACTTAACAAAAACAAAACAAAAAAATCGCTAGCATCATCATGGTCCCCGTATCCCCTTTCACAGGTACAAAATGAAGATTCAGGGGAGGGGGAGGGAGTCAGTTTTGACACAGACGTCTGCCCAAGAGGTCAGCATACAGATTGATTTTAAAAAGGTCCACTGTTGGTGTGTGCCTGCCACATGTATACATATATATATTTACACATATACACCCACACGCACACACACGCAGGCTTGTGAAGGTTTCTGTTACTTGGATCCATTCTAACCTTTTCTTAGTGCACATGAGATTATATATCCATCATCAGAAAATAAACAGAAAACTGATGAAAAAAGGTTTGGATTCATTTTTCACTTGATGATGCTTACCATTTTTTTTTTACTCCTCTGCTTTGAGTCTATTTATAAAAGCATCAATTAAGACCATTATACCATCATTCATTGCATGTATAAGAAAATTCCCCTCGTCTCAAAACTGATATTGAGACAGCAGTCCTTTCACTGCCTCTACTGTATGAATCCATGAATAACCTTGAAGAGCCAGTGTAACACCAACATTGGTGGTTAATGCATACAGTAAAAGCATCCTGCAATGGCACAATGCTGTGATATGAGCTCCTTTTCCATCAGAAACCAGAAAAGTAACTTATTTAAAAACCTAAAATCCTTAAACACATGTCAACTCAAACAACCTGGTTTATTCTACTACTGTCTTGATAGCAGAAAACAAGACAGTGCATGTGGAAAGCATTTTGTGCATAAGTACTGTGTCTTTACCAGAAGATGAAAAGATGAAGTAAATAGATAAATCATTTACGTTTTGGCAAGTGATTCCCAGGGTGGAGAAATAAGAGATAGAGAAAGACGACTTAGTAGAAAGCAATCAGGCAGAAAGAAAGGCAAACCCCTGTGCTGTGGAGACCCAACTCTGACCCCTTCTTACAGTAGTGTCGATGGGAACCCAACCAGCTCCCTACAGTCTGGCACAGCTCAGGCACGGACGGGTCAGCTGTGCATGTGTATGTTCCTTACCCCACTTTTCCATAGAGGCTCCAGGCAAGTGCTGGCTTGACCAGCAATCTATTAAGAGTTACAGTGACAGGCCGCAGTGATGCCAGGCTACACTAGTGTGTAGGACTTGGAGTAGGCCCCTGATGCTCCATCTCTCTGTTTCTGTAGTCTGCCCAAGCCCGAGGAGCTGCTCTCCAACAGAGAGTCTCTGGATCCTCCCATCTTGGAGGAGGATGAGGAAGCACCTCCAGGGGTCCCCCCTGTGGCCCCTGCTGCACCACCTCCACCAGAGGATGATGATGCCCCTGCAGCAGCAGCAGTAGCAGCAGCAGCTGCTGCTGCACTCTGGGCCACCGAGGCAGAGGAACCAGGCATGGTGAGAGTCCTCTGGGGAAGTGTGGAGCTACTGGAGCTAGCAGATGCTCCTCCACTTCCACTACCTCCACCCCCACCTCCTGTTGCTCCTCCAGAGGAAACCCCAGAGGAAGAGAGGTTGGACAGACCAGAGTGGCCCATGGTTAGGGCCTGCTGCTTTGCAGAGTCCATAGTCACATGACGGCCCTGGGTGTGGTATGCCCTCTGGGCCAGGCCACGGATAGAGGCTTCACGTGGTGGAACCACTGGACATGGGTCATGATGCTCTGACTGCTTTCTGAAGAAGGGATCTGACTTCATGTACAGGGGGAGGTTGCAGTAGTCACCTGGAGGGAAGGAAATGTGTCACTTAATGTCAGAAGTAACTTATGAGAGTAATAATATTTTTTAACCACCTCTGGAAAAAAAACACTCCAAATGTCTAGACTTAAACCTTTCTGCAAACCTCTGTAAGGTGGTGAAGAAAAATACAGATGATCACAAGGCATCAAACAGAACTTAGCTGTTTGCATTATACATAAAAATGATATAAAGAACTTCTACTCCAGAAACAGTAGTATTTAAGACTGATGAAGACACGGAAAGATGGATGAAAACTGAGATCAACAATGTGGGTTATTTCATCACGGGTCCCTCTGAACTCTACCCATTGATGAAACATTTAAATTGTCTTTATCTTTAATATCCAACTGCTGGAAACACTGCACTTTGACATTTTCTGCAGAAAATGTAAATTCAATATTCTAATAGCAATACTCTAAATGATAATATTTTAAGGTATATTCATATATATTCTTATAAGGTTTGTCCATCAACAAGTGCTTGGTCTATGTATCCATCTGTAGGTCAGTCCCCGTATTTAAAAAAAAGTTTCATGGTTATATTATCTCAAAATGATTTGAAACTTTGTATAAAAACATTTTTTTTTCTCAAGCACATACCTACAAATAGTGAAACCAATGGTCTATTCAATTAATTTTTCAGAGCTGTATAAAACATCTTTTAAATTTGATGGGAAATGGAAAATAAAGTGCTACTCACTCTTGGCACGGTGTGGAATGGGCACGGCTACATTCTTGCCACGATCGTAGTCCTGGGGTTTTGGAGGCGAGGCAGTGAAACGGCAAATACCAGGCTCTGACGGTGTACTCATGGACGTCATGCTATCTGCATTGTCATTGGTACCTGTTGTCATCTGGTCAGATGAGCTGTCAGAGATGAAGCATTCTGTAATCTCAAATTTGGCATGCTGCAGGTGTTCCTCCAGCTTGGCATGCTCATACGCTCTTGCCAACTCTTCGTAGGTGGAGGAGGCGCTTTCAGTTGACACCATGCTGTTGCGACCTTTATCTATTGAAGAGAACAGAAAAAAAATGGTTAGCACATTTCTCCTGCTGAACAAAAATACCCTTATTTATATGTCCATGTTAATGGCTGTAAGTGTCATTTCACACATGAACCAACCTGTGTCCTGCGAGAGGCTGGCGCTGTAGCTGTCACTCTCCGTGACAGTGATGCCATGCTGTGAGCCAACTGTGCGCCAGTCTGAGGTGAGAGTGCGGGCTGGCGTTGACACCTGGCACTTGGTCAGAGTCCATTGACTGGAGTAACGATTCCTAATGCTGTGAGCTGACTTAACACTCTTTCTTGACACTGGGTCTGGTGGTAAATTGATGAAAAAATAGCCATGGTGTGCACATTATGTACATGAACAAACATTTCAGGAAAAAAAGGGTCACTTTCACATAATGATCCAGTGAATTTCAACAGATTACAAAAAGGCTTAGTGTCATAGAAACATGAAGTTCTACATCCACAAGAAAATTGTGCCACTATTAAGCTCCTAAAACCAGTGCAAACAAGACAGAAAAACAAATAGTTCATCATTCACAAAGCAAACGCAAATGGTGAATTTCATTGCAAACTGTGCAACTAAGAAAATAGAATCATGCGGCACCTGCCTCATATGCATGGATGCAAAAAAAAAAAAAATTGGGATTGTTCATACATTTGGTATATAAACGACCCCTTTCTATGAAAATAAGACTTGTTGCAGAACTGTTTAAGTCACAAAAGGTCTAATGCAGTTTGACTGATACAATGAACATCTGCGGGTAGACTGGTGTCAAATGTACAAACAACATGTTAATCTTTCCTCTAATTTTCATCTTTATGAGGCTCGGATGATACTGATTTAATGTTACTTGATATTGAGAATAGTTGTACTAAAACACATGAAAGTTGGTATGAGATTGTGTGTGTAGATCAATGCAAATTGAAGTAATTTATAGGTTATTACAAACTGAAGTTTTTTTTTTTTTTTATCGGATTAAACTGTGTACAGTAGAAATGGAAAAAAACACAAACACAAAAAGCAGCTTAGATTGGATATTTGATATAAAACAAAGGTAAACTGGCAACTTAGCACTAAATGTTTTGTGGATTGGGTGTTTAAACAGAGGACTGACAAAACCAACGCAGCACAATTTGCACCACAGTTAAAGGCAGCAATCCACCCTTTGACCCATAACAATATAATACATGTATTTACAACAATCCTTCCCTCTGCTTTAGTACTGGATGAAAATACTCCAGAATCAATTCAAATGATCTGTACACTAGACAATAAACAGGGTTCACTTACTAGTTCCTGGTCTGATGTCTGACATGTCAATCAAGGGACCAGTGTTCTGGATCAGTGCAGGGTGATGCACAGACACACCTGTGCAGAAACTCTGAGGGTTTCCAGTCTGGTTGAACTCTGTATCTGTCACTGGGATAGTGGCTTTGTCCTCACCTATCACAGACAGAATGTACATTTAATAAAAGCAGATAATACAAGTTATAAAATTGAGGACTTAAAGCCTAATCTTTTAAAACTCGTGTGAATAAACATGGACACAAACACAGTAACTCTCTCTGTCTTGCTCTGTCTCTCACTCTCTCTCTCTTCCTCTCACCAATTTGCTTGATGCCTTCTTTGTCCTCAATCAGCAGCTGCACTCTGGGGATGTCAATGTGTAATCGTGGGCCCTGAGGAGGTCCCTTCACTGGGGTGTCAAAGCTGCGGTTGTTTTTACTACTCCAGGGAAATTAGATGCACACAGATAGACATTCATAGTGTTGAGAAAATGGTAAATGCAGGTTTGTAGAATAAATTTTGAGTTCAACTGATATTATTTTGTGAAACGGAAATAATAATAATAATAATAATAATAATAATAATAATAATAATAATAATAATAATAATAATAATAATAATAATAATAAAAGACTCACCTGATCAGCATCTCTGCCAGACTTTTGGCATCTACAAAACAACAAATATTTTTTTTTCCTGACACAAAATATATATTCATATACCGCATATTTATAGACTTAATTACAAAATTTCTCTCAAATCTGTTTCAGATTGATTTGTACATTCACTGCTTCTACTTCAGTGCTTTTCACTTCCATTCTCACCTCGTAGTCTCTTTAGCCTCTTCTCTTTGCGTTTCTTTCGAATAATGAAGAGGAGTGCAACACCCAGAGTGACCAAGATCACTGGACAGCCAATAGAAAACAGCTTTTTGACATCATCATTTTTTTCCAGGGGAGACTTGATTGGTGGGATTGTACCTGAGCAAAAGTGAAGATCAGAACACACCTTAATAAGTTGGAAATTACCATTTGATTGTCAGTGCTAAACTTTCCTTTAAACACTGTCAATTTTCTTTCATTGAAGTAGAATTTCTAACAAAGACAGTCACTCACTTCCATCATAATCCAGAGTTGCAAACTGTGAGCTCTGATTGCCACAGCCAGCGCTGTTACATGCTTTCATCTTCAGTTCATACCAGGTGGCCTCACGCAACTCTGCCAGGAACACATCTGTGGTGGCATTGGTTCGCACGCTCTGCCACGTCCATGTACCTGCAAGGGATAATAATGTTGGGTCTAGTTTATTTATTGGCTTCCATCAAAGCAGCCACACTTCTGAGAACAACATCCATAATTTCCCCGTCTCACATTCTTATTTAACATGTTTTTCTTATTCCTTTCTTGCGCAAAAATATTAAGACCAAGTCAAAACTGAAAAAATTCACCTTTTGGCCGAAATTCTAATGTGACTGCGCTGATTGGACAGCCCCCACTAGCCCAACCCTGGAGGTTAAGGCGGGCGTGACTGGAGTTAATGTGGGTGAAAACAGGCTGATCTTTGTTGAACTGAGGTTCTGTAAAGGAAGATATGTCATGATGTGAAAAATAGAATGTATTCTGGCTTTTTATTGGAACATGATAAAACACAGTGTTGTAATAAGACATGGGGCTGAGGATTCATAATGATATTAAATAAAATAAAAACTTCTTCATTACACTAAATAAAAAAAAGCACAGATATATCAATCAGTCTGTTGTTAATCATCTTTTCTCTCCAGTTATTGATGATACAGACATATACATAGACTTAAAAAAATGGAGCTTTCTTCTCTTTGCCCTAATTGGAGTCTCACCTCTCCCATGGGTTTTTGCCTCGATGATCTCACTGATGCGTCCGGCTCCCACACTGTTTTTTGCTGCCAGCTTGACTTTATACCAGGTACCACAACGTAAGTTGTCTAGTTTAAAAGAACGTTCTGTAGAACTGATGAACACATCTTTCCATTCCTCTGTATTATCTACAGAGTACTGCAACACAAATCCTGCAAATGTAAAGAAGAGACAGGAAATTAAATATGGATTTTTATTATTTTACCAAAATATTCTGAATGTTTTACTCCGTTAAAATCACTGTAATTATTCTTTTACCAGCTCTAGACAGTACTGCTGTTATCCAGAAGATGGCAGTACTACACTGTGCTTCTCTTGCCCATTGAGGCCCCAATTAGAGGATGGTCTAGCTCCACTCAGTCTACGCCACCATTAGTTACCTACAAACCCCAAGACTGGGATGGTGCTGACTGAGCATCTATGCAAATGAGGTTTTGCAATATGGTGACTGTATCAGCTGCCTTGGAGAGCCAACTTCCTCCTGTTCTCGTTTTACATTTAATCCTTTGTCTCTCTCTGTCAGTCCATTTGCTCATCTGTCTGTATGTAATGATTTAGATATTCATTTCTCTCTCTCTTCTTTGTACCATTTCATTTTTCCCTCGCTCTAACAGATGGTATCATAAAGTCCAAAACATTAGAAAGGTTAACATACAGATCCTGCAGTGTTTGTTTATATGGTACAGTCACCCTCTACCTAGAACAGATGACAAAACCTAGAGAGAAGAGTACAGAATAGACAATAATAAAACAGACCATAACATTTTAGAAAAGCAGATTACTAGCATATACAGTAAGTTATTTTACTTTTCATTTTATACCCACTACAAAGCCAGCCTTAAAAAGTAGCAGATTATTTATTTATTTATTTATTTATTTATTTATTTATTTATTTGAATAAGGCAATGTGTTTTATTTGAAAAAGAAATAGGCTGCAGATGCCACTGCAGTACTAATGCAAAATAGATGCTTGATGGGGAACTTCAGCAGTGCCTACTGCTGACACTGTACAGATGGCTTCACAGACAAGCCGGTGCTCTGGTATACATAAAGTACAAGATAGGCTTCATGAAACTGAGACACTGGATGATGCATCCAAATATTGAGTAGTAGCCCTTCAGTAAAAGCTGCTTACCATGGCACAAACCCCAAACACTACCTTTAAACTTGATGTGACATTATACTGACCTCATGAATTATGGTAAAAAAAAAAACATTACAGCATATATTAAGAACTCAGTTTGTTTAGGAAAGCTGCATATTTTGTACATATTCTATTGTCTAATTGTTTCACAAGAGTAGTTTAATCCAATTATTTCTATCCAGGATCTCATTCTTTAACCCATTTTGACAAATTAAACTAGAGATGAATATGTCTTACAAGTATTAGAAACTATAATTTACACAGATATGGGAAATGCAAATATATTACAGGTTAAAAGAAGCCTAATCCAGATTTAAAAAGAAAATTAACAATAAATTATCAGTATCAAATCACATATAGACATGTAGTTACAACTGTGAGTTATGTTAATGTGTTTTTGTACAGTTAGCTCAGTATGGCTGTCAGACCAGTATTTATTCTCTCTGCTCAACCTAGTGCTTGGGAGCAAGAAAAGTACAAAATCAGAACTCAAAATGGTAGAAAGGTTTACTGTCAGATCTTATATAGTCCAAGGCTTTGGTAATTTAATCAGTCTTTTTATGAGATTATAGATTGCTATGTAAAGAGTCTGTGACTGTTCAACTTTTCTTCTTCAAAGATTCATCAAGTTTTGATCCCTTTTCCCTTTATCCTCTAAGAGTATTGAATGGTCAGTCGTGGTCAGGAGGCAGTTTCGCTCTTTTAATCTGCTCTCTCAAACATAACAAGCAGGGTAAGTTTGCAAGTTCTAATTAAGGTTTGCTCCAGAAAATGGTAAACTGCCTTTGTTATACTGAGAACCCAATCTGGAATCAGACATTCCTCAGCAATGTTTATTTACTAACTTTTAAATAGTGTGTATGTAGTGAATGCTTTACTTGAAGCTATGATACAGAGTTTAAGACATTTTTCTTCATATTCAACTGACTATAAGAGGAATGGGGATTATATTGACCCAAATTCCCAATAATAAAAAAAAACTAAAACAAAAGAAGCCCCACCTCAAATTATGACTCATAATACCAGTCTGACATGAACCATGGATTTGGAGATTCTAAATGCATAAGACGTCCACAATATTGTCTTAACCCTCAAGGCAGGCGTTAAATTTGCCACAAAAATCAGATTTTATCTTATTACTACAACTTAATTTGGCCCTGAGAGGGTTAACCCCAACAGAACACACACTGTGTCTCTTACAGGGACAATAAAAAAATAAAATAAAATAAAAAAAAAAGGATCAATTTTACATGCAGGTCCATTAAGGCATGAACACCATACCTATCTTCACAGAGACATCACCAACAATCAGATAATCAAACAGACATCTCATTACTGGGAAACACAAAACCAGGAGGCCTATCAATAAACCCGAGATCAGAATGCACAGTAACAATGAAAGAAGAGACGGACAGGGAGTAAACTGAGATCAGAGGTCAAAAGGAAAACAGAATAGAGAGCAGTCAGACATTGACATCTATAAAGATGATGCATCATCAGGGGAGACATCACATTTTGTAACCTTTAAACCTTCAAGTAAGCAGACATATTGCAGATTAAGAAGACATGATATGGACAAAGAGGCGGACAGGACAGCGGCAGGCCTGGACTGAGCATCTGGCAAACCGGGCATTTTCCCGGTGGGCCGACGCCCTAGAGGGCCGGTGATGTCGTATTTTATTACAAAATAATAATTCTAATAATAAAAAACAATAAAAATGCACACAAGACCGGTCCACGAATCAGTCCTGGCGGCCCTTGGCCCTCCTCCAATGAGATCAGCCTATACACAAAGAGGGGTGTGGCCTATTGGCGCATCTGACGGCCCCACCCCTTCACCCCAGTCAAGCGCGAGTTTCCACAG
>JAPTYR010000006.1:25756638-25766832 GCA_029814505.1 Siphamia roseigaster | reverse complement strand
CACGCACACGCACACATACACACACACACTCTATCTATCCATCTCTTTCCTCTCCCCCTCCTTTCCGCACTCATGGGTGCAGGTGTGCTGATGTACAGCCAAAGCAACAAACGGTCAGTAATGACTGAATGAATGATAAATTTGTGTCAGAAAAGGAGATAAGAAATTATAGTATTTTGTCTAAAAATACAGTGAGTGACCTAAAAAATGTCCATACTGATGCAAAAAATGATAAGCTCTGAATTGTGTGCCATTCTAGGAGGCGCGGCCGAGCCAGGAAAATACGCAGTCCTAATGCATATGCATGTATGATAATAGACCTACCTTTCCCTCTTTAAATAAACTTTATTTAAAATTATACTTGACTAAAATACACAACAGCCACATGACACGATAAAACAGTTGATTCGTGCAAAGTGAGCGGAACATGGCGTTGAAAAACAACGGAAAATGGAAGTTTGTTTTCCACTGCGTTATCTACATCTCTCCCATCTCAAGCACTCTTTCCGCTCCAGTGGCTGTTTGCAGCCCCCAACCCTCCTCCCCTCACCACACACACACACGTGCGCGCACACACGTATACACACACACACGCACACACACGGTTACATCTCGTTCAGTCACGGGACAGGGCAATGTACAGTGTGTATGATCGAAATAGACCCTGTAATCCAATTACATACAACAAAAACAGTCGCTGCAGCTGCAGTTTGGCAGAGGGCACTGCCAAGGCCAGACAGAACGACCAGGGCGTCACACGGTCTGCACACTTTGAATGAAAGTGTGAAGAAAATATCCAATTCCTTGTATTTTAAGGATGATAATTAGATATTTGGTGCTTCTGAGCTCTGCATTAAAGAAACGGATGAAAATGTGTCAAAATTAAAATTTGCTTCTCTATATTAGCACGGTTTCCTTAATATGAAGTTATAAGAATTCATTATATATCAGATGGGCAGACCATTTTATATTTACAAGCAAAATGAATCCCTCTCTCCCATCCGCAGTATTTAGAGCGAAGCCAATCAGTAGAATCTGGTGCCACAGAAAATGGTGGATGAATAATTAGACCAGGGTAGATAACAACTGGGTATGCATATACACTGACACCCTTAACGCTTTCATAAAGAAAATAAAGTGCAATATATGGCCTCATCTTTTTAAATATCCAACTGGGGCACATTATCTACAAATTAAAGGCCAGCGCTCAATACCCCCAGCATCAGTTCACACATCTCACATAAAATGTATTGACCCTTGTTACCATACAAACACCCACACACTCCTAAGCGAACATGTACACGCTTAGGCATTTACGCACTATTTTAGTGATCATTCCCAAAAATAAAAAGGGACCTTCCATCCTCTAGGGAAAGACCCCCATCCTGCCTCTCTCTCAGTCACAGACTCACAAACACCATTTGATTTCTTTTGGGACAGTTCCAGGACAGTAAAGTCAACAAACGCATTAGAGTTTTCTGCCACTTTGAACTTTTTTGCGCGTAAACACCCTACAGCTGTGGCCAGCATCAGTGCTCGAGGTCGCCAGTCTATCCGTGCGCGCGCGCCTGCAGATCCTTATCAGCCTCTCCTCCTATTCAACAGCCTCCATATTCACGACACCTCCACATATTCATCATGCAAAATGCAAATGCTGCTGTCTTTTCCATCTTAACGAACCCTGTGCGCACTTAAACAATCTTGGTGGTTCTTTCAATACTCTGGCCAGATTAAATGCATATTGATTTTATGATTACAGGCGTTTAGGGTCATTTTTAATCACATTATCAGCTAGTTATTATTAGACACTGGAAACGCCAAAGGAATCTGAAAACCTATTCAGGAGCAAAAATGAAGGCATATCAGAAAATCAGCCTCTTACGACACCAAAGAAAAGTTAGACGTGTTGTTCTAAAGATATTTTAGAGTTATATTTTTTAAAAATATCTATCCATGTATCCCTGTTCAGCCCAACATTGATCAATCTGATCAGCTAATAAACAGACAACCAACTTCAGCAGATCAGTAGATAGGAGGCAACATGCAGATAAGCATCACTTAAGGAAAGACAAGCATTACCCACCTTCTTGCAAAGAATACAGCAGAAGTAAAGTTACAAGCCACATGCCATTAAAAGCAGTTATATTTCACAGGAATGTTGTGCAGTCCCCAAGAAGAGTGCACGGCGCAGGGGTCGGCCAGGCGAGGCTCCGTGCTGGACTGGATCTGTGATGCTCCCCGGCGGTCTCTCCAGCCCTGGTCCCACAATCTCCAGCGCCGAGAAACGAGCAGCGGAGAAAGTACCGCCTCTGCTCCCTGTTCTCTCCTCCCCTTACCGGGACAGGCTGCTGTCGCCCCACCCCCGGTATCCTAATGATGCGCCGTGATGGAGAGGTGAGCAATACGCACTAACGGAAACCAACAGGAATAGATGGCACCTCTGTATTACGCGCACTGGATAGACCCATTCTCCGGGATAGTGATGGAGTCCCGACGGTTAAGTTAAACATGTCCTGTCACATGTCATGTAAATCTTGTTTTTACGCAAGGAAGTTCTCAAAACAGCCGTTGAAAGAACATGCATGCGCGTATTTCACATGCAAATCAACCTGAGCCTTTCCATAAATCAGTTTGTCATTTTCTTGGCAGTAGAGCGAATAGAAAGTGAAAGCAAAATTGTCCATACCAACAGAATGAGCTATCGCCTTATTAGAAATTACCATGGTAATTTTGCGGTGTGAGTTCCAGGTGAGGCGGAGGAGGAGACGGAGCGCTGACTCTGTTACAGTGAAGGGAGCTCTGCGCTCTGCTCTGCGAGTCACCATCAACACTCCGAGCGCTCGTTTTTCTTTGAGAAGGAAACTTAGATGTGAAACAGTTTCTAAAGGTAAATCCATGCGTATGCATCTGTGCAAACTATGCAAAACATTATACTGCATTCAAATCTCTAAGTATGGTGTGGGGATGGGATTTTTCCAGAGCACTTGCAAATTCTGTGATCTTATTTACATGCATTTACACTCCAGCTCAACACCTGATGTGGCCTGTGAGATTTTAACACTATAAAATGTCAAAATGTCACATCGAATCTTCTTTCCCTGTAATTAAACCCATTATATAGACAATAAACTCAGCAACTTTAACACCAGACAACCACTGTTAGAGGCAGAAGAACTCTCCATGTTGTCCACTCAGACCCCACCTTCTGCTACACTTTATGTTGACCTCCTTGTAACTTCACTTCTTAGTCTTTCTGTGTCCCTCTCACCGGTATAACGTGGAGTAGTATTCTGGTTGTGGAATAGACCTGAGGCAAGCTATGGCATCTCACTCCCACTGAAGAGCGGCTGTAGTGTGGCAGGCATGGCAGCACACTCTGCCTCCATTCTCTATTATGTAACAGGTGGAAACACACACACCCACGCACCCTCACTGCGTCTCTCTCACTCCACAAACGTACAGACACACACAACACTACGACAGGGACACATGTATGTTTTCAGTTTCCAGCCACAACTCATGGTCACCAGTTCTGAAATTCTAATGCAAGTTTAGAAGTTTATCCTGCAGTGCATTGTGAGTAAGATGGACACTCTTGTTTAGAAATCGGACAGCTCCAGGGGATGACCAAGCTGTCTCGACATTATGTATTCTGAATTTTAACACTCTCTCTCTCTCTCTCTCCTCTGCAGGTGACAAACTGGACGTGTACGAGGACACAACACCTTGACATTCAATCCAAGTTCTTCATACACACCGGCTCCACCCAACAACCCTTTACAGTAGCACATAAAGTCTCTGTCAGGACTTCAAAAGACAGCGCAGAGAGCTGGTTAAGGGGCTGATGTGAGTTGGCCTGACAGCACCAAGCAGGTTGTACTGTATGTCAGCCAGTGATCATCATGGGGGCTGACAGGCTGAGCTGGGCCAGCCAGGCCAGAGAAAAGGCAAGCAGCTCCCAGACAGCTCCAGTGACTGTCACTGAGGACAGGACCTAGGACAGGCTGCCACCACACCACTAAAAACCATAGCACCATGTGACTCTTCTCCATCACTCTCCCCATCACTCTGCTCCATCGTTGCCTGGAGATAGGGAAGATGATAGAAAGTGAAGGGAGGAGGAGGCGAGTGAGAGGAAGAGAGTTTGTTGACTGTGGAAGAAAACGCTTGAGCAGGGAAGCTGAGAAACACAGAGAGCGTAGGGAGGGGTGAGGAGCAGACAGAGAGAGTGATGAGGCGGATAAGTTAATGTGGATGTTAATGTTAATGCTCAGACAATCAGAGTTCCCCTCAGGCCCTGACTACATGCTAGGATCATATCAGAGCTAATGTATCCAGTATTAATGCACACCCCGCAGCTTACTCAAACCCAAGCAAGGTCAGAATTAGGAGTTGGAGAGGGCACATGGTGGTACTATAGCTTATCTGGGCTCAAGGTCACAGGAACAGAAAAGAAAGGGGACTGAACTGAAGGGATACAGGTAATGGAGGTTTGGAGATGATGACGGTTAGCAAGTTCGAAGCAAATAAAACTATGATGAGTTGGGCAAAAAGGGCAGTTATTATCCTTCAAAAAAGCTGCAGTGCACTCAAAATTAACTTCAGGAATCTTTACAATGGCAAAAGCTACAGTTTGTGTTAAGAGTTCATCCTAAACGTGCTAATCTACAGAAGCTCGTCTCCTTCGTAGAGCGGTTTTCAGCCTGACACTGTGTACGAGCCTCTGCATTAGGTTAAAATGAATCACATACCACTGTGCTGCAGTACATTAACAGGAAAGCAGGAACCAATGTGTGTTTGCCTTTAACCAAGCATGCGTGATTGTTGTGGCAGATGTGTGAGAGTATATCGTCACATCAGAGGATATGTGCGCATGTGTTTAGCAAAGTGCAGAACATGTACGTTACTGGCTGCTCTTTTACCCTACAATGTTCCAAGGGGTATGTTTGTTTATGTGCATACATGCTTACATACGTGTACAAGTGTGTTTTCATGAGTGCACATACACGTGCACCAGAGACATCCAGGGGTGTTAATTTATTCAAATGAGCTGGGGAGGATAACGAGAGGATGGGGTGAGGGGCGGAGGAGGTGCATGTAGGGAGGCACCTTCTTCGACTGAAGGTTCATCTCTCCATTCCTCTTTTTTCCCCCTCATTTGTTTTTTTTTGTTTTTTTTTCCCACATTTGTAAATGAGCCCATTTGCGTGGCTGGGAAAGAAGGGAGGCGAGGGAGATGAGGGAGAAAGACGATAAGACAAACAGAAAAGAAGAGAGATGGGGAATGATGTGAATCTGAGGCAGACAGAATGCCCGCAGACAAAAACATACCATGCCAGGGCAATACCGCCACTTCCAAGATGGCTGCCGCTGGAGGCGTCCTCTGTGGAACCAACCTAGAGACCAGATTCTCTTCCTTAATAGTATGTGACACACAAACACACTTTCCGCCTTCAACTCTGTCTCGGAAGAATAACGAGAAGAGGGACGTTTTAGGAGCTCGGTCACTGAATTATGTTTATTAGCTGGATTTGAATATAGACAGAGGAATATGGTTGGGAATTGTACAGAGATAATGATCAGAGATGTCTAGTGACACCCAGTGGTCACAATTAAAGATGTTATCATTAGGTATAAACCATAATGCATAAGTGTAGTAAAAGGTGTTTCATATTTAGACTATGCTGAAGTCATTCATGGTGCCAATTCAAGGCCTTAGATCATACCTGTAGATCAGTAATGGACAAAGTCTTTCCCATTGGTAATTTTTTTCTTGTCCTACAGCATATATAAATAACTCAATTAATGTCTTCAAACATAACTTTAGATTTAGGTCATCAACTCTAACTGCTACTTTAAAAACATTCTCAGCGTTATGCACACCTGTAACTCCTGTGACTGCAAACACTGAGTGTAAATAAGGGATTAATAAACAACATTGTTCTGGTCTGTTAGCTTTTACATGAAAATAATAAAACACTGATGGAAAAAAACAAGGAAAGGCAGCAGAGAAACAGAAAACATGAGAGGACACTGTAACCTGTTGGCAGTCGTTCACTCCTGACCCCTGGTTGTATGATTTTTTCCCTTTTCTAGGTTATCCTGTTCCACACATGCAAAAATATCACTAACAACAAAAACTGCACAGATGACAAAGGAGAAGATGTTGACCTTAAAGATAAGCACATGCATTTCCTATCGCTTTTAAGACTACATGTTCTGCATTTTACAGTAAACTATCAGATTTGTTAGTAAAGTCCAGAGGTGTCAGATGTACTCACATTCTGTACTTAAGAAGTACAGCTACTTGTGTGAAAAAAATACTCTGGTAAAAGGAGAAGTACTTATTTAACACCTTCACTTCAGTAAAAGTAAAAAGTACAAATTCTCAATTGTAATAAAGTCAAACAAGTAAAAAGTAAAACTGCATTTTTTTGCCATGGATGAAATCACACGGATTTAACCATGAAAAATCTGAGAAGTTTGAAAAGTATCCAACAATAAAGCCCTTAAAATTGAGTTACTGTGTAGACAATGTGCTTGATCAGGTCACAGTACTCAGTTTTGTAGGAATGGGCAGGATATTTTTTGGGGAAAAAAAAAAAGTCACAATTTAGATAAAAAGTCATCATTATGAGATCAAAAATGTCATGTGAGAGATAAAAAATAAGTACGAGATAAAAAGTCAGAATTATAAGATAAAGTCATAAATATGAGATAAGAAATGCATAATTATGAGAAAAATATTTTAAATTATGAGATACAAGGTCAATACTATGAGATAAAATCATAAATGTGAGCTAAGAAATGCGTAATTATGAGAAAAATAGTCAAAATTATGATATAGAAAGTCACGATTTTCTCTCCTCCACTGATTTTCCCTCTGAAGCAACTTATTTTTTGTACTGTCACATCTGTTTAGTTTGAAAAAGTAACGAGTCTATTCTGAGAATGTCAGGAGTATAAAATACAGATATTTATGCAAAAATGTGGGGAATAAAAGTAAAAGGTTGCCAGAAAAATAAATACACAAGTACAGATACCTTAAAAAATCTACTTAAGTATAGTAACAAAGTACTTATACTTATTATTTCCCACCTCTGGTAAAGTGATGTGTTTGTTTGTTTGTTTGTTTGTTTGTTTGTTTGTTTGTTTGTTTGTTTGTTTGTTTGTTTGTTTTTAACAATACCAAAATCAAATTCTTGACAGTTTCAACATGTGAAAACTACAAAAGAAAACATATAATCATGCATACCCTGGATTGTTTCAACGGCCATTATATTGCTTAAACATCCAGTTCTGACAGAGCATGTGCAGAAGTGAGCATGTGTTTGGAAATGGACCAATACTTAGCAGAATTCACCAACTTGGTGATTCTTAATAAAATAAAGTAGTGGAAAATAGTTTTTAAGCACCCTTAACATTTTGCATAATGTCAGACATTATCATGAAATATTTGAATAAAAATCTTTGTGTTTCAGAAGGTGTGGTGACATCAGACAGACACTTAAATGCATTTTTTGGGTTAATTGTTAATAAGAAAAAATAAAGAAACTAAATTATTGACACTTTCAACATGTTATGTCCTGGATGTCCTACTGAAACATCCAGTTTTGACCTTGATACAAGAGTCCACAGGCAGAAGGGAATATGTGAGTTTGGAGAATGGAACAATACTTGATGGAGTTTAAGAAACTGAATAAGGATTCTTAATGTTATATATCACAAATGCATGAGGTCTCCAACAACTTTTCCTCCCACCACTGGAAGTACTAACATAACATGCTAAGTATGCCGAATCCAAAAATAAAATAGCTTATAATTAAAATAAAATTAAAAAAAAAAAAAGTTAACTAATGATCAAAATGCATTGCTTTTCACTGATTAATCCACTATAAAATTTTCAGTTACAACACAATGACTGCTGTTGTTTCTTAGTCATGCGGTCACTTGTCCAAAACTTGCCCCTAAAAATGTTGTGTCAACAGGATTCAGTAAAGATAAACTCATTCAGTCACTGTGGAGTTGTTTGTTTCAGCAGTTATCAGTGTCCTTCCATCCTAAAGGCCTATGGGAACTTTAACAACTCAGCCCTCTCACACCTGTCCAGTATGTGTGTGTGTGTGTGCTGAGATGTTATCTATTCCAGTGAACTGTGATATAAATGGCTTCTCATGCTTACCTGAACTGAAGCCCTTATGGAAAGTGGCTGATCTGAGCCCTGGGGGATCCAACCGCCTGTTCCACTGTTCACCTCTGGACTGTGTTAACTTTTACAGCTTTGAACTTCATTTTTCTTCCCACAAATTCTGGAGTCTGAATGGAAGAGAAAGCAGAGAGCAGGGGGTCCTTGGGACTCCGCCAGTTGACAGCTCCTGTCTCTGCCTGTAACGACTTATTTATTCAGGGATAATTAATCAGGCGCAGTTTTCTGCCGGTATGATTAATGCACTTTGTCATTCTGCTGCAACGGTGCAAATACAGTATAGGCTATGATGCCGCTGCTCGGCTTTGGTTGGTTCTGATGTAACGCAAAATAGGAAGAGCTGCCTACTGATGAGGACTGAAAGTAACTTAGTGATGCACGGCTGAGGCCCTTCTGCCGCAAACAACACGGAGGAAGACGACTCATCGGAGTTGCGCCAAAATTACAGTATTTGTACATATTTTACAGCCCATTGCAAATTAGTTTAAAGCTAAATCATGGTTTTTTTTATCGCTCTTTGTTGCACCATGTGGATTTATAGCTCTCATCCGGGTTTTTATTTGATCTACACTTTTCTTTTTACAGCTGTTCCTCTCACGACTTGATGGTAATCACCTACTTTCTCTTTCCTTCTGTACTTGGGGTCATATGATTCTTCTTCAGTCAGCAGGTTACTGGTTGAGGAGTTGTCAAATTCCGACGATCCAAGTTTTTCCTTTCATGTGATCATGGTATTATAACGCCCTCTTGTGGTCATTTTTGTTACTGCACCGCCAAAGAAGTACATAAGACTGGGGTGGGAAATCCTGGTCCTCAAGGGCCGGGATCCTGCATGTTTTAGATATGTCCCTTTTCCACCTCACCTGATTCAATTAATGATCAGCTCATCATCCAGTTCTGCAGAAGTCTGACAATGATGTAATGACCTCCAGGTGTAATGGAAGAGGGGAACATCTAAAACATGCAGGATACCGGCCCTCCAGGACCAGGATTGCCCACCCCTGCCATAAGAGGAAGGTGTGGTGCCCATGGTATATACCCCCACTCAGTTGTTTCCCCTGGCCTCAGAGTATAGTTTCCACATTTTAATTGAATTCTTCGACTTTACTTTGTTACGACTTTCTTATAATTATGACCCATTCCATAATTTTGATTTTCCTTCCTCATAATTATTTTATAAATCATCATCACGACTTCCAACTTTTACTTGTAATTTCAACTTTTCATGTCACAATTATGAGTTTCACTGCCAGGGGAAACAAGTCTGAGCAGGGATACCTTGGCACAACACTGGTAAAAGATCCCTTTTGTTGGATATCACTGATCTAAAATTACAATGAGAGAATAAAAGTAGTGAAATTGTACCAAGGTTGAGGAATTAAAAAAAAAAAACTTAGTCAAAAATGGCATTAGATTGTAGTTTGGTTGGAAGACAGTCTGTGGTAAGAGTGTAAAATTCTGAGAATGTGTTTCACTCATAAGAAATGTTCCAAATGCTGTGTGCACATTAGAAAACATTAATGTTCAGGTTCTTTCCAGTGGAGGCCATACACATGCACTACATTTGTGTCAAACATTTAGTTCAGGGCCACATGCAGCCAAATTTGATCTCCAACAGTGCAGACCTAAGACTGTGCTGAGTGGACCCAAGTGCAGACACACAGATGAGTAACAGTTCCAATAATCTTTATTTGTTTCTTACAGACAGAATCAGGTGCAGGTGCTGGACTCGAGTCTTCCTCACAGCAGGTAGGATCACTGCTGCTAAGCCAACAGGGCAGCCTGGTCCGAGGCCTTGTGCAGGGGTGGAAAGTACTGAATTACATTTACTCACATTACTGTAATTAAGTACTTTTTATGAGTAATTTGTAATTTTCTGAGTAGTTTTAAAAATATGTAATTTTTACTTTGACTCAAGTACATTTTGACCCAAGTATTTTACTTCACTACATTTGAACCCCCTCACATTACTGAGTACAATATTGATA
>JAPTYR010000006.1:25639420-25650999 GCA_029814505.1 Siphamia roseigaster | reverse complement strand
ACATTACCCACTTATTACCGAGCTGTAAAGTAAAGTGCTACCAGTTTACTTATATTTGATGTGAACAAGATACAATGTAAAAGCCACCCTGGTTATACACAGTCAAAAAACATAACCACTTTGTCTCAAGTAAATGACCGTTGCATCCATAATGAATGTTGAAATGGAATCCTGTTTTATTTTTTTCTTTAAGTGTGATAATGAAACTCTTAAAAATCTGAAATAAACACGTGTTTCTTAAATACTGCTAAATCCTCCTACACATGTAATAAGCGCTATGACTGATGAAGGCACTTCAACTTACTTTACTTTTCTCATCGGTCTTATTTATTTAAGAATCCTACCATGCATAAAAGCACAGGCGATTGTGGATTGAGATCAAATACACTCTTTAGAGACATTGCAAAACACAGGTCACATGTTGAAACACACACATGGCCTCTGAACTACCCATTTCATCTTACAATGTGAAAATGAACAAGGATGAATAAATAATGTCTCTGATGTTGCTCACGAGGCCTGAGCCAGTGGCCACAACTGTCCTAAAAGGGCTGCCACCTGCAGGTGTGTGCCTCACTCTGAAACGACACCCCGGTTCTAAAGAGCAGTCCAGACATCTGATCCTCGTTGCAGAGGGCCCTGCGTCTCATCGCTGTTGACCGGGCCTGGATTGCCATGGCCAGATGAAAACAACACGTGTAACCAGAGTCCTCTGTTTGTGTGGTCAGGTGTGATAAAATCGGTCTCCTGGCTCACTCAATAAAAGCCCAGTCTACGCTGACCTAAATGAAGAGGCCACAAAGGATCAGTTCATTATCTGTATTTTTCCCATGGCAACATCCAAAGTCTCTGAAGGTCTCAAGAATCAGTCTCAGATATTGAGGCCAGTTCACTGATTTTCGGCTCCTCCTGGTGCTTTGGCAAAACTGGTCGGTTGGTGTAAATGTCATCCACAGGGAGCAGAAAGGTCACAGTTTTTACCTTGGCCCTAGAATAAAAAAGAAATCACCAGTAATGCAGCTTCAAGGCTCATAATCAGGAATATATGTATACAGTTAAACCTACTGAAATATGTACTTTTAACCCTTTCATGCATGAATTATGAGAACCAGATTTATTCTTTTAACTGTTTTTTATTCCTCTTTAGACATGAAAAAGCAATGCGATTGAATTTTTTTTTATTAACCTACTTTTCATGGACTTGCAAAAATATCCACTTTGATGATGATGTTTTCTCATATTTTAACATACTCTAATACTAGTCATTACTTACTTCATGGAGATAATATGAAAAAAAAGTTAAGAAAAAAACCCCAGAATCTTTTAATTACAGTCTAATAACAATCAGCAATTGATTTACACCCTAAAATATTACTGCAGATTTATAAAAAACAGCAAAGTTACTGTTATGGTATGACTTTCAGTGTATGGAATGATGCATAAATGTCCACTGTGTTGACTGATATGGAACTAAAGCAACAAAACCATGAATATACAATACAATATTGTACAATACAGTATACAATACATAGTAGCTTGGAATAGCTGTCCACTGTAGTGACCATTACGCATGAAAGGGTTAAGGTCAAATTATTGGGATCCAAAGGGAACAGTGCCTGTGTGTACCTGTTTTTATGGACATATTCCTGTAAGGAATGCCTGTTCGTTACTTTCCCCACATCTCCTCCTCTGGATGGATTTCCAAAGATACTATTTCCATGCCTTATTTCCTCTTGTAATCTTCCCCATCCAGTGTCGCTCCTCCTCACCCTGTCAGTCCTTCCCTCTCTCATGGTGACACCAGACAGGTTGGAGCCAAATGAGTACCTTCTGACGGTCATAACAGTGTTTTCTGGGAAAGAAAAGGAACATTTTATAAAGGATTCACATTCACAGTGTTGAGCAAAAGTGACAAATCTTATGGGCTTTGAATATACTGACACTCTCTTGTATCCATTTTCTTTTTTTGTTTTATGTATCTCTTCATCTCTCTCTTCATTATTGCTTGGAAGGTATGGGCATTTTTATAAGGTTTCAATAACTGAAACCTGTGATGATTATTAGTCAGGTCACAGGTCAATATTGGATTTTCACCATAATTCTAAAGAAGACATCAGAAATTTTATTAGGCTTATGACTGTCTGCTTTTGCATACTTTTTTGACTTGCGATCACTATTACAGTACAAGTCTAGACTATTAGGTTAATATTATATTTTATAATAATTGAAAAAAGACACCAGAAAGAAAAATGACAAGCCATTTCAGCTGGTTTAAAGTAATTATTTATCATATATTTGTCATATGTTTTTGCTTTTTGTACACTGTAAAATCTAATAAGTTAATTTTACTTAGAAAAAATGAGGAAACCGATTGTCTTAAAATTTCAAAGTAAACTTAAGTTACAACTTTTAAGTGTGTACCAGTTTTAAGTTTAACACACTTAAAAATTGTAAGTTAAGTTTACTTCTACATTTTAAGACAATCGGTTTTTCCAAGTAAAGTCAACTTTTAGATTTTACAGTGTATATCTTAATATTGTTGGTGCAAGAATGGATCATTTTTATCACAGTGTTTCAATACCTGAAATCTGCTGTGATTCTTAATTAGGGCAAAATCAACATTAGATTTCCAACATAGGACTGAATAAAAAAGAAGCAAAATGTGACAAAGGTTATGCTGCTTTCAGAATATATCCTCCTGAGACCCAGGAAAGTGAAAATTTGAGCTTTTTTTTTTACATTAAACAATTGTCTTGATTGGAAACTGCATAATGCAACAGTATTTTTCAGATACATTACAAAGTATTTATTTATTTATTCCTTTTTAATGGAATGTCCTTCAAAACGGCCTAGATTTTTTAAGGTAAAACTGTGAAATGTTTGTCCCTTACAGAAGACGAAAATGCATTGCTGGGTCTCAGGAGGATATAATATTTCTAGATTTTTATTTTGTGTATGTGAGTGTTTGTGCAAGACAGTAGATCAATGTACTTTTCATGTACACCTGTACTGTGTGTGAGTGTGGATGCTAGAAAAGGGTGGGCATTTTGGAATTGTCTTTATGTACAGTACTGTTACATTTCTTACATGTGTTATTTATTTTTTTTTATGCCTGGGCCCCTCGCAAAAAGTTCTTGAGCTTCCCAGCATCTCCCACTTCACATAATATAAATGCAAAATGTAATGCTTTTATACTTGGTCTTTTAATAGATATGTGAATAAATCAATGATATGATCCCAGCCAGAATGTCCATGTGGGCCCCAGAAGGGTTACATTTGGCCTGCACATGAGGGTCCCATGTGGGTTTGTCTGTGGTTTCCGTGGCGCCCCCACATGTGTTTGCCCAAATAAGAAGAACAATCAGAATCAGAAACAGAATCTGTTTATTGTCATTGTCTTCATAGGGCAGCTGTGGCTCAGTTGGTAGAGTGAGTTGGCCAGTGACCAATGCACCATCAGAGCCAGATTCAAATCCTGGCTCTGATTGTTGAAGTGTCCTGGGGCAAGACACTCAACCCAAAGTTGCTCCCAGTGGTAGGAACTACATTAAAAATAACAATTATTGCAAAGTAAGATATTTGTAAAACATAGAATTTAAGTAGTGCAAATGGCATGAAAGATAAATATCATGGGATATTTAAATAGTATTAAAAATAAATATGAGATATTCTGATTTGGGCAAAGACATGTGGAGTCACCATGTAATCACGGACAAACACACGAGACCCTTATATGCAGCACAAGACATGCTGGCTGGGGTATGATGATATATCACATATATTATGTACACAATACATTTTTGTCCTCTGTAGGGGACAAGGGCTTTAATAATAAATAAATAAATAAATTGCTGTCCATTGTAAAGGATATTCCATTAAAAAATACGAATAAAAAAACGTATCTGAATGATTTGTTGCATTATGGCATTTCCAATCAAGACAATTAGTTATGTTAAAAAAAGCCTTAACTTTTATTCTGGTGGGTTTCAGGAGGTTAAGAGATGAGACCACATCACTCAATATAACTTCTTTTTTTCAGTGCTTCAGTTCCTCAGTGATAGGCTATTAGGTCAAAGGTCAATATTAGATTTCAACAGTAACTCAACAAAAAAAAAAGACACCTGGCCTTCCAAGGAGATTTGTTTTCACTGAATGCACTGGCATGGCTTTCATTGTCATCTTGTTAGAATAAGTAGTGAAACATCGGTTCGTCTTACCGGTGTACTGTCCCTCCAGAACAGGTGCGGACACATTCCGTCTCAAGTTGACGTACGGGTTTTCTTCCAGTACTGCCCGCATTTCGGCTGCTGATGCCCCTCGGGTGGCTTCCCCTCCACTGGTCCCCGGTGTGCCCCTCTGGCCGTAGTCCCCCCTCAGCTCCCGGTTCTCCGCCTCCAGCTTCTTGATCTCGTCGCGCATCTCCATGATGACGTGCGCCAGGCTGCGGGTGCTCTCCATGGTGCTGCTGCTGCGCTGCCAGTACCACGGCTTCCCAAACACCGGCGGGGACTCATGCAGGAGAATGTCCCGGTGCTGCTGGGGTTTTAACATCCTGCTCCTTTTGTGGTTCTGCTTCTGTGCCTTTCTCTCTGTTGTATGTGCCTCTCAATCTCAGTCCAGATCTTGTTCTGGGCAGATTATGTCGCCTTTCACCACTTATACAGCTGAAAGGGCTCCGGTGATCAGCCAGCAGTACACAAAGGATGTTTTATTTATCAGCCCCGGCGTCCAGTTTCAGGAAAACTAAGCAGGGGTCGGAAATGAAATGTGCACTGAGGAGACCTAGGATACCAGAGTACCTAGTGAACCTGCAGGATGACTGAAATAGCTGAGAGTTGGACAGCTTTTTGGTCATACGCCATGCAAGGAACTTCATGATTTAGCACAGAAAAACTGAGACAGATCAAGTTCTTTGGCACCTCGCTTTTCCTCTTCTTGTAAGACCCATGTCTAATGTTGGGATTACATTATCTACCTCTGAAATATTAATCCAGACTGTCACTAAAGCAATTGAAGGGAAATGGGTGTTTTTCTCCTTTGTTCAATAGGAGTTCTTTTCATAAGGCAGAGGGGAAATAAATAAATAAATTGTTTAAGTAGTCACTGGATTCATTCCCTTTGAATAGCTCATCAGAGGCTCAGATACCATGAGGATTTAATTAATTTTCCTCAAAGAACAGAGATGGAGAAACAGGGGTCAATTCCTCTATTTCATTCTGACTACATATGGGGCCGTCTGTCTGTTGAATATGGATGTTGCTTCACAAAGGCAGAGGTCAGGGGGTTCTGTCCAGGGAAGACAGTCAAAGGGGAAAAAACACATGAAAACAAAACAGGCATTTGATAAATGATAGGAGAAAGAATCACTGAAAGAGACATCAAATACAGGTGGGCTGCACACAAAGGAGAAAATTACAGATAATTACACTCAATGGGGCTTCCAAAGCTGGAATTGTATGGTCAGGTGCTGCTCTGGGGCTCATGTGGCTGCACATTGTAACCCATTATGAAAAGACCAGGCAGTCTCTGAATGCACCTGTAGCTTAGCTGGCCCAACTCCAACATATATTGGAGTAAATGTGAATGTGCATGTGCTAGTATCAACAAAATATGCATATTTGTGTGTATTTTCTCAGACATTGTGCCTATAGTGTAACCAGGCCTGGACTTGACAACTGCTGCCTCATAGCAACCTGACCCTACCAGAGTCTGGGCCACAGGCACACATAACCCGGTGTGTGGAGGAGAGAAACCCAATCAGCCCCTTCTTTCTGGTTCACAAAATAGGCTACAGAGACGGAGGGAGGCGAGAGAGATAAGGGCAACAAGAAGAGAAACACTGAAGTGCAAGAAGGAAAGGAGTCTGTGAAGGAAGAGATAGGTGGGTGAAACTCAATCTACTGCACCTCGGGTGTGCAACCACAGAGGGAGAGTGAAGAGACAGATATTAATGTGTCACACACAGAGATAAAGACCCAAGTCCAGCAGACAGAGGACTGCATAGCTGTTGACCACAAGTTGTATATTCAAAGCCGCTTGACCTCTTTTTATGTGCAGTGTTCCAACCCTCAGCTTATCATCAATAAGTAAACAACCACTCTGCATGGTCTGTAATTATATATACTTAAGTATTGGAAAATTCTTACACCTGATATGGCATTTCACTTTCAAAGAAACAAGAAAGATTTGCCCTCTTCTATGAACTGAAGTAACTACAAAAGTGATAATTTAACAGGTTGACCTGGAGAGATAAATACATGTGTATTTTGCCTAAAAAGTCACTTTTTCACCATTTTACTGTTTGGATTCCCTGCACTGTTTTGAACATTTATTTACATGATGTCAACCTACAAATAGAAAAATACATGTTTTTTCTGAAGAATTAGCAATGTAGATGTTGATTTTAAAATAAATGGGAATAAATCACTCACAAAAGGTTAGATGTAGAGAAAAAAATAACTTGAACATGCCACAAAAAATAGCTCCAAGTAGGTTCTTAAGCCCTGAGGGAAAATAAAGAAATGCTGATGTTAATCTATACAGCAACTGTCTGTCTCGTATATTATGGTCAAAGAATCATGAGGTTTGGACATTAACAAATTTTTATTTAAATGTTATACATAAAACTTTAGTTTTTGTTCTTTTTAAATTCAGCTAAACAAATATTTATATATTGTATATTTTATAAAAAGAAACATTTTAAATATTAATATTTCTTATTTACAATTCAAAACAGTACATGAAATAATAACAGTAACAATGCATTTCAATCATAAAAATGTTACAAAACAGTTTTTTTTTTTCCGTTTGAAAACTGGCAAGCTGAGATTTCCAGAATGTTAGCGAGGATACAAAGTCGCAATGTGGAACTGCTCTACATTCAACAGGAACTAGAGGTGCGTTCAACTCTTCAGACGCTCAGTTTAAGACCTGGAATCAAATCTTAATTTTCACATTAATCTCGTCATGATCGCCTCGGCTAAATTCAATGATAATGAAAAACCCTCATTAAAATGCATCAGAAAGCTATATAAATTATGTGTACAGCTGAACGCACCTCGAGCTCAGTAAGGTCACTGTTCTCTAAAGGGACAGGGTTTGTGGAGAGAAGGCGCATGTTGTGTGTCCGTATGTAAATGCATGTGTGTGTGTGTACATGTGGCTAAAACATGGTGTATGTTTCTTAATTTTGTGAACGTGTTTGTCAGTATGTAGGCTGATGAATCAGTCGGCAGGACAGGGGAATCCATACTACACATGGACTGAGTCTCTAAAACCAAAACAACAGTAGCTAACAGTCCAGCAGTCTGGCCTCTACTGTAGATAGTCAAAGTTCAACAACAGGACTACAGACTACCACAACCACAGTCTACACACTTCTTCCCTTCTTTTCTCTACATTTGCCATCAGTCACAGTTCCACTCCAGAAAACAACAGTCAGAAAACAAGCAACTGAGCCATTCTGAGACTCAAACTGGGAACTCTAAAGCCATTTCTTGGGGGGAAAATTGTCCTCCTTTGCTGCGAGTCTATTGGCCATTCAAAAGCCGCTGTGCCGTTCCATTCCTGGTTGTCTTGTGTGAGGAATCTGCACAAGAGTAAGAATAAAAAGCATTAGCAAAGGAAGAAATTTAGTTTGTATATGGACAGATTTGGAAATTCTATGCGAGTGAAATGGCAAGGTGATAGATACAGTATAGCTGGAAATGTCTGATGGGGATATGTGATGGCCTGACATACCAGTCTTAGAAAGAGTAGACAAAGAGCTGTTAGAGAGAGAGCAGGTGCTTGAGGCAAGAACACTTTTTTGCAGCTGTAATGAGAGAAAAGTTTGGAAAAGAAGCACAGAGAACAATGCAGTGATGGCACAAATTAATAGAATGCCTTCCAAATGAATCCACATGAAAGGATGACTGGCAACTCAATCAGTAAAATAAAAAGTGGAGGGGGAAAAAAGCACTGATGTGGGAATAACATGAATGTGATGGTTTTTATTTGTTGCATATTAAGACCTGTTCATTCATGATGCCAGACAGCTCAGTCAGCATGTCGCGATAGTGAGCTCTCATCTCCTCCTGGTACTCAAGCTGGTCCTCCTTGATCAGACGCTCATTCACATCCAAAGCCTGACCACAGGCCTCTGCAAACTGCCTGCATGGAGCAAATTAAACTAGGGTTACTGTGAGGTAATCAGAAAAGCTGTTCACTGCGCTATTTACCTTTACCACAGAGGTACACTGTAAAAATCGGAATCTTCCCAAAATTATTTTCATTTGTTCCATTGGCAGAGTTTTTTTCTCTGTATTAAACAAAAAAAATGAATTAACGTAAAAAAAAAAAAAATCTTTCCAAAGGAAGAAGTGAAAATTATCTCAGCAAGATTTTTTAATGTAAGATTTTCAAGATCTATTGTCTAAGAAAATAAGCTCATATATCACACTTACAAGTTACTCTTTAGGTGATTATTTTTTATTTGAAGTGTGATAAGATATTTTGACTAGAAGTGAGAAAATTACACTTGGTAACATTTTGATTTTTGCAGTGTAGACTCCAGACTAAAGCTACTTTGTGGAAATTTTTCATTGTTGAGGAAGCATATTAAACCGATACATTTAATTAATTGGTAGATTTTAATATGATATGATTGTATCTTAATTGCAGATTTTTTTTTTTTTAATACACTTGCAGCCTAATTTTTCTTGATAAGAACCAAGATATGTACAGTAACAGATTTCCAAAACAACACAGGCTAGAATCAGGTTGCAATCCAGAAAATACACAAATGGAAGTGACCAGCTCTGCAGGTGATATACAGATAATATGCACATTTATGAGCACAGTAGCATCCAGTTCAGCAACCAGTGCCACACCAGACTGGCCACAGGATCATCTGATGAGGGTACAGGGATGGCACCAATAACACAGGCACAGCATGTTGCTTGTAATGTGACAAAAAGCCAGAGACCACAGAGAGAGAGAGAGGAAGGAGGAGTTTTTGGTAGAACTAAATAATCTTGTTGGATTAATTGAACAACTCAGTGGCCTAAAATACATGTTTGGAAAGGGACATTTACAGCAACACAGAATGTAATAGGGGTGAAGAGGTCTTACTTTGAACGTCTGCAACACCTGTAAACTGCATTTATTTCATATGGTTGGAAGGCTTTTGTTTTTCTTTGTATCTAATATAGACAAAAAATTATTGACACATTTTTTACATAGGTAAAATTAATGTTAAGATTTCATGCAAGTTGTTTTTTTTTTTGAAGACTAGCATACAGCCTCGGCACACTTATGTTAAACTAAAGGTTTATTGAACCCCCACCTCATGGATGTTTTATAGTATAACACAGTTTGTCTGTGCATTTTGGATTTGAGAGAATGCAGGTGAAAACTGGTTTGCAGTTGATAGAGTCTGATAATGTTTTCTTCTGGTATTCAGAACAGAAGAAAACATACATAGAGGAAATCTCTCCCTTCTAATATCTCCTTGTACTAGGTGGAAGAACACTTTTTATCTGTGTCAAATGATGGCGCAACTGACAGTAAACTGACAACTGCAAACCTTAGGAAGTAACACTGCATCATTCTTTATCATTTTCTCCACCCCAAGTTCTGTGCCCTGAAAATTAAAACTCCTACAAATGCATATGCAGTAAAGCACATAAATAACACCATCACCTTTTTGGTACCAAATCTGCCCTGTACCTCAGTAAATCTGACAGTAACTATTTAAAAGAAAAACATTCTCTGCACATCCTAATAAAGATAAAGTTAAAAAATCAGGTGCTAATCAAACTGAACCTTTTGGCCTCAAGTAATTCACATTCTGAGCCTTAACATTTATTAACATTACCATTTAATGAGCTTTGTGTTTCGGGCCAATGTTACAACACTGGTCAACTGTAGGAACTCTTACCTGAAGATCTCTTTGAGCAGTTTGACCTGGTTATCTGGGTATTTCTTGGCATTCTTCTCCTCCAGAAATGCCCTGGCATAAGCCATGGGCCCAGCATTTACCTAAAAGGGAGAGTTTCCGGTGAGACAGAGGTCCTTAAGTCATCAGTAAATCAGGCGGTTACTGTACCCACCTTCACACTGACACTGCCCTGCAGTTTCAGCTGTAGTCGGATCATGTCAACTTCTTCCATGTTGCAGAGCTGATTGAGTTCAGACACCTTACGTGACATCTCATCTATAGCTACCTCAATGGGATTCATTTCTGTACTCTGCTGCTCCACCACCTGGATACGCTTCTTTAGGTAAGGGAAGCTGGAACTTGCTGAAGATAAAGAAACAGAAAACCAGGTCAGACAAGCTTTTGAGGCCAATTTGAGTGGAACACCACTAAGGGTAGGATGGGATGGATTACATAGATCTGTCTAGATCTAGACACAATCTAGCCCGGCTCTGTTCCTCTTGTAGTAAGCACTCAAAATGTGTACATTTTGTGGTAATCAAATACAATCAAATATATTACAACACTAATTATATGTAATCTAGGCTTGTCCCGATCCGATATTTGGATTGGATCGGCCGCCGATATTTGCAAAAAAAGCGGATCGGTATCAGATCGGCCGGCATGGAAGAATTAAGTGCCAGACTCCTGATCCAGTTTTTGAGAGTCCAATTTTCCAGTGCACCAATTTAGATAATCCATTCCAGGTTTTGCTGCGGTTTCCCTAAAAACTGGTCTGCTTTCCAGCACAGCAGCATTAGTATGGAGGAGATTGGGAAGTAGAAGGCATTTTTGTTTTTAAATAGTTCACAATATTATTTGCACTGATTTTTTTAAAGCCTTGGTTTACACTAGTTCAACAGCAGAGTACTGATGCTTAGTTAATAGACTATTTTCTAGTCAGGTTGTTTGTGTATTTTGCTTTTTTAATACAATTTACGGTCTTACTTGCACTTTTTACTGTCCACGGATGCCATTTCTGTTTGTTATTTATAACGTTGTCTATTTTGTGTTTATCCCTGAATAAACAGCTCAGTTTCCTGATACCCACCATTAGAGCTTGTATCGATACACTAATTTCATGATACGATATGATACACGATATTCAGCTCACGGTATGATATACATCACGATATTCGGCTCACAATACAATTTGATATACTTGCATCATTTTCTGAAAAATATTACAGGCTTGCAGTTTGGTGGTATTTCTAGAGTACTTCATGTTTGTGTGACACAGCATGCAAACTATCACACTTTTATCTAAATCAGTGCTTTGCTTTGTTTTTAAAACTGAAATGCTCCCACACCAGAGATCGAATTAACTGAAATTATTCTGTTATTGACAGATATTTTTTTTAAGAAAACGGAAAATTCTGAAGATTGCCCGTCATTTTGAAAGATTAAAATACTGAGAATAATCTACCAAAGAAATTTTCACATAGAAAATACTGACAGGATCACTGGTCTGTCTGTAAACAGAACCTACAGCACCACTGTTCACTACTACACTGAATACAACAGCACAGTGTAAACAGAACCTACTGCACCACTGTTCACTACTACACTGAACACAACTCCACAGTGTAAACAGAACCTACTGCACCACTGTTCACTACTA
>JAPTYR010000006.1:25616416-25631084 GCA_029814505.1 Siphamia roseigaster | reverse complement strand
ACCAGTACAGTACGTATGCCAGGATCTGCAAAAACGTTATGTATGGTACGTATTTGCTATGAGATCAGGTTGCATATTTACAGGGAGATCATCCAGATGGACAGGTTAGTGGCATTGTGGAGTCAGTGGTTTTAGTTTGCCATTAGTAGTGTCTTGTGCTAATGGCGTATCAAGGCTTGAGTGTGTATTAATGTAGAGGGATAGACAGTATGGAGAATAGGATGGATGCATGTGATGAAGCTCAAGCTACGACGCAAATCAGCTTAGTAATGCATCTCGGCAAACAGACTGGAAATACCATAATCTTATGCTGTGTAAATGAATCATATACTGTGGCCAATCTAAATTTAGCAAACGTCGCTGCCGATAGCCAAAACAAAACGAAGGCACGGCTATTTTGTAACCCAATGAACACAACTGCCTAAGAGCCTGCTGAAGAAACCCAATTAAGTTGAGCAGCAAACAGCAGGTGAAGTCCAGCCAGTCATAGGAGAGTCCATGGAGACAAGGGATTACAAGGTCAACATGCAACATTAATGCCACAAATGTATTTAAGGATGTAAAGAGCAGTCAAAACAACACAGTGCATCACCCAGCATCTTTCAAGGTTGTTCTTCGTGTATGTCAATGCAAAAAGAGTGCAGTGGAATATCAATTATGTGCAGTTCAACTCTGACAGCATGCACAGTGGGGGAGGATATGAAGCATGCACTGTGGTGAGGATTACAACAGCAAGGTTCAACAGGGAGAAAACATTACCATAACTATTAATTATTGTCATTGTAATAGTAAATGTGTTGTTTGTGTTTTATATTCATGTGTGTGTGTGTGTGTGTGTGCGTGCGTGCGTGCGTGTGTGCAAAGCCTGAGTCTTGCGGAACTAGCAGAAGCAGGATATGTTTGAGGACTGACTAAACTTAAACCGCTGCAAAACTACTGAACTTAATGACTGAATTGTTGTCTGACAAGCTGACTGACTTTGGATGCTGGCTGGCTGCACACTTGCAATGTAATTCATCACTCCTAGACTTCAATGGGTGCCCACACCGACTCAGCCAGGCATCAAAGAGCGAACAGACAGAGACACTGAGACAGACACAGGCGTAAGACTGTGAATCCCCCACGGCCTGGTAATACAGACGAATGTTAAGTAGCGAGCTGCTCCAGACAGACTCGGCTACGTCTGAGAGAGAGAGAGAGAGAGCGCTAGGCTTCCAGCTACCTTTATTCTGTTAATGCCTCCACACACAGTAAAGCGCCTGTTCTCCCTGCCTTTTGTTGGCTTACATCTCAGCATCTTATTGCTGAAAGGAAAAAGAGAGCTAATTTAATTAGCTGGGAGGAACCAGAAGATGGAGGAGTCTCGCAGTGCCAATGGCTCAGCTCCAGTATGAGCACACACACATACACATGATAACAACCCCCATCCTTTGCTTGCCAACTACTACAGTACAATATCCAGCAGTGCTCTGCTCTCTATAGTACGATCCAGGAGTTTCACCTCCCCCTTTCCTTTTCTGTCCCCCTTCACATCTTGCTCCCTTTAAGCTCATCCCTATGTGTGCACGTGCATACAGAACACATATTAGTATTTCTGCATGAGTGCTTCTAATTCATTTATTTGTGTATGTTTGCTTATTACCGACCGCATTTGCACACGTGTGCATTCATGTGTGTATATGATCACATGAATTATGTATCTGTGGGTGGGGGAGCTACAACCTTTGGCTGTAGCATGTATGTACGTTAATAAGCTGTTCCCACATCTGCAGAATTATAATAAACACCAGGTGTACATCTTTAACAAGAAAAGCATTGCAGCGGGAATTCTCACCGTGCTATGTGGCGTTTTCCGAGGAACCTGAAATGCTGAAGACACAACCTAATAAATAGGAAAATAAATATATCAGTTAAGAGCACAGGGTAAAATAAAACGTCATGGCTACAGTACAGTCTAGATGCTGACACATAGAGGAAACAGACAGTTAATTCTGCAGTGCTCAGTTGATAGAAAACTCATTAAAATTACTGTCTGTTGCTTTTCTTGCTGTGTCATTACTTTCATCTATTCCCTTTTGGATTCAATTTCTTTTATGCTCTTTCCTGTCATCATTTCAGTCTGCCTGCAATTTTTAAATGTGCTCACTGACTAACAGTTGTGGTGAGGCCCAATGAAAAAAAAACAAAGATCACTCACTCTAGGATGTTGAAGAAATCGGAGATCTCCTGGTGAATGGCTCTGTGCCAGTAGGACACCAGCACATCTGGAATTGAGCAGGAAGTGATAACGTGTCACACATAGCAGATTTTTTTAAAATGAGGTCATGGATTTTAGAATCAGGAGTCTTATTTCCATACCTGAGAAACACACTTGTATAATGATTTCAGATATTAACAAATTTGTGTTTTATAAAACGCTGTACTAATTAAATTTGGCTACAAAATACAATTCAATACAGTGAACATTGGTGCACTGTTCTGTTAAAGTTATATATGGTGATTTCTTTTAAATATACAGTAATTTCTTTCGTGATGTTTTATGTTAACAGAACAAAGACATCTCCAGTCCTTGGAACAGACAACAGTATAATACTATCTAAAATAAGCAAAGGCATTGATATTTTCAATCACAAAACAAATACATTTAGAAAAAAAAATGTATCATCTTTCTCATAATGCAAAAGACAATATTGAACATCTTTTGAGTGTATCAGCATTTTATTACATCCCAATTACACAAGACTGGTTTAGAAGACTGAGAAAAACCACAAAATTCTATAACCTAATGGATATTGGTGTCTGGGTTTCATATAATTAATCATGCATTTGTGCAGTGTAATAATATATCCATCCATTTTCTGGACTGCTTAGTCCTTGTGAGGGTTCGGAGTTGCTGGCTACTAATGGGAAAAGTTGGGACAGCACCTGGATGTGTGGTCAGGTCACTGCAGAGCTGACACATACAAACAATCTCCACTTTCACATTCACGCATCTACAGGCAGTTTGGTTCAACCAATTCCCCTATAAAGATGTAAGTCTTCCAAGGGTGTGAGGAACCCAGAGTGTAATACATATGAAATAAAGAAATATATAGTTTGGCTTATATTGTAGAAATAGCATATATGAATATCTATACGGTGTCACCTACCCTCAGAAATAGTTTTCATGATGTGTAAAAAGCACATGAGCAGGCTCCGTGTCTCTGCTTGGTCCAGCTTGTCACAGCGAGAACCGTATCCTATCAGGGACTGGGGTCTGGCAAACTGAGGACAGAGAAACAACAGAAACACAGTAAATGTACATTTACTGTAATTGTTTGTATTCCAGAAAAACCAGTAGCTTTATTTTGCACTCTAATCTGAATGATCTAGTAAAGAGGTGAAATGAAAAAGCAGCAACAGAGGATGAAAAATCCTTGGCTGGAGGTGACAAGGACAATGTACTGAAGTGGGTTTGGTATCCGAGCAATGTGCAAGGTCTAAATGAAGGAAATCACCAGGGTAAAGTGACTGTAATTCAATCAGAAGTTAGTAAAATGCAGAGTTGCTTTGATGGAGCCGCTTGCTATTTCACATAGAGAGCCTAGAAACAAACCATATAGAATGTGTCATGGAAGGTGACATCTGGTTTCTTTTCTTAGCTCCTCTCTTATTCTCACCTTCTCACATCCGTCCATCTTCTCACTGTTCCTGTCACTGTTGCTAGGGTTTGAGTCCACGCTGATCAGAGAACCCCGAGAGTCAGTCTGGTTACCCGTAGCAACTGCCAAGGACGAGAATGCTGGAGGAGGGGGAGGGGTGTCAGCATCACTACCCTTATTCACACCTTTTTTTTTCCCTCCTTCTCCATACAATAGAAATAGAGACCTGTACACATGTGTATCCATAAGCCCTTCTTTCTACCTGTGATGGAGTTGAGTACTTCTTTGGAGAAAGATGCATCCACAGAGTTGCCATGGCGAGTAACAGGAATGACCCCTCCAGCCACTCCTCCTCCAACACTGAGGTCATCACGAGAGCCCTTTATTGTTGTATTAGATAAAGAAGTTATTCAATATGCCATTATTCAGTCTTACATATTCTTTAGGATATCATAATAATAAACATTCACACAGTATTATTTAGATTGTTACACATATTCCTATAGTTGCAGTAAATTTATCCGGACTATGAAGGAAAGTCTGTGCTTCACATCATGGAACAAAGATTTGGCCAGCTGGAGAAGTAATAATGAATAGAAATCTTCATTCAGCTCAAGGACTAATTAAGGAAACCGAGGATTTATTTTGTTGAAATTGCAGACTTGAGGCTAATATTGACTGGCACACTTAGTAAAAGTGTGTTGAACAGTTCCCAACTCTGAATTTATTACCATCCAGATGCTGAGTGACATCTGGATGTTTACAAGAGAGGATTGTTGGAGTCTTTCTTCTGTAAGAATGTGTAAGACATCATTCATTCAATATATTATCAATCATTCTGTCTTCTAACATGACTTACTTGATCACTAGAGGTGAAGTAGATGGGGATGAGGTCCCTGAGGAAGAATCGGGGCATGTTGTCCAGGATTAGACCATACAGAGGCAGGTAGAGCGATGCAATTCTTGCCTGTTTCTCCTGGAAATAGTACCAGTTAAAAGGACATTGTGTAAGTAATAAAGACATTTGTTCAGATTTTGCTTACATTACTATTACCCAAACCAATCCATGCTGTTTCAGACACATTCTTCTTTTTTCAGATTTTTACACATTACTAATCACCTTTAACCAGGAGCAATGCTTACATACTGAGTTCCAATTACACTTTTATTATTCCTATTAAGACTAAATCACATTGTCAGCATCAGTTCATGTGAGGAAGTAAAAAATATTTCACCCAAACTTTATGGGCAACATTGTATATTATTCATAATTATAGTTTGTGTTAAGCTTTTTCTATAAAAATTGGTACCTAAAAGCAGGACACAGGGTTAAAATACAAACCTGATGTAGACTAATGTTTTGAAGCAAGTTTGGAAGTTCTTTGGGTATTTACTCAAATAAAAGAAACAATTTTTCAGATCAAATACATTTTTATACAAAAATCTGCATGTAACAGTAAATAGGTCACAAAAATTATGTGATACTATTTTTTGAATATCTTTTTATTCTCTCACAGGTACATTTTAGGAATCGAAGTAAACATGCAAGCCAGAGTGTTTCACAAAAATGACTACTGTTGCCAAATCTCTTGCAATTTATTTATGTTTAAATGGGCAGGTTCCCAACGTAACATGAGTGGACACAATGGGTTACACATAAAACCTGGAATGAGACTGCTGATTCATGAAAAACCCATACATCTGGATTAGAAAAGCTGCTAAGATCGGCAAATATAACAGTGTCTTTATTTAAAGTGGTATATAAGACCATGCCAAGCCATATTTTCCAGATCAAATGCACTGACACCAAGGGAACTTTTCATGTTGCAATTATAATCATATTTTTGTCCCCAACATTTTATTTAAAATTAATTAATTTGGGGATGGCTCAGAGCAAGAGTATAATTTTTTTGCATTTATCTGAGGTCATTAGATACATCCTGGGGGAAATGTGCCTAAGTTTCTCTTTTATTATTAGCTCTAAAAAGCTGTTAAAGTACCAAATGGTAAAATTAACCCAGTTTCATAGAAGTACCAATTAATATGTATTTCTCAAATCAGTAACATGTTCACTGATAGAATTAGTCTTTTATCATTTCTAAAAATGGAAATTTATTACTCAGGACTGAAGTTCCAGGTATTAGTTGTAGTAAAATACAATGTCCATGTGTTCAGTGATCGACCAATATGAACTTTTTGGGGCTGCTCATCCTTAACCTATGACTGATACGGGCTGCCAATATTTTTAAACCAATATTTGTAAGCTGATATTTGGACCCGATGCTGATTTTTTTTTTCTCTGTCAAATTATAACTAATATAAGAAAATATTTTTTATTTACAATTAAAAAAGAAAAATTGTGACAGTTAACCTAATACAGGTAGTCCTCGGGTTACAAACAGTTCCGTTCCAATGTTGGCGCCGTAACCCAAATTTCTACGCAAGTTGGAATTAACCCTTTAGTATCCCTAAATACCCCCTAAATCTCTATACAACTATCCAAATACATGTATTATACTTCATATTAATAAAATAAAGTAAAAAAATAGGGGCCCCTTCATAGGGGCTGAACCCTTTACGTGGTCTAAAATACGGGCTTTGTCCTTAATAATGGTCACCACGGTTTACCGACTGAAGCCTAAGGCTTTACTGATGTCCGTTGGCGTCTTGCCTTTCTCTGACCTTCTGATGATATCCAGCTTTGTTTCCATCGTAATTGCTTTCCTCTTAGCTGGACCAGCATAACCCAAATGTCCCGCTTTCTTTTTTGGGGGCATGATGCGAAAAAGGTAAGGTCACTGAGAAAAATACAGAGCTCAAACACACACTCTACACTGTTATGCGACTGGATACAAGATGGCAGACGAGTATGTACGTATATAGTACATATATACAGTATACACTAATGGCAGACAAGATTTCGACGTCGTACAGTAATGGTGGCCGAGACTGTAAAGTTGTAAAGTCAAAATAACATAAATCGGGTACGTCGTAACTCGAGGATGACCTGTAATTATTATTACACCATTAAAGTTTTTTGTTTTTTTGCAGCATGGATAGCAGCATCTCCAAGAACATGGAGATGCTTTGTACTTCACCGGTCAGTAAATCATGGCAGGGAGAAAAAAAAGCATATCAGCTAACACAAAAGGCCGATACTGATACAAGAAAGAAAGGTAAATATCAGCCCGATATATCAGCTGGCTGATATATCAGTCTTTCAATATTAGAGATGTAATAACAACAGTATCTGGTGTTGTCCTGTTTGGCCTTTAAGCACCAGTAATTAAATATATGCATTTTAATATAGGAAGCAAACATTTTTTCATTATTTAATGTCTATATATGTTCTTGGTTTTATTTTGCCCTCTGCAGTGAATGTATTTTGAAAAGGACTCATCTAAACTGGGACTGACTTCAGCCCTACTGTTGTGTTGTGCTTGGCAGTCTGTGATGTAATTTAACAGAGGGCAGATTACTGAATTAGCCAGATCTGAACAGTCCCTAGCATTCATTAAAACATCTCACAGCTGCCATCAAGCATCATATGTCAGTCTCTATGTGTTTGTGTGAGTAACACTGGAAGAATTCCTACAGAGAACTTGTGACTCATCGTTCGTGCTTTTCGTTTCTTACTGTGTAAACAGATTTTCTGTCTACCTTGGTGGCATAGCGTGCATCCAGAGAGTGTTTGGCCATTAATGTCTTCAGGGTGGCCAAAGCTAGGTGTCTGAGGTCCTGCTCGTCCTGAAGTGCCAGCCCCAGTTCCCGTAGCAACAAACCAGTAAGGAAATGCTTCCTGCAGAACTCTCCAGTCAGGTTGTACTCAGGCACCGAGGCTAAAGAAAACAACAAAAAAAAGACCCAGATTTTACAGGGAAATTAAGCGTGCACACAGTTTAAATAATTCCCATACTGACATTTGCTTTCCATCAGGGACACAATTAATCCCACAATGTATAAAAATGATTCCAGTGAGCAAATAATGTGACAAGCCAATTTCCCCATGAATTCCATTATCAAGACACCACTGCGACACATATACTGTTGGAAAGAAAATGACTGAACATATTTACCATGAGTGCTTTGTGGCTCTGGGGATGCATGGTCTGAGATGGACAAATAATGCAAGAAATGATAATACAAAGAGGAAGATAGAGTGTTAATAGACAAATGAACTTGATGTATGATAGTTAACACATTAACACGAGACACTAAACCACACAATACGACCAGGGCTCTAACCTGTGATGCGAGCGGATGGCAGAGGCAGGCTCAGAGGGATGTAGTGTTCGTGGTTACACACCTCTCTCAGGAACTCAAATTTTAGCTCACATAAGACCTAACGGACACAAAAAACAGCACTGTATGTTCATGTATGCAGCTGTGTAATAAAAGAATATGTTTAACAGTATTCTTACCGCAGACATTATTTCTACAGTATGTTTTTGTTCATTACCTTGCTGTCAGTAGCAGTGATCATGTTAATGTAGTTGCTGATCAGTTTGAAGGTGAAGCCTCTGTCCATCAAAGTGAAGCAACGCTGCATGGAAACAGATCTAACATCAGTTATTGTGAAAGACAATGAAACACATTTAATACAGATGAAGTAGGAAATCAATAGGCAGCATTTAATGGGAAAGAATTGTTGTCTGAGGACTTTCATTCAGTTTGAATTGATCCTTCTTAGAGTAATATAAGCTTAATAGTACAAATACTGTGTGCAATAATACCTCACATACATTGTAAAGGCACACAAGTATAGTTTATTTGTAGCCATAGGTACACTGAACAAAAATATAAACACACCATGTACAATATTTGTGTAACACGAGACCTGAACTGAGCACACGATGCTTTATAATTGTAAAACATGGTTAATTCTCTTTATTTATAAAAAAAAAACTACAAGTCGACACTTGCTCAGTGATCCCACCCACAACACAGCTGGTCCAAGTCCAGATGCTGCTCAAACAGTGTTAACTATATACAGACCCTCCTTATACTGGGGACAATAAGAAGCACACCTCAAAATGTCACATTTCCTCAGATACCATCATGTCACAGATGTCGCAAATCATGCGGGAATGGTTCCAGCTAACATCACAAAGCTGCATGTAGCCCTCAAAGAGGAGTGGAATAACATTCACAGGCCATAATTGACAATATTGGCAACTCGATGAGAAGACGGTGTGTCGCTCAACAGGAAACCAATGGTGGACACACAAGATATCAAGTTGTGATTTCTTTCATCCGCCCCCGAGTGTGTCCATATTTATGTCCCTGAATGCCACACACCACTATAGTGTTATAACAGACAGTCATCTGTACCACACTGATCAACAAAATACAATGTGTGCGACTGATTATACTGTACCACACCTAATGCTATTAACGTGTGAAGTGTGACATGGTGACACACATTTTCTCCCAGTGTATATTTCTTCTGTGAAAAGCCAGTGATATCCGCTTTAATAGACAAATAATAAAGCAATGTAATGTGCAGCATAATAGAAACTGTAAATTTGAAAGAAAATTTCATTTAAAAGAAATAACTCAAGGATCCACCAATCAGGATATTAAAAAGAAGAAACAAATATGTGTGAATCATTAATAAGAAAACTGAATAAAATTAAGAACACTGAATAAAAATCAAAGTAAAAAGTAGTAAAAACAATAAGAATAAATAATTACTATAGCCTGTTCAGTTCAGTAGCATTGCCAATTTTGTTGTGCCTTACTGCACAATGGCAATAATGTTTATTTTATTTTGAATGGTTGGTCCTGCTCCTTGGGACTAAAAGCCATCTAGAAGGAAAAGATTAAAATCACTATGTCAATGGTTGGGAATCATTTTCTAAAGTGGATTTAGTTAAAATATCCCCTGAAACAGCAGAAATGCCAAATAAAGGACTTTAAGGATTTTGTCACCTTTAAATGACCAAAGCATGACACAAAAGAAAAACACAACAGATTCAATAAAGCCTGATTAAACACGGTCATTACAGCTCAGGAAATGTCAAGATGAGAAAGTTTCCTCAGACAATAGAAGATGTTGACTCTTTTTACACAAAGCTCAAAAACAAACATTTTCCTCTTCCTTACCTTGACAAAAGCTGCAACAGCTAAATTAGCACTGCGTGTCTCCTCTGCCAGCTCTTTATTTTTCCAGAAGATGTGCTCGGACACCGTCTCCACCAGGGTCTCCACACGGCTCAGATATGATGAAGGAAAACGCTGGGGCCTGGGGAGCTGGAGCAGCACAGATCCACTATAATAATGAACTGGGAACATCCTGCTCGTATCATATTGTGCTTTTTTGTTCAGATGAGAACCAAACTGTTCCACAAACAACAAAACTAAGAACAAATGAGGTAAAATATTTGACTGCACCTTTACTTTGTCAGCATCCACCAAATGTTGAGCCATGGACTTGACAATAAGCTCAAAGAAGAACCAGGAGAACTGAAAGAGTCCAAAGTGAGGTGCATGTCAGACCAAATGCTTCTGTCTTATCAAGTTTAACATAGAAGCAGTTTTGGTTCAAGGCAAACCTTGAGGACATTCCTGACAGCTGCCTGCTCGTTGCTCTTCAGGTCAAAGGTCATCCCCTTTGCCAACTCTTCATGGACTGTTCTGAAGCCGTGGGCCTCTGACTTGAACACATACTATTAAGGAGAAGGGGGAAAAAAAGATCAGTATCATATAGGTGTGGGTGATAGGCAACATATGCATAAAATAACACACACAGATAAGTTATGCAGGAGAAGACAAAATAAGAGGAAACTACAATATACAATAACTGTGGTGTATGGATGAATGAATGAATGAATAATGACTTCAGGAAAAAATAAATACTTTAATACATATTCTGCTATTAATAATACCTAAAACACTGAACTGCTAAAGCCCATTGAATAAAAAAATGCAACTACAATTATTATTATTATTATTATTAGACAATTGTTGTTTATAGATTTTATCTGTTGCAATATTCATATCATTAAGGCAAAAATCCAATGTATCTGTTAATTAATAAAATATAATAAAGCATGCATCAACAAGTGGTGCCGGGCACAACAAACTCCACTCCCTTGCAAACATTTGACCTGATTTGCCCTATCTCATATCATGGCGATAACACATTTTTTGTGACTGTGACCTTGGTCTTTGATACACTTTCACCAAACTTTAATGGGATCTATTCTGGACCACCTTGCACCTTTCCTGAAAATTTCATAAATATTGGTCCAGTAGTTTTTCCGTAGAGTTGCTGACAAACAGACAACAAACAAACAAAAAAACAAACCAGTTACCAGTTACAGTAATGGTATGGATTGCAGTGTAATGAATGATGCATAACCCACAAAACCCATGAATATACAAGAGAACAGCTGTGGAATAGCTGTCCACTGTAGTGACCAATATGTATGAAAGGGTTAAAGGTATAAATGAATATAAAAAAAAAAAAAACCCGCTTAACAAGCACGGTTCAGTTCAAGTATCAGTGCATGTCACATTCAATAACACAGAGTTACCTGAAGGACTCTTTCTCCCTCATCATTGAACACACAAATATGCGTGCACACACACACACACACACACACACACACAGACACACACACACACACACACACACACATATGGAGTAAACTGAGCACCACTTGTACTGAAAATCATGCCAATATGTTACCATGGCAACCCTCAGTTCCATTAGCAGCGCTGGTCCTCTCCTCTAACCTCCCACCATCCGTCTCTGCTGCTACCTCTTTAAGCGCTGCAGTTTTCCTTCATTGTCGCCAACATGAAACAAACCTTGTGGTTTCTCCTGCGCTCGTCTCTAATTCTTTTACTGATTCCTCCCTCCCTCTAAACAAACATGCCTTGTGTTTTTGATTGAGCGGGCTGAATGTCCTAGTTTGCCTCCAACTCAATCACCCTCTCTTCTTCTGCTTCTCCTTCTCCCCCTTTCCTTTGTGTGTGTGCAGAGGATTCTGGGCATGCGGCCCTAGCCACACTCCTTCTGGCCTGAATACACATCGAAACGCACACATACAAATATAAAGCGCTATTTTCTTTCTCTTTTTTTTTTTTTTGCACAAATTACATTGTCTATGCTGTGATTCCACTTCTTCATCCAAAATAACTCATCTCACCAAATAAAAGCACACACTTCACTCCAAAGAATGCTCCATACACTCCTCATACATTGGTTTTACCTTTATGTAAGAGTGCAGGTAATGATCCAAGTTTTCTTCATGGCACTTTGCAACAATATGGACCAGCACTCTGCAGACGTGATTCACACAATGTTTAGAATCGCTTCATTATTTAACATGCAAAGAAATCTTCCAAGTTTTAATAAAACTAAAAAAAAAGTATATATCTGACAATATTTCAGCAACAAACAGTGTCTTTTCCACACTATATGTATACGTGAACACACCCACTCAAGCCCCTTATGGACTCATTGTGGACCCTGTTATACCACTGCTTACCTGGTGGTGGCAGTAGTCACCTCATCATTGTCATTCTGAGTCAGAACCTTGAACAGCTGGTTGAAGAGCACAGGCAGAAACCGGATGATCACTGGGATTCTCTCCATACTGAGGAGACCCTGGAAGGAAGAGAAAATACAATGAAGAAGAAAATTAACTTCGACGTAGACTTGCGCTGATTAGACACGTAGCAACAAGCAGTAGTCTGCATTCTGTTTTTTGGATCGTGCAATGTAAATAAAAACTGAAAGGACATGCTGAGTCTTCACTGACCTTCAGGCAGTTAAGGAAGTTGGAGGTAGGAGGTAGTGAGAGGTCCAGCTCTCTCTTCTGGCACTGCTGAAAGAATCTGTTCAGGTGGGGGTCCTGGCACAGAGAGAAGAATCCATATATAGCAGAGGAAAGATGAAGCAGATGAAGCAAACTGTTTGGCTTTTATGTGAAGTGAATCCTAAATCTTAAAAACAACCTCTTTTACAAATCCATCAATCAAAACCATTTATGTAGATCAGTGGTTCCCAGCTTTTTCTGGCCCGTGACTCCATTTCCAAACGGAGACTTTTTTTTTCCCTAAAATCAATTTGTTTTTGATCGTGTAATAGTTAGTGTTGCAAATAAACGTTAATTTTAGACAACATTTAGTCTATTTAATGTAAATGCTTATGGATGGAGGCAGAAAAGCCAGGTGTTGATTACTGCACAAAGTGAGAATTTTATTTTCCTTGGTCAGGATATGTACAGTCAGTCCAGCTTGTATTTACAAGGTTGACAATTAATACTGAACAAACAATAACACAAACTATGAATTATGAAAGAGCAGCAACATCTGAAAGTGACCATAATGAAAAATTGCCAGGTAAACAGTACCACAGTTTCAGACTCACAGTTTATGTCTTTTATGGATTGCTATTGTCACTCTCAATTCATCCTATACTTTTTATTAATAAGGGTTTCTTTTGTGTGTTTGTTTTTGCTTCTTGTTTGTTTATTTTTTTGTTTAATCAATTATTAGACATTTCAGATGACCCCATTTGAACTCCAGATGACCCCATGTAGGGGCCCGACCCCAAGGTTGAAAAACACCGATCTGTCATCTTTAAGAGTACAATCCCAAAACCAGTGATGTTTAATAATTATTGCCCCCTGTAGTTTTAAATCTTAACAATCATCAGTTTGGTTGAATTACATTGTTAGTATATGTTTCTTTAATAATACTTATAACAGAAATTAATACTTTTGAGAACAATCCTGTTACATCCCAGTATTATAACATTCTATATACATAGTTTACAATGACTGACAGTAATAATCAACTCTTACAAATACCAGGAGTCTCAAAAGTCAGCACTGCAGCACCTATAGATTAGGCCTATATATTTCCTGTTGTGTCACATAGATTTATTTTATTCATCTCATTTTCTGGCATCGCCTTAGAAATTGCCATTTTGCTCTTCTAAATCAAATAATTTAACAGGACTGAACATGGTAATTAATTTCCCAAACAGCATTACTGGCTTTCAGATGAGGAAGGTGTTTAATTTCCCCTTCGTACACAGAGAAGTCAGTTCCAGACTGCCTATCACTCAGCATCAGGGTGGTGTGAGGACAGACAATGAGGCGCCAGGGACCTTTAGGTTTTATTGTCCTGTCACTTTTTCTCCAAGAGGAGGCACAGTACTCAGATAACAAACAAATGTACCACTCTGGTTGCTGCCCTTCTTTCAGTTAGCAGGAAAATTGTATTTCCAAAGAAAATGTCATGCTGTTGCACTTGTAATGCACTTTAATTAATACAGCTCATACAAATGAAAAATGAGTAACGCTTTATATAATGGGGCTAAACCTACAGGGTACAAGCTAAATTTGCCACTTTGTGTTTTGCCCTTTACAATATGATAATTTTAAGTTAGAAGTACTTTTGGATTATTAAAAAGTTTCTGATAGCATAACTCATATCATCAAAAACTTGCAGAGCAGGTAATACTACCTTTTATGTTTGTCAGAGGTGAGGTTCTTCTTATTTGCAGTTCCTTCTTGCTGCAAGACTTTTTCCAGTGACAGCGGCGTGTCCCTAATTTGTAGTGACATCACTAAGGTATCCTGACTGACAGGCAGGGTCTCCTCATCTCCTCCCTGTTGGCCAAGGTGCTGCTTGGCGTAGTCAAAACCCTGGACCGGCTGATGGACAGAGTGAGCCAACAAAAAGAAAGTAACAAAGCACAAGGGTAAGTATGACTGATGTCCTTTCACATGCAGGAAATCACAATAAACATTAACATGCTGGGAGAAACAAAGACTTAGAATTTAGAAACTCACATCAACAAACATCTCATTTCAACTCAAAATGTGTCTTTTCAAGAGATGTCCAGAGGATTTAAGGAACAGAACTGGGATTACTGCCCAGCTGTGCCTTGTCAATTGTTTTGCACATGAAAAAACAAAAAAACAAAAAACTTTCTACTTTTAGAAAAGATTTAGCATCACTTCTGAGGTTCTCAAAGTCCTAGATGTTCCTCACTGCAGGAATTG
>JAPTYR010000006.1:25523931-25535530 GCA_029814505.1 Siphamia roseigaster | reverse complement strand
CGTGTGGAAACATTAATATCACCCCGAAAGCCACGTTCTTGAACAGTACAAGACAAAATACATTGAAATATTTCAATTGCGGCCGCCATATTGATTTTTCAAACTACGCGCCATAAGATCCATCAGTGATTTTCACGGGTTTGTTGTGATACCAACCAGACTTTTGACCACAAAAATATAAACACTTGATGCAAAAAAAATACTTTTTATCTTTGCCTAAGACAGATTAAGAGAAAATAATTTAATAAATATGAATCATTTGAAATATATGAAATGAGTGCAAATTTTGAAACAGAAGTTATTGAAATGGTGATTTATTGAAACTTTTTCGAAGGTTTTTTATATCATATCGATTGCAATTTGTAAAAATCAAAATAAACAGATTAACAGAAGTTAGATCATGAATTTCTTCTGAACATACTGAAAGAGCTGCCATCCTAATATCCAGAGGTGGGATGGGTCACGGTTTAGTGCTCCTACTGTTTTAGCTTAATAATTTTAGAAAAAAAACTTCATTTCTATCAGTGGTTTTTATATCATATGTCATAACTGCCTCACAGTGCTTTACTAAAATGGAAAAGAGAATTAAAAACACACAAGGCATAAATATCAATCAATTAAAATAAAGTAATCAATTCAAGTAAGGTAATGATGGAATCCTTTCAGTTATTCTATGCACAGTTGAACAGAGCTGTTTTCAGTCCCGACTTAAACATTGTCATTGTTATATACTCTGTTATATACACTACATGACATTCTTTATCTTGTGAGACATATGTAAACATATACAGTGATTAAAAAATGTATTTTATTTGGCCTGGATCAAATACAGCTGCCACATTCTAAGCGGTAAAACAATGCAGTTGGCTCTTCCCTGCACTGTCTTGGTTACAGCCTTGAATCTTGACGCGGTACCATTTTATATTCTTGTATGGTTGCATTTCTGTGTTCGATTGTGCTGAGATTCAGCAGCTTCTTTCCTGCTCCCTTTACACATGCAGTGCATACAGCCAGCACCCACACAGAGCAAAATACACACATAGACAATAATAATAAAAAAAAGCTAGTAGCCACCCACACACACACACACACACACACTCCCACACAGTGGAACAACAACAGTATGAAGCACATTGATCAAAGAGTGAGGTCCAAGTGCTCTGCTGTCTCTAAGTGATGATAAAAATATGATAGATCTGTATCATTAATATGTTTGATAATCAGCCAGAAAGTGAAGACATTAAGCTGTATTTCAGTATGAAACATTAAGTTACTGGCTGGGTTTTCCCTTGAGTCAGAGACTTTAAATGTGGACGAGCTGTTAATGGTCAGTGGGAAAAAAGCCCTGACCATCTTGTCAGTGGGAATACAAAGGACTGTGTTTTTATGACTCTGCATGGCAGTGCCTTGGCATTTTCATTTGGCACATGCAGCTTCTGTCCTCTTCTGTTCGATATTGCGATAATTCACCATGAATAAGGCTGCATGTGTAGAGAAACACAGCTTTCATGCTTGCACATACCCTGAATAATACGACAGCTCAGTGCAGCCGCCCACCTGTTCAGACCGGGTCAAATAGCACCTGCTGTAAAGAGATGTTTTGCTTTTGTTAAACTGCCAAACACAGGCTGAGGTTTTTTTTTTTTTTTTTTCAACATGATGATGCAAGCCTGCCCAGTCATATTGAGAACTATGGGTCAATCTGTCGTCTCTATCATCCTGTAGATGACGTACTTTTGTGGCAACTGAGTACTTTTGTGGTACAAAAAAAGGGGATGCATAAAAGTGACACATTGTACATTTTCTGTGGTTTATGCAGTACTTTACATTCTTACATTCTTTATTTTGCGCTTTAAAAAAGATAACAAACACTTAGGCAGATATAAATATGAATGAAATATATAATGGTGCAAGGGAAGCTAAAATCTTAATATGCTTATATAAAGGCCTCCCTTCATCAACTTAATTAACACTTCAAATGAATCAAATGAACAAGAAATATCTTAGATAAATGAAACAATATAATAAAAACCCAATACAATAAATAATTTACCATTATTTAGAATGATACGTGGATATGATTTAAATATAGACTTTAAAGAGAAATAGTAAAAAAGAAAACTTAAACAAAAATTAGGGAAATGTGGGGTTATTTATAAAAGCAGCTTTAGTATGACTTTTGAAAATAGTAAAGGAGGGACATAATTTTAATGTTTTATTCAAGTTATTCCCAACAGTGGGACCCCTGTACATGATTGTAAATTGCCGTTGCTTCGATTTGACATTAATTGACCATAAGTAATTACTTTGTGGTGTGTGGTGGTGTGGATATCTGAGTTTAATAAGAAGGTGTCATGGTAAATTTTAGAAATCTGAATTTTGATTTAAAAAAATGCTGAAAAAAACAGTTTTAAACAAATATCAAACTCTTGAGCATAAGAATACTGTAGCTATTTACACCACATAGATAAGCTGTATATGTTTGTGTTTATGAATGCGCACTGTAAGTGGAATTTTCCCAATTGGTAAATTTCTGCCCAATTCCATCCACTCATGTGAATAATAAGAGCTGTCTCTTCATTATCATGGTTTAAATGTTTGCACATTAGATGCAGTGTTTCATGCAGTAACAGAGCTGTTACTTGCAGAGCTGACAGATACATCTGTGCACGTTCTGAGTTATAAAACCCAATACACTTGTCTGGTTTATATAATGCATTACGTCTCATCTAACTTCTGTCTTGTACTGTTTTCCTAACATTTACTTCTGCAGCTCTTTATAACAACTATGCACATCTTCTGTTATTTATATTAATCCACATGCCTGTTGTAGTTTCCTTATTGAGCCATAGATACACACACCCCTAAAATATGTTTCCACTGCAGTTATTAATTTTTACCTTTAATCAATATGCTGCCTTTTCCAACTCAACTTTTCTATCACCTAAACTTTTTTGTGATTACGTCAAGGTTCTCTCAGTTTTTATCATTTCCACACATTTTTTCCCCCACACAACTTGGAAGTGTAACTAACATTGTGCTGAAAGCAACACAGAAGTCATGCTAGCATTCTGACTCACTATTAAATCATTATTTCAGGTTTTTTCAATCATGCAGTCAGGACCCCACGTGGAATAACATGGATTTCAAATGGGGTCACCTGACATTTCTTGTAATTGATTTAAAAAAAATAATAATACTAATATATGTAAATATATTATATATGTAATAATAAAAATATATGGTCAGTTGGGAGAGACAATCCTGAACCATAAAAGACATGACAAACTGTGAGTGTGAAACTGAAGCACCGTGGTACTGTTTATCTGTTTATCTGTCAAATGTTCATTGTGGTCAGTTTCAGATGCTGCAGCTCTTTCATAATTCATAGTTTGAGTTATTATTTGTTCAGTATTAATTGTCAGCCTTATAAATACAAGTTAGACTGACTGTACATACCCTGACCATGAAAAAAAAAATTCTCTCTTCATGCAGTAATCTACACCTGGCTTTTCTGCCTGTTTTCATAATAATATATGTATAGACCAACATTAATATTTATTTGCAACATAGTTTTAAAAAAACTATTACATTATCAAAAACAAATTCAATTTAGCAACAAAAAAAGTCTTTGATCATGAATGTATAGGAGTGCCAGAAATTTGTGATATTAAAATGGGGTCATGAGCCAAAAAAGTTTGGAAATCAATGAATTAGATGCTCATCAAAGATAGGGGAGAATCTGTAAAACACAAAAAAGACAGTTGCAAAAGATCGTTGGGGAAAAAGTAGCAGAAACACAGAAACAGGCAAAAACTAGTACAAGGATACAGAAAATAGAAGTGCCTTTGTTGACACGTTGTCAGTATTTTTCAGCCCTGATAAAGAGTCTGATGAGTATTTTTGCACTACCCACTTTTTTTTTTTTTTTACATGTTAACTGATTTTTTTTTCCCCGGTCTTTTTTGCTCCATGATATATAGCATTCGCTTTAAGAATCAAATTTCGATTCTGTGTTAAACAATGAAGGCGCATCTCCTCTCATTCTGTTTCTAAAAGCGCTGTAGTCAGTCACATGCAGGATGGAGCCTGGCCAATGTTGTGTACTGTACATTACTGCCTTACCTAGGTTACATTGTGTTTCTGTGTGAAGTGGGATGCCAAGACAGAGAGGCTTCAGAGCCCATCTGAGTCTCACGTCCTACAGACAGCCGCCTGCGTTCTCCTGCCAAGCTCACCTGGACTATTTCACCTGTGCTTATGACCCAGTGGTGCAGTGCAGCTCTGTATGTGTAGAGCTGTTGGTTGAATCAAAGAAAAGTGGTGTGAAACATTGGTTTGTAAGAGAGGGGTTATTGAGGAGCGGGACATACAATCACAAAGCGTGAGACACTCTACACTGCCAAATTGTGGTTATTTGGTTCGCTTTTGGTGCAATATTGAACCTTTCTCTTGTAGTAACATATAGTACTGTTATAATATTTAGCCTTGTAATACATCTAAGAGAGTCCTTTTTGTCGATTTGTGCAGCTATGTGTAATATGACATACGTTATTGATTTTCTAGATGCGCCATTTGAAATTAAAACAGAAAGACTTATTTAGGAGTAGTTTAATGAAAACTTAATGCAAAAGTCATTTGAGTTCAGTATACTGTATGATAAACAGTGCACTCTCTTTAGAAGTTTCCTAATGTAATTATACACATTAATCATACAGTTAAATGCAGATAAAAATGGTCACAATATTGAACCTGTACAGCAATGTTTGTGATTATGAATTATATGCTACTGCAGATTTAATATGTCTTTATGTATGAAACATTTACAGCTAATAATACACATGCAAACACATAAATGCCGTAAACATGTTAATATTGCATTGTTTCTTTAAGCAGCTATTAAACGTGATGATACACAGTCCCACACAGGTCAAAAAAACAGGCTTTCTCCTTCTGTTGATTTTATGTAAAAAATTCAGAAATAATTACACTTCTGCTCTTTTCTGTCTTATCTTGTATTATGCAGTTATTGAAAATACAATCATGAAGAGTGCTAAAGGTTATGTTTTATTTATTTATGTATATGTCAAATATTATGTGCGTTGTTTTGGCAGCAAGCTTGTAGAATCGGAATAGTGCTGTTAAACAGAGATGGCATGCAAGGATAGGGAAAAAAAAATCATAAAAATATCTAGTGTTGGTAATATTGGTATATGAATATGAACATCAAATTTAGAAGGCCTATCGTTTCCCATTCTTAATTGCTAACAACATTACAGGGAGGAAATGTAATATGAGTTGTGAAAGAAATATTGTTAAAGTAATCTTCTTTAAGAACACTGCACCCACAATTGGTTTGGATGAAAATAGCTGTGAGGATTTGGGGATCAATGCTGGCTTGCAGCACCTAGATTTCAGACATCACAGACATTTGCATTGTTTGATTGTGGATAAACCAAGTTTAGACATAAGAGTATTAGCCCTAAGGTTTGTGTTTTTAAATATATATTTATTTGTTTAGGGCAAAGTGGGGTTACATTTGGAGGGATTGATATTCTCTATTTAGAGAATGAATTATATTAACCACAAAAGAGGTCACTGGTTCTGGCTAGCATGTTGGGGCTAAGGGAATGTCTGGAAATGAACAACATCAGTGTAACCTCTGCTTTAACCCCACATATGAGCACTATTGATTCATTCACTTTGAAGAGGTCCTTGAAATTGTTTCGATGAGGAACTATTGTGGCGGTCTATTGGGGCATCCAAGGCACCAGTCCAAATGAGAATGTCTCCAAGCTGGAGACAGACAGACCGACAAAATCACAAAGAAAAAAGACGGACAGAGACAAAAATGAAAAAAGGGAGAAAAAGAGTAAAAGAGCTATATAAAAAAAGAACTCCTTGTTTCAGAAACAATGACTTTCCTGCCGATAGAATGCGATGCCTGAGCTGTTGCAATATCCATGTCTCTGACAGAACTCAGGGCGTATCAGGCTTATTGCATTACCTGAAAAAAGGGAAAGGGTAGAAATAATCAAAAATGCATCAGAAATAATGCACTTTTCAGACTCTATCCATCATTGTTTCGGCACCCTCGATCCTTTACGAGAAGTGAGTGAGTGGAGGGAGGGGGGCAAGGCGCTTGCTCCCGCTCCAACAGCCAAAGAGGAGGATGGGTAATTAAATTGTGTGTCGCTCTCTAAGAACTAAAATGAATGAAATAGATGAATGCAATTGCATTATGCCACAATCGTGACCTGCAGAAAACTAATGGCAGAATAATAGTTTTAGGTACTGGCTCTATTTCTTTGATGCAGACAGCCACTTGAGTGAATATGCAACTGTACTTGCAGTCAAAATGGTTTGTCCTCCACGTTGACTACTTAATGGGGTGCTTGTCTCTGGGTCTTTCCGCTGGTCTGTCTGCTGGCCTGTTTCCATTCATTCCCCTACCTTTCTCTCCCAGGCTGTCACGCCCATATCATCCCATTGACCAGGCCCAGGCTGACATGGAGTCCAAAGTGGATGAACTTATGTAGTTTTTTGTTTCTGAAGCAGCAGCCAAACCAGCAGTCTTTTTCTCTATTCAACATGCCTCCCAGAGACAGGGGCCTTGCTTTGTAGTTTGTTGACTGTAAAGAGCTGGAAAAATTGTCCTGAAATCCTGAGCAAAAAGGAGTGTAAATAAAAGATCAAACCAGGCCTGTGAGCAGAACCAGCGGCCTGGTACTCAGTGCAATAACTCACCACGTGTCACCGCATATTAGCTTGATGTGTTCAGCCAGGGTGGAGAGAGGAACCGGGTGTTTGGTTGTTGTTGGTTTTTTTTTTTTTTTTCCCCTGCTCTGCAGTTAAGTACTGTACAATCACCTGAGGAGATGCAATGTACTTTGCTGTAAAGAAATACAGATTACTGCAGCTTTGAAGTTGTATACGGTGCCCATCATGGATCGGTTGTTGCTGAAAGATTACAGAATTAGTTCACACACTCCAGGTGTCTGTTTGAAGAAGAGAGAGAAATGTTAAACAGGAATTTTAAGCTGCAACAAATGCCAGCCGCTATGAAACGTATATCTCCAGTGTGCACTTAATGAACTGATGCCCATATAGTTTAACCATGCTTGATACTGGATAGGTGAATTTGCCCTCCTTGTGTGGTGCCTAGCCAGAAGATGGCAGCACCCAGCTATGCTTTGGCCCTTCCTGGTCTCTGTTGTCTCCATCATTGCGCTCACAGATATGTTGTGTCCAATGATGGATAGAGATGTTTCGATACTACGCTCGCAACATAGTGTAGGTCAACGGGCTGATTGGGGGCCTGGTCCTCACTGTGCGTTCTCTGCGTCTAAACATGCTGAACCAGTTAACCACTGCATTCCTGGATCAGCCCACGAATCAACAGCTGATCAACAGAATCACTCGTGACACATCCTGGCAGCGAATGCTAAACATAACTTAACAAATAGCTGTCTGGGGAAATGAATGAGACGATGCCAGCCGTTTCTGAGTACACAAGTAGACAAATATACACAAACCTGCAAATGATTGCTCAAACTTCGCAATAGCCTTGAAGTAAAAGTTGTTGTCCTATTGTTAGATATAGACAGCCGAGGTTTATTTCTGTTTGTATATGCTGGAGGGGGTTGTAGCTCTGCTCCTGTTGGCCCTGTTATTTGATTTCCTCTTTTACAAAGGCCACAGTCAGAGCTCATGTCAAAAGAATGCATGCAATAACAAAACAAGCTTGACTGATGAATACCCTCTTTTCAGTGTATATGTGCGCCTTTAAATGTGCATGTATCTTCAGGGCTGTGCTCTTAGTGATCTTCCTCGAGTGCGTCTGACAGAAACAGTGTTGCACACAAAACCAAAGCAGCTTGAGACTCTTCCAACCTTCTAATGATGTTTAATGATACCTATCAGTGATGGAATACACACAGTCAGACACACACTCACACCCTTCGCACCCCTCCAGGAGTAGCAGCACCTTGCCGACTGTTGGAATTACAGACAGGCGATAATCAGGTCAGCCCGCAGGTCCTCAGGGATTGGAGGTGTTCATAAACATTCCTGCTGTTCTTTTGTGTTACTTCCTGCGGTAAAACAGCAAGGCGCACCAGTCGAGCAGACACAGGCTAGCTAGTGTGTCGGCTCGCCCTTGGGTGCACCATCCCCATCTCTATGTGGAGATAGACGCACACACACACACACACACACACACACACACACACACACACACACACACACACACACCTTCTCTGGGAAATTAAAACACACTCAGGCTTCATGTAGACGTATCACCAGAATATTAACCATCTTATTAGCATAAAGAACCCTCCTAGTCATCTACATGTGATTTGACATTTGGCATTGAAATCAGTACCTCGACTTAAAATAATATCTAACAGCATTATACATTTCTTTTAAAGACTGAACAAATGCGTGTGTGCGTGCGTGCATCCGTGCGTGCGTGCGGTTGTGTGTGTGATATTACTTGAGGTTGATACTCGGAGCCAACTACCTCCTCCTCCATGTACGAATCTTCTACAAACAAAGACTAAAAGAATACAAAGGCGTGGGTTCAGTGCATGCCTTTTTTTTTTTTCAAGGATGTCAGCCTCTGCTTTTCAAAGATTTGACTCTTGCTCTGCAGTCAAACAAAAACCTTTTGGTAAATTGATTAGGCACTCCAAACTTTTCAGGCTTTTGATGCAACTCAATGTGAAAAGTTCAATATTCTACTCGCTCGCACTGGAAAGTTCACAAACATGTCTTTTTGTCTCTCTTTTCTCCCATCGGTGACCCGGGGCCTTCTGTTAGAGCAGGTGCAGAAGGGGCTGTTGACTTTTTCTTTTGGGGTCTTTTACTGTTGAGGAAAAAGGAGATGCTTGAACTTTTTTGAAACTTGCTACCAATATACATTTAGCAACATTTCATTTTGTAACCCCTCACTCTCCAACAGTCCAGACTCAATATTTTTGTTGTTTATATAGGAACTTTTTTTTTTGGCATCTTTCATTTAGTTTGACTTCAGTGAGTCGCCTCCTACAATCTCCAAAATGACCTTTAAATCACAGGTGTCAAACATACGGCCTGCGGGTCCAAACCAAAGGCTCCACTCCGCCCTGTGGAATGAATTTGTAAATGCTAAAAATAAGACATTAACAATCTTGTAAAGGTTCATACTGTTTTCCAAAAATAACGGAATAGTTAAATTCTTATTAATAGACAGGTGCAGTGTTTTTTTACCTGCTTGACTAGTTTCAGCTAAAGGAAGTAGCTCAGTCGTTTTAGCTCAGGAACCAAATTCAGTCCAATTCAATCTCAAATGGATCAGATTTGTAAATTACAATAATAATAACCTATAGATAATGACAACTACAAATGTTTCACTCTGTTTTAGTTCAATTACAAAACATTAACATTACAAACATTAAATTCATAAACTGTCATTCAACTAAAAATGTGAAAAATCGGAACAAATATGAACCAACCTGAAATGTTCTAAGAGAATTTAGAGGAATTTTAACAATATTCTGCTTGTTACTAAGTATTTTATGTATTTGTAGATCCGTTGCTCTGATGAACATGTAAAATAAAAAGCTGAAGCATAATATTGGCATAAATTGGTAAAATTGCACTTAACCTGTTAATAAATGTCATCTTGTTCATAGTTGTTCATGTTATTCACATTTTTAAAAAGGATAGTTATGTACCCCAACAGAGTTTCAGAGGCGACTTGTTCAGGGTGTTGTTCCCCGCCTTTGCCCTTAAGTGACCCCCATGATGCTGGTGAGGGCAAAGTGAGTTCAGAAAATGGATGGATGGGAGTTTCAGAGATATTATGTTTTTGGTCCGACTGTTGCCACTGCTGGTTGTCCTCTGTGTTAACGCGAAAACTTGAAAGGTATTTGGTTTAGAAATTCCATGTTTTCCTTAAGAATGAATATCATGGAGGGAAAGAACTGATTCAATTTTGGACGATATACCATTTCTATATTGCCCACAAGGGGGCGCTCAAAAGTTTTAAAATCACTTAAACACAGTATTGTTCATATCTCTGGAACTATTTGTCTGACTGACATCAAATCAAGTGCAAATGAAAGGTCATGGCCTGGGGTTGCCTCATGTCATGACATCATAGTTGTTTGGTTAAGGATTGGGGGCATTAGTGGATATAACCCTCTCCCTAGTTTGTAGATGTAACCATACGTTTTCACTCTAAAACATAAAAGTTAGATATAAAGAGTTTGGAATTGACATTTTTTGTTTATTATTATTTTACTGGTTCAGCTCACTTTAGATCATATTGAGCTGAATATGGCCCCTGAACTAAAATGAATTTGACACCCTTGCTTTAAATGTTCGGTTGAAAGTCTTTTATGAAATCCAGATATTTGCTGATGTCATTTTTAGTAATACTGATGTTTTAGTTATTTCAACTGTGTTTCTGCTGTAATTCTACTCAGATTGGCAGAAAGAATAACAAAACAGCTACACTTGACAAGCAATACAAAGCACTCAGTAGTGACGCCAATTAAGAATGTTCAGTTCAGTTTAAGGGTAGATTTTTCCTTTAATATTACTTACAATTCTTCCAATTTCCTCATGCTTACTGTTTTATGTCCAACTTGATTTTGGGCCACACTTTTTGTCCTTGGGTTGATGTGTCCTTCCATGCAAAAAGCGAGAGATCCAATACGGTCTGGACCTTGAGAACAGCTCCGCGCTGCGTCTCAGGCCGCCTCAGTATCAACATGTCTCTACCAGAAGTATACTGTATGTAAACAGCACAGCCACAGCACAGCACCCACTGTCAGAGCTGGATTACCCAAAAGAGCCCCCAATCAAATGGAAATATGAAATAAATCACAAGTGACTAGTTCTGCTCTGAGGGTTGGCACAGGTTTGTCGTTGTGGTCATTTCTTAGGGTGAGCTTTAATGCATCAAAATAAACAAGCCAGACCAGCTTTGTTTGTTGTGTTCACCAGACTACACAAGAAACATTTTGTTTTTTTCTGCTATGAAAAGTGGAGAAGAGATAGGGTGTGTTGAGTTTGACTCATAGTGAAGGTAAAATAAGAAATATTCAAGTTGTAAATATGTTAAATATTCAGAAAGCCCACAATAGAATTAGCCTTTGAGCCTCATTTCATCTTCTTTTAATGCTGTCATTTCTTTAGCTTGGAGACCAATGTTTTCTCCCCTTATCAATGGATTTAAATGTGTTTATATGTGGTTGTTCAAGAAGTACGTTCATACAAACTGTTGAAATCATGGTGACAAAGGTCCTGTAACCTTGGAAAAAGAATTTCTCCAAACAATGATTCCCCTTAAACTCAGCCAAGTGTTTTTGATACTGTAATAATTTTTAATGACACAACATGCAGTAATTGCTTCTTTCAACCAGTGGGGACAATAATTCAGAGAAAACTTATTAGAACTGTAGAAGTTTCTTGGATGAGAGACGAAATGTTTTCAAAAGAGCTAATAATAATAAATAATGGATTAGATTTATATCGCGCTTTTCTATGAATGCATACTCAAAGCGCGTACAGAGTGGATCCATTATTCATTCACTCTCACATTCTCCCTCTG
>JAPTYR010000006.1:25288259-25298954 GCA_029814505.1 Siphamia roseigaster | reverse complement strand
CACTGTAAAGCCCTTTGAGGCAACCTTGTTGTGATTTAGGGCTTTATAAATAAAATTGAATTGAATTGAATTAAACCTTCTCTCAAGCTCTTCACGTCTATTAAAATGCTTTTGAGCGGATTGCCCATGGTATGTTATCGCCCACTTTGATGGAAATGCGCACAAGTGTAAAACTCCGTGTAGCGCGAATAAAATTCTCTCGCGTATTTCCCTTAAGATAATTTAGGTTAGCCTCAAACAGATGAGATATATTTGTAATGTAGCCGGAATTCTCCTTTAAAGGACTACTACCATCCTCCTAGTTCAGTCTGCTCACTAACTTCTCTCCTTACTGTCCTGCAGTTGTTCATGGACAAAGAGAAGGCAGAGGAGCTGTGGCTACACAGACTGATCTCACTGCGACAGGAGAGGCTCATGGGAAGTCCTGTGACCTGAAGGGCATGAAACGGACAGAATACCCTTCCCTTTTCCAGAGCGGGTCCATCATTGACCTACATCTCATTCACTCAGTCGATCTTTCATTTACTGTGTCCTAGTACCTGTCATTTCTATGTGTGTTGTATTTTTTTCCCACAGCATTTGTTAAATAACTTCCACATCCGAATAATAATTTGTTGAGAACTTAGCAAATTAACAAGTTTTGGTGGTAAATATTACTTGAAAATGTATTCTACGTTCAACTATGTAGTGTTCTGTTAGGCCTCTTCTTTTCAGTTACCTGCATCCTTATTGTGATATAACACGTTTTACACTGGGAATGTAACAATTTTCATAAATGTTGAATTTGTCTTTAGTAATGAAATCAGTAAATAAAGAGAGCTGTTCAGTAAAAATCTGTCTTGTAGTTTTTGGAATAAAGTAAGAGCCTAGTTAACAACTTACTGACATATGCTAGATTTTTAAGGGAAGGCAGACATGTCTTCAAAAAGACTACATATGATAAATGAGTCACTCAGATAGAGTAATCTAATATGAAAGTAGTCTGACTCACTCTGAGGTAACCTTATCGCATTGGGTTTGCATCAGGATTAACATCAGAAAGCAGAGATGCCCTGTCATCTGCTCGTAACCTTTCTCTACTCTTGGCTATACTTCTGCTTGGCGTTATATGTTTATTCAATGTTGTGTTGGACTGTGATGTTTGAGTCGGTATTTCAAGGCAGTTTAGAAACCAGACTCAAGACTATTTGTGGAACGACCAGATGGTAAATCTATACTCAGCTAAGGACACTATGTGTCACTTCAGAACCCCCTAAATAGTAAGCATGGTAATGATATAAGAAATAAGCGTGCCGAAATTATTTGATTAGGAAGGAACACAAATGGAACTTTCCTACCAAGATGTCTGCACCAAACGTGATTTATTTTCACATCCAAGAATTACCAAAATAAAAGCCAGGAACTCAAGTGTCTAAATAGTCATTTCATCCTGAAAAGTACCTTCCACAGTCTTATTACAGAAATAGTCATGTATATGTTACATGGCCCTCTGAAAACATCAAGATAAGAAATCTGCTAATTTATTATTATTATTATTAATAATGATAATAATTAGCTGACTTCTTATCTTTATTATTATTAATAATAATAAGACTGGTCAACAATATTTTAGATATATATGCCTCAGAGATTAAATGTGTTAAATCATCCATACTTTAATAACATAAACTGTAAAAACAAATGACAAAAGTGCTGGTTGTTTGATGTGTGTAATTTAGATAATACAGTGTTGATATGCATACATATTGGTTTATATACATTTGTACAATAAATTTATAATCTTCCAGTACAAAGAATCTGAAAAGTGAATATATTGTAATGTGCAGAAAGTTTTGAAGACAAACCTTTTGTTCACCTTGAATACACTGTATCTTGGAAATGACTGCCAAGTAAGCCAGCATTTTAGAATAGAACAGAATAGAATAGATTTTATTGTCATTGCACACAAGTTCCAACGAAATTGCACTTCAGTGCGGCCACTCTACACCATGAAAAATAGATAAATAAAAATAGCAATAAATGATCTCAAACAATGGCAACGACAATTTAAAAACAATCGGGTAAAAAGTTTTTAAAAATTAAATAGTTTTTAAAAAGGTTAAAAATACCAGTTAAATTAAAAAGTGCAGTGTGCTAGTGAGTTAAGTCAGACCATGTGTGTGTGTGTGTATGAGTCAGTGGGTGTTTGCTGTACAGATTGTCCAGGGGAAGCACCTGTTTGTCAGTCTGTTGGTGGGACTTGATCGAACTGTTGCGTTTCCCAGAAGGCAACAGATCGAACAGTGAAAGTGTGGGGTGGGGTCTCCAGTGATGGCCTTGATTTTTCTGTGACAGCAGGATGTGGACAGGTGTTCCAGGGTGGACAGAGGGCAGAAGAATTTTTGACCTAATTCTTTATTAATGACCAAAACTTTTGATAACGTTTCACTACTTATATCATGGAGCCATGTTTCTTGTGCATATAATAATAATAATAATAATCATAACAATAATAACACAGTTTATTCTACAAAGACACAGTATAAACAATGATAAAAGTTTATACAATATTTTATAAAAAAATAAATAAATAAAGATAATTTGCTAAAGCAGTCTATATTTTTAAAATGTAAGGCAAGAAAGCGAGAGGTTAAAAAGTAATTAATGAATGTCCAACAAATTAATAAATGTAGTCCTTATGTGCCATTTTGAGGCAGGGCGTGTCTTTATCGGATGTGTACAAACGCATGATAAGAAAACTTAATTTTTTTTTACGATAACTTTTTAGAGCACCGTTGCCATGGTAGCCAGGCACAACACAAACCGTCACAGAGAACCTACTCAAAGCTCCGAATAACTGGCCAATCAGAGAACCGGATCCGCGTCACGTGGCCGGTGTCATAGTGAGTTTGGTTCTACAGTATACAGGAGCTGGACTGGACAGCCTCACACCTGTGACGGACAAGGATATAGAAGTAGACAGTCAGCTTCTCAGTCCGTGGACATGTTCAACAGTCTTCGCAGGGACTTTGATGATGATCCGTTCTTTTCGTGAGTATTTACGTTTTTAATATTAAAGTATATGATATAGCTGCGTCATCCAAGATAACTAGATATGATAACTGAAGAGATTTATGGACAGTGTTCCCCGAAATTCCAAACATACACCTCCAGTTGTAATTTTAGAATAACTGTAATGTCATCACACTGCGACATCTCACCCTTATGGTTCACTTAGTTTTCTTAATTTTTATTGTGCTGATGACAAGTTCATTTTCATGTATATCTGTACATGTGCCTATAATTGTCATGTAATTTGTTGAAAGTCTGTAAAATCAGCTCCAAATGTAATAGGGTAAAAGTAATAGTAGTAGAAGTATTAGTATTTCCGTTTCAACATTTGAGTAGTTGCCAAGCAGTAGTTGAAAATAATATTTCTGTTATTTAATTATTATTATTATTATTATTATTATTATTATTATTATTATTATTATTATTATTATTAGACTAAAATTTGGAATTCATAGTAAGACTGACTGTTACAGCGTGAAATTTAATGAATGAGTGAAGTACTTGTTGAGTAAGAGGTGCCACTTTTGACCCAATATCTTGCAGGGGACATACAAGTTCATTCATATTCTTACATCTCAATGAACTTTAAGTGCAACAGGTCATTCTTAGTATATTCTTTTGTGGCACTTTACAGATCAGTAGAAACCCTAACCCTGAACAAAAAGGCTGAATTTTGTGTGTAAAAAAACAAACAAACAAACAAACAAAAAACATAGATGATAGATATACTTTATTTACTCCAAACTGGGAAATTACATTGTAACAGCAGCATGACTCTAAGCTACTTACAGCTACTTGATTCTGCCAAATGCATCTTTCATCTTAAAACAGGATCCCTCAATTTTTTTTTTTATTTTGTCTTTATCCTTCAGGGATCCATTCTGCACCCATAGGGAACATATGCGTCAGATGATGCGGAGCTTCTCTGAGCCCTTTGGTGTGCCCTTTATGCCCAGTTTAACGGATGGGGGCATGACAAGACATCCCAGCTCTTCCCAGGTGCTGAGGGATGACCACAGGGTGAGAACATGGATTACAGCAAATACTAAATGATCCACTCTACTTGTGGACCAAACAAAATAGGCTATGAAGTAGTACACATAGTATTGTATGATGCACACGGCTGAGAAGCTAACCTACTTTTGGATTATTTGGGTCAGTGAGGGACAAAGGGTGATGGTCTGCTTCAGTACCTCTTTGTGGAAATAGACTGATTAGTGGCCATGACTGATAATCAAACATAATCATACTTATCATCAAATAAAAGCAATGCATCTATTTATTCATTTAAAAATACACTATTAATTTAAACATGTTAATCTCTCCAATTCAATGTCAAAACTGTCAACAAATATTGTGCTTTATTTGACTGACCAGTCAGCTTCAAGACATTTCAACAAAGTTTTGTGCTAGAATAAATATAAAGTATGACAAAGTATGAAAGGTTTTCATTTTTATGACAGATGTAGCCTATGTATCAGTTTTACGGTTGGTCAATCCTAACCTCCTTGTGTGTACCATACATTCATACAGCAAAGCATTTTGACCCTGTTTGGCCCTCACACAGAGGTTATAACCACAGAAGTTCAGTGTTTAGAGGAAGTGCTAAGTATATTAAGGTTATAGTGTAGGCTGTCTGCTGGTACTGTAACTGGAGCACCACTCACTGAAGTATGGGACCATGTGAGTCTATGTTGTAGTGCAAGGGCAACCCTCTTGGCCTCTCTGGACGGTTATATCTAGCCCTGAGGAGCACTATTTATAGGACATTGTTCCACTGACACACTGCTTTCTTGCAAATACATATTTAGATTTCTTTAACTCACACCAATGGGACCATAGAGAGTTCATCTTTGCACTGCTAAGTTGAGGGGCTGCTGAAAATATCTTTCAGTCTTATTCTTGGTCATGATTGACATTTTATACAGTTCTGCTGCAGTATCTTAGTATGGGAGCATAAAAAGTCTAGGGTAGAGACGACTAGGAAAATGGTCATTCATTTGCTCTGGGACTTTTTGATGTTATTTACCAATGTTTTTGAATGGAAAACATTGGATAGACAGGGGTAAACATTTGTTCTGCTGTATTTTGCACTCATTTACCTTTCTGAAATCAGCCCCTGTACTTTTTGTTAATCCTTTCTAAGTCCCTGTCACCTGCTCTAATCCCACTACCTTATGAGGGTCTGTATATTTATCCTTGATAATGACTTTAATCAGAAGCCTAGCCTCAACTGCCAGCAACCTGCTTTCTCTTTATTAACATCATGCCATTAACTAGCTAATGCCAGCTGAGGACAGGCAGGGAGTGTTTGAATAATGACCTCAGTGGCAGTGGATGGACTGGAGCTACATTGCAAAGTGTCCATCCAGACAAATTATTATCTAATAATAGTGATGTACAGTGTGGATGAGTTGCCGCCTTCCCCCCTGAAGTGCTCAAGGGTTTGCCAGAATTTCATGGGAGCTGATGCAGTAGCTAGTCTTCCGCCATGGCCTCACCAATCTCTTCAAACACCCGAGTCTTTGCTTTAGCAACTGCTACAGCCATGCACCATTTAGCCTCTGCAACATTGCGTGGACATCAAGGGTGGTGCCTTTGGAGTGGTAGTGGTCCCCATCTTTAAGAAGGGGGACCAGAGGGTGTGTTCCAACTATAAGGGAATCACATTCCTCAGAAGAGGATACAGTCGATAGATGAACCTCAGATCGAGGTGGAGAAATGCGGTTTTCGTCCCGGGAATGGAATGTGGACCAGCTCTTTACCCTTGGTAGGGTACTGGAGGGAGCATGGGAGTTTACCCATCCATTCTACGTGTGTTTTGTGGATTTGGAGAAGGCGTATTACCGTAGCCCCTGGGGAATCCTGTGGGGGGTGCTCTGGGAGTACGGAGTGGATGGCCCCTTGTTAGCGACCATTCAGTCCCTGTACCGAAGAAGTGTGAGTGGTCTGCGTAGCCAGCCATAAGTCAGGCTTATTCCCTATGAGGGTTGGACTCTGCTGAAGCTGCCCTTTGTCATCAGTTCTGTTCATAACTTTTATGGACAGAATTCCTAGGTGCATGGAAGGGTTTGGGTTCAGTGGCAGGAGGATCTCACTTTTTGTGGACAATATGGTCTTCTTAGTTTCATCCAATTCTTTCTGAAGCATTTCACAGCTGAGATGAAAATCAGAAACCCCAAGCCTGAGGCCATGGTCCTCAGGTGTAAAAAAGACTAAAGTGCCCTCTCTGTGTCAGAGGGGGAGGTGGAGGAGTTTAAGTATCTCAGATTCTTGTTCCCAAGCAACGTTAGGATAGAGCGGGAGATCATCAGGTGGATCAGGGTGGCGTCTGCAGTGATGTGGATACTAAACCGGACTGCTGTGGTAAAAAAGGACCTAAGCCAAAAGGTGAAGTTTTCACTTTACCGGTGGCTCTATATTCTGACCCTCACCTGTGGTCATGAGCTGTGGGTAATGACCAAAAGAATGAGGTCACAAGTCCGAAATCAGTTTCCTCCACGAGGCAGCCAGACTCAGCCTTAGAGAAAGAGTGAGGAGCTCTGACATCTGGGAGGGACTCAGAGTAGAGGCAACGCTCCTCCACATTGAGAGGAGCCAGTTGAGGTCATTCAGGCATCTAGTGAGAATGCCTCCCAGATGCCTCCCTGGGGAGGAGTTTTGGCATATCCAACCAGGAGACCTTGTGGCTAACCCAAGACATGCTGGAGGGATTATATCTCTTGGTTGGAAGTGGCTGAGGAGAGGGATGTGTGCTGAGGCTGCTGCCCCTGCGATTTGGACCCGAATAAGTGGAAGACAAAGAGTATGAGAATGAAAATAGCGGTGCAAGTTGTATTGCTATTCAAATATTGTCAATTTTTGGCAAAATACTGTTTTCTTATGAGTCTAAAATCCTTTTGGTGCACTTGCAGTTTTATTTTTTTCTCTTGGTTTTGTGGGGTTTTCATAAAATACAGAGGAAGATCTCATCTCATAATGTGCTATAAAATTATGTCAGAAGTGACATCTATTAAAAATAGAAAGGAAACACATGACACTGTCTGGTAAAATGCTGTCCATGGAATTAAAGATAAGTGCACATTCTACTCTTGTTTTCACAAACATGCTGAAGTATCTGAAGACAGCAGTGCTTCTGGTGCACAGTAGTGGTCAGAGCACTGAAGCTCAGATGCTGTGCTTTTGGCTTTGTTAAGGCATGTGTGCAGATGTCATGGACACTGTTTTGTCATTGTTGCTCTGTCGGTCCATCTGTTTGGCAGAACGTGCCTTGGCAGTACTAGGGCATTAGCAATGAGATGACAGACAGCTCCCTCTTACACTGTTCTCCAATATCACAGGCACAAATGTGTGCACACAAACATACATACACAGACATATAAAACATGCTTACAAGCACAATTATACACTGTCACAGCATGTAAAAGAATGCAGGCAAGCTGGCATGTGCATAAATGTAAACGGGTGACATGATGCTGGAAGGCCTCGACTTCTTGCATTAGTTTGGTGAGCATTAGATTCCCAGTGGGAAAACAAGCCCCATATAACCCCATATGGCCACTATCAGGTCTCGCATTTCCCCGTCTCCTGCCAGTCAACACTGCCTACTTCATATCACCTTTCAAAGGAGTTGTTTGTTTAGAAGACTGCTGTAAAGTGACCATCATAACATCAGATGTACTATTTTAGTTTTATTATTTTGAACTTTTACTCTGTGGTTTTGGACTCAGCCGTCATAGCAGAGGTGCTTGTGTGGCTGAGCAACACGAAACTCAGTCTTAGATCAAACTAAACATTAGACTAAAGACAGATCTCTGAATGAATCTGTGTCGCAAAAAGGCCTTGTGATTGTGCAAACTAACTATCAAGTATCACTAATTGTATTTTAATTCTTGGTATGTTCAGGCATTTTAACCTAAAACCATGGCTGATTACAGTATAACTTCAATCAGTTCAGTACAGCACCACACTTATCCCTTTAGTATTGTACTGGCAAAATTTGGAATTGCACATCCTGATATGTAATTAAAAAAAAAAAAAAACCACAACTTTTTTAGTTAGTTGGTTGGTGCCATTGTTTCATTTGACTGGTACCATAGTCAACAAAAAATCTGACTTCTAAAATAATAGACTTTATTTTTGTAAAACTGTCTAACTGATCAAAGTAATTCAAGTTCAAACCTGAGACTGGTCTACCACTAGGCCAGTCCAAAACCTACTCATGAAAACAGTGTCTGGGGATAATCAATAACCAAAAAGAGTGCTGTAGGACTAAAATTGTTTTTGAGGTGGATTCGTACTCTATCCTTCATATGCATATACTCCTGGTTGCGCCAACAAATATTCATTGATATTAATATTCTGAGTTTTAAATCAGTAAAGCAGATGAAAAGAAACAAAGCAATTACTCAGCAAATTAGAGGTGAGACAAAATGTAGCTTAAAAACTTCTCCTTTAAACCCCCAATGAATAAGGGATAAATTATTCTGAAATATTCTGTAATATTTATTCTTTTTTTCCTTAGACAAAGCTACGAAGCACGGCGCCCCTGCCGCCGTACAGAGGTTCCTGGCCCCGCTGGCCGGGATAATCATTGCAGAGACTGGCCACCGCATCACCGTGATAAAAAACATGAAGGCCAGTGATGTAATGGAGGCCCGGCCGGCGGGGCCAGGATTCTACGTTATTTACGTGCGTTTTCATCTCCATTCATATGTTTTGCAAAGCTGTTTCATATGTTGGAAAGCAATTGATTTCATATATTGGATATATGGGGAAGCTAGGGCCTGACCTTAAAATTAGTCCAGGGACCTTAACCAATACCCTGTCATAACTACAAGTCGCTTTGCATGAAGTTTCAGCTAAGAGTAATGTATTGCAATATGTCTGTTTTGATCATGTTCCCTCATACAGGTCAAGGAACACAAAACCAGACGGACCTTTGGGGACGCGCGGGTCCCTGTGGACGCCGTCAAGTATGGAATCATGTGTTCCTGGTTGGAGGCCAGGAAGAGCTTCAGCGGGTGGGAGGGCCCGTTTTTCTTCTCCAGTAGCAGTGGGTCCAGGGCTCCACTGCTACTGAGGACTTTAAAAGAATATGGGCCGACTTCTGTCTGGCCCCACCACCGCCGACCTTCAACGGGCTTAGAAGCTCTGTGGCCACACATGGGAGTACAAGAACACGTTCCTGGTCACTGTATGTATGTTTAATCTATGTATTTATGTATGTATGCATGTATGTTTAATCTATGTATTTATGTATGTATGCATGTATGTTTTAGGCACTGAAGGAGGCGAGGGAGGTGGAAGCGGGGAACGTTGTGTCATGTTAATGTGTCATGACCTCGAAACGTCGAAGCGCTTTTACAAAGCCGACCCGCCTCCCAGGGAAACTATCAAGACCCACCTCCTCATGCTGAGGGCCCTAACGGGGGAGGTGGTCCCCCAACAGGTGGAGAAGGAGGGGGAGCAGCATGAGCCGGAGGAGGAGATGGAGGAGGGGGGTCAGCAGGAGAAGGAGGCCGAGGGGAAGGCCACCCGCCGGGCCCGGTTTCCCGTAAGTCGGTGTTCCTAATTCAAAGACATACATTCAATGCTCCGAGATGAATTCAAGTCAGCTTTATTGTCAATTATGCATATGTACCAAAATGACTTTTCTTACCGTCTCATGTATATGGTCTTTTGTGGTCTTTTGCACAGGCCAGAAAGAGGGCATATGTGGAGGAGGACTCCGAAGATGAGGGCCCCTCCCATCAGCCATCCCCTGGGAAGAGGAAGTTTAGACATATGTTCACTAGGCTCCAAGAGATCATAGATATTAACTTCAAACTTTAACATGTGACTTTGTATGGTGCTTTGCACAGAGCCTTGGAAGGAGGTGCAACATTCGTCTCCAGCCACTGACCCCACGGCGATTGGCGTATTTGAAAGGTAAGGATCTGGGCCCAATCTGCCAAATTTATATGTGGACAATACATTTGAAATAAGGAACTGAAGAAGTTGAATACACTTTATGTGCCAATGCCAACTTAAAAGTAACTAAATATGGCATGTTTACAAATGTTTAAAGTGATTATGCTTTCTTTTTGTTAATATAGCCAGGAGGACACCTTCCAAAGCCAGACGTAAGAACTATCAAATATTTATGTAGTCATTAGTTTCATTAATTTAAAAACTGCATATTTACAGATAATGTTAAATAATAATGTTGTTTTTGTTAAAATAGGAACCCCGCAAAAGAAACAAAGTAAGTTATCTATCAGAGAATATAAGCAAATGCCAAAATCCTGCTGCCCATTATACTTATGGTGTTTTTCTGTCTCCCTAAACAGGAGTCATAAGGATCGAGGACAGTGAAGACTCCTTGGAAGAGGAAGCCCCGCCCACCCACCGGCCCAGCCTCCCTTAAACACCCCTAAAGCACACACATACACACAGAATAAATAATAGTGTTTCTATATTGTATAATGTTCCTTAAATTGTTTGTTAATTGATGTGTGTTGTGGTGTTGTATATTTTGCTGTGATGTTTTTTTGCCTGTATTTTATTTATCCTTTTATTTATAACAATATATATATTTTTCTTATTTTGTTTCTTCTGTGTTCAATTAATTCCATTTATCAACAGATGTTATGGTGTTTATTG
>JAPTYR010000006.1:25186219-25199475 GCA_029814505.1 Siphamia roseigaster | reverse complement strand
AATGTAAAATTGGATGTACGGTTCCTAAAATGTAAGGACATCTAGTCTGGATCACTGACAATCTATGAACTCAATTTGGTATGAATTCAACCAATAGTTTTCCTACTGGAGTGTTAACAAGCAAACACAATGAACCAAAAACAATACCTCTTGCCACCCCTTCGCAGGGTAGGGTAATAAATAATACCAGAAATGGTATAAACCCAAAAGGAATTAATTACCTCATCTCAGGTGAGGATGAAAATGTTGATATCATGTTATGCTATGGGCAGCACAGTCGCCATGTCAACAGACTAGTTGAATAAATATTGGGGATTATAGATGGACATCATGTCACAGTGCAATATATCATTAGAACATCAAATGCTAGAAAATCTTCCAGGAGAACAATGTTTATCCCTCCAGAGTTCAGAGTGTACCAAAGTGAAGTGGCAGCATTTAGTAGCCCAATACCTTACTATAACAATATCATGACAGTTTTTCCTTAATTTTGTCAAAGTATTTTCTCACAGTATCGAATCCTGTTTTAGTCTAGTTTACATGATCAGGCCAGCAGTTCTTGGCTTTTAGATTTGTGCTTGCTGTGAGTTTCTACATTATCAAAGCATATCAAAATAGTATTTATAGTGTTAGAGACAGTTGTGGAAACAAATGAGTTTTTTTCCCCCTGAATGGTTTCCCTTAAAAAGTAACATTTAATCTAAGTGCTATGTAACGGCAGGAATAAATGTTTAGAGGACATTGCCTGCCAGCATGTAATCATTATATCTTGCATAATGTGACGTCTTCAGCACTACACCAGGCAGCAATAAGTGATTGTGATCCACAATGAGCCATAAAACCTGCCTGTTTCCCTTTGAAGTTGCCTATCTGCATCCATCAGTGATGTCATTTTATATCATTTTATAAGAGCAGAGAACAATGCCAGCACATTTAACACAGCTCTTACTAGAGGCACATGATCAGCGCGAGATCAGAACATTGTTCTCAGATTTCCATCAATCATGTGACCTTTCAAATAGAGGCCAGGATAACTGGATGAGCAACACAAGCTCAACAAAAGACTTTGGAACTTCCTTGTTTGACGAAAACGTCGTGGCAGCAGTCCGAAGTTGTGAACAACTGATATGGGGAGGACGTAAATGAAATGGGCGGGACAAGGTTTTTAAGATACTGAAGTCTGATCTTTAACTTGAACATATCACTCACCAAAGATCTCCCCATTCTTGGCATACTCCGTGACTAAGTAAAGCATGTTCTTTGTCTCCATCACCTGCGAGAGGGAGAGGTAAATATCAATATACATTTCAACACAAATATTAAATATCAGTGTTAAAACAGGCTCCTGCAACAAGTGACAAATAAAATTAGTAACCACAAAATATTAGGACACACATACAGTAAGTGGCTCAATTATTACACAATCATCCACGTGTCTCTGTGGTTAAACCGCCGTGTCTGCAACACAAAAATGCATGAATGGCACAGCAGCTAAAAATGGAAACCATGCAAGAGAACGGAGGTGGATAGTTGGTGGTGAAGAGTACATCTGAATGGTACTTAAAACCTTTGGGTCCTAACATGGTGCCGTGTTGTGTAGGAGTAGGAGAACCGATTTAGAAACAGAAACACTGCTGAGATGAATAGAATTAAATGCGGAGGGGAGAATCAGATGGAGAAGGGAGGATGAATCAGACACACCGAGCCAGACATTCGCACCAGGAATCCCACGCTCATTGTTTATGATCAATTTTCCATCTGTTACACTGACCGATTCATGGATTTAGGAAATGAAAGCCAGTTTTTCTTTTTGGTTGGCCCTGGTTGTTGTATAACAGACGCATATTGTTATCAGTTCTACCCATTTTTGTCTGTTCTGTGAGGCTGGAATATGACCGATTGATAAATTAAGCCTGGGTGGAGGTACTTTATGTAAGCACTGTCAGCCAGAGCAACATCTACTGTGGGAAAAATAAAAGAAATTTCAGCACATACATTTACATTTGACACAGCAGGAACATCACAGGTGTTGGTCAAAGGACTAGCAGAGGCCTGGTTTTGTTCAGGCGTGCCAATAAGTCAGCGGGCATGATAGCAGGACACTAACACTGGCTCACCTGAGTGGATCACAGCCATTATTAAATGTTAATAGTTACACCAGCATATGACAAGTTCAACTGGAGACCAATTCTATATTATGGCAAACATCTCTCCGTCTTTTGTTGGAAAATCAGCAGCATGTTGACTTGTTACCAAACATGTCAAACAGCACCCAGCCAAGACAAGTGTAAACATAAAAAAAACCCAAAACAGCAAGCTACAACAAAAAAAAGCACGGTGTTGGGCAGGTTTGTAAACTTTCATTTTCATTCATCTCTTTGCTTTAAGCAGAAGAAAAATGAAGCACTTTTTTGTGTACAAGAAACTAATGGCAGAGCAAATACATTAATAAATAAAGCTAATGAAGATGTTACAGCAATTGCCATGCACACTAATAATAAGTTCAATATGTACTGCTCAAAAAGGAATGGGAAGAAGAAAACTTGTTAAATCCCACCCCCTTCTCACATTATACAACATGACACTATTTTTACTTCCTTAATGATAAAGTGGCATCTGTTTAGAGTAGAGAATAATGTAAATAACAGTAAACTGATGCATACTACACAATACACAGTAACTATCTAAAAGATATTCTGCAGAATTTATACTACAGTATATTCCAACAATATTTGCAACAGAAGTGACACATATCAACTTGGTGAACAATGACAAACACAATCCAACAAAAGTAACAAAGAGCCAAGAATGGACTGGACCAGCAGGTTTTATTATTTTTTACTCAATTTTGTATTTTTGTTTTAGCACTTTTATTGATACCAAAGCAACTTTTTAGTATTTAGCCTCAATTGTTTACACGAAAAAGTGGTTCAAGAAATAAACCTAGTTGGTTGATTAAAAGTTAAGCCAAAAAACTATAGTTGCTGTAGTTTTCAACAATTAGTAATGGCTGAAAATGTGATCCGTTGTATACAATTAATTAAAAATCTACAGTACTGTGTCAAATTCCAACATTATGTTTGTTGGTTTAGTCCCTGCATCAAGATATAATCTGGATATAAGGGAAGTCGCTACAGAATTAAAACCAACCGTGTCAGAGGGAAAAAACCCAAGTGTTGATACTTCCTGTGATCTCCCTTTGCACTTAACATATCTGTAACCCTTTTGTTACTCAGATAACATCAAGTCAACATCAAATGAGCTAAACCTTAAACATGTAGCAGTACAATGCAAATTACACTGTAATGCTTAAGTCATATGGATGCAGAATCATATGAAATACTACAGGGACCAGAGTGCACAATGGTTACTTGATACTACCCATTTTCACTAAAACAGCTGTTTTACTCCTCTGCTGGAATACATTGAAAATTTGAATTTTTGATCACTTTATAGACCAAAGAGCTAATCAAATGGCTGACAAAATAATCAATGACAACTGAAAAAGTAAGCGGTTTCCGAATGCCCTGCACTGATCCCGTGCCTACCCAACGATTAATGTTGGGTCTTAACATTCAATCTTCTCAAGAATTTGTAAAACAAGAACAAAAAAAATGCAGAAATTAAGAGAAAACCACATGTAGAGAACATGTGTCAATTTTGAAAAGAATCAGGTGAATAGGGTTTAAGAGATTGGTTTAACAAATTTTCCAGGTATTTGTAAAAAAAAAAAAAAGAGAAAAAGAAAGTCTTATTAACTTTCCTAGTGGTAAAGAACATGTGTGAAATGTGTAACGAGTCATTTTCAGTTTGATAGATGGAAAGAAGATGGAAATAATCACACGCACACCAACTCACCACTGACAATAATTGATGACATATTTTAACGCTGTTTATGTACAGTATACAGTGGAATGTGTCCAAACACATTTAGCATTTATGGTTTCAGACAAAGTGGACTCCTTGATGCGAGGAACAACTGAATTTGTTATGTCATAAATTCTTATACAAGTGGATGATTCACAGTCTGAAGTCCAAAAACAATGAACTTCAGACAGTGGCTTAAATATAATACCCTACTCATGTTGAATTTAAAGTCCTGAGGAGGAGCAGCTTGGGTCCTACTGGTTCACATACGATACAGGCTGTCTACATTACTTAATGATTTAATACTCAAGACTCCATAATAATATTTAGGAAGTAATCTATCTACCTACCTACCTACCTTCCTTCCTAGGGGCTATAATTCCATCAAAAACCCAATATATTCAAGCATTTCCTTTTGATGCTGTATCACCAAAACGACTGTGCTGAGATACAGAGGCATATTTGACATTTTATAAACAATATCCTGTGAGAATGTGGCTGTTTAATGGTTGTAGACTTACAGGAACACTGTCTGCAAAGTAGAAGAGTTGAGGAAGTGAAGATAAATGGCCAAAAGAAAGAAAAAAAAAAAAGAACGTAGGCAAACTGGGGTCAACCGAGGTGAGGATACAGCACATGACAAACAAAAGCGAGGACCACAATGATGTTATATGTACCTCTTTGCGTTCGTTAGCTTAGGGTTTCCCTTTTGGGCTGCAGACCCAACTTGAGTTTAAGAGACTGGAAGGAAAAATCACTAATTGGCCTGAGCTGATTGGATGGATGGGTCATTGGAAATAATGATACAGACGAAAATAACACAGCACAGAGCTGGAATGCAGCCACGTGGTTGTGTAATGATAATGAACTCTCATTTACTTTTCTTCTAAAATACATAACAGGGCCCAAAGACTTATGTAATATTAAGTGAATTACTGAAGCTGTCGCGAGCAGTCCGGCAGACAGAAAGCATCTGTGGAGCTTCTAGCTAAAAATTAATCTCCATTTTGCAGCTAATGTACCAATAAAATGCAACTGCTGAAACTGAAATATGTCACCTAAGCTTCCATCACTCACGTTTAAAGACAGGACACAGTGATAAAAACACTTTTAGCTCAGATTATAGCGACAGACAATAATACCAGGTTCTATTTTAACAGTGCAATTATGCAGAACATCATGCAAAGTACTTCCTGTTTCGATACAATTAAAACAAGATATGTTTTGTCAGTCAAGCCCTACATCAGCGGTTCCCAACCTTTTTGGCTCTTGATGACACTTTAACGTCACAAAAGTTCTGGCCACCCCAGACATTTAAAACTGACTTTTTTTTTTTTTTGCTAAAATTAACTTTTTTTTTGATCGTGTAATAGTTTTCTATACTATGCTGCAAATAAACTGTGATTTTTAGATGAGCTTTAGTCTATATAATGTATATTATTAAGAATGGAGGCAGAAAAGCCAGGTGTATATAACTGCACAAAGTGAGAATTTTATTTTCCTTGGTCAGGATATGTATACAGTCAGTCTCGCTTGTATCAACAAGGCTGACAATTAATACTGAACAAATAGTAACTCAAACTATGAATTATGAAAGAGCTGCAGCATCTGAAACTGACCACAATGAATATTTAACAGATAAACAGTAGCACAGTGCGTCAGTTTCAGCTTTACTGTTTGTCATGTCTTGTGACTGTCTCTCTAAACTCACCAAATATTTTTTTATTATTAAGTTTTTATTTTTATCAATTACTAGAAATTCCAGGTGACCCCACATGGATCCTGACCCCAGGGTTTAAAAACACTGCCCTACGATTGAATAAATAAAATGTCACAAATTTAATAGTATTGTTAGCCGAATTCTTGAAAAAAAAATTAGAAAGAACTGGTTTGTTATATGTTATCCAGAGATATTTAAGTGGCATCTCTGAAATGTGTCCAATATTTTCAAAAGGTGAAAAAGCATAACCATCATAGTATCCAAATTTATTTTACTTATATTTGAAATTAGGTTTTTCCACAAGTGTGCCTTCAAAACTTGAACAAAACGGTGTTAGTGTCCGATGTGAACATGCAGAAGGACACCAGCTGTGTCACAATGAATGGGAACAAACTATGAAATGTTATGTTATTCTAAATGGTTCTGATAAACTAATTGCACACAATTCCTACTCATCAACTGTGTTCATATCTGACAAAAGTAAAAGAAAAAAAAAAGGAATGCCACAAGTTCTATTAAATTATTTGTGGTGCATTTTCAGAACATATTGTGTCTTGCATGTTTAGTTTTGGTGGTTTGTCATAATTATATAGTTTATGATTCATTGCACAATCACTTTCAACATGAGATGACCTCCAAACATACATTTCCATTGCAGCATCACAAAGCCACACCTCCGTACTTCGTAAAGATAAGAACCGGCTGTCACCTAACAGCACAGGGGAGTTAAGCACCAGAGAGCAATACTTACCGATGCAGGCAAGTGTTAAATAATATTAAATATTGTCCAGAAATTAACTATCAATATCTTCGGGGGTTTTTTCTCCATTTTTTTATTTTTCCAAAAACCTGGAGTAGTGACAAAAAAACAATTATTCTTTTTTACTACTCTGGTCGAAGGAGGAAATTCCCTTTAAAGTAAGCTGTGTGACATGTATGTATAACACTTAACTCCTGATATTCAGTGTGAAATAAAACAGCTCCACTTTCACACAGTTCTGAGCACACACAGCACAAAGTGTAGGTCAGTTATTAACTTGGCTCTCGTATCTTAAAATGCCGTACAGTGGAAGGTTCTACTAGGCAGCGCTTGTTTGCTAAAGCATTAGAAAATGACCTGGTTTCATGCTGCGCTTCAACACCCCGACTCCTGAAGTACCTCGACACGGAGCTGTGCACAGATCTGCTCTGGTCACTGATTATGAAGAGGATAAGAAAACTGTAGGACATCACACAGATTTAACATTGGCCCCTAATTTCACTAGCATCCTGATGGGCTACATGCATTGGACTAGTGCAACCTGGGGGTGTCTGGTGATTTACAAATGACACCCTGACATTAAAACTCACTATTAATAATCTGCTCACAAGGGTGAACAATAGAAAATGCTCCTTATTGCTGTTGGCATGTACGTTATTCATCTGAAGGATTTGCTCTCACTCTTTCTGTGAATGAGTCTCCCTGCTGTGCTATGCAATAAGCCTCCTAAATTTGCTCCCCGAATGCTTTTAAAACTTTTCATTTATAATTGCCAGTGCACTGCCTATAATTTCTGTGAAATTAATAAATGCGTAGATGGAACCAAAAACACTCCCATTGCAAATCACATCAAAAAGAGTCAGAGAAGACCACTATAATTACAGGATATCTGTATTTGCCAAAATAGAGGCAGAAATTTGCCGAGAAATTTTTACTTTACGCATGGACATTTGCAGATGATGAAAATCACAGTGGAGCTCAGAAATTAAGTGCAAGTACTAAAGCTCCAGAGATAAAATTAGTCCTGTGAAAATAGAGTTCAAGTGTCGAAAAGAAATACCTGTATGTGTGGGACATTTACTCTATGTACAATATATATATGAAGATGGTATTAAGCAGTAAAGGCATAAAGACATCAAAGTCCAAACTAGCGGTATTAGACAAAAAAATGACAGTTAAAAGGCATTAGAGATTTTATAGAAAACAAATGATCATGGTAAAACCCATAACGTAACACCACTTTACAGGTTTTTCTGCAATCTGCCCTTGTGGGACTAATAAAGGCATATCTTATCGTATATTCTCTTAGATAAGGGGTGTGAAACTTGTCTTAGTTCAGGAGCCACACACAGCCAATTTGATCTCAAATGGGTCAGACCAGTAAAAATAATAACCTAGAAATAATGACAACCAAATTCAACATTTTTCTTATTTGTTTTAGTGCAAAACATAAAGTTACAGTATGAAAATATTTACAATTACAAACTATACTTAAAATAAAAAAAAAAACAACTTTGTATAACATGAACATCCCTGAACAAATTGAAATGGCTTAAGAAAAACCAGTCAGTTTTAACAATATTATGCCTGAGCTTATCATCTAGACATGAGTACTATAATTTACAGACCGCAGTGGAGCTACAAAGGCACAAAACATTTAGCAACAGGCATCAGAAATTGAAAAATATAGGTTTTTTACTTTATAATTAATATAATGTATCAAGCCTCAGTGACACTATAGACTGTCTTCTGTGTAATCTTAGCAAATGCAACCTGTGGGTTGGATTGAACCCTCTGGACAGCCGGTTTTGGCCCGTGAGCCACATGTTTGACACCCCCTCCTTAGAGCTCCCACAGCTGAATGCTCACCTGGTACAGCTTGATAATGTGCGGATGGTCCAGCATCTTCATGATCTGAACTTCTCTGTAGATCTTCTCCAGGTTGACCGCATCCAACTGGGTCTTGTCAATGATCTTAATGGCCACCTGCAAAGTGAGTGAGCATCAAAAATGAACAACTGTGATCAGTCAATAGGAGACAAATGAGTCTTTGTTGGCACTTAACACTGCCTCACACCACTCTCTCTCACACACACACACAAGCTGGTACAAACAGCAATTTAATATTCTCCAAGAAACAGAGGGAGACAGGCTGTTCTTCTTCAGCTGTGAGAGCAGAGAGCTGTCTCGGAGACATACGCTAAGATAAATATTTAAATACTGTGAGTGCTGAAATCTTCATAAACATTCCTGAAATTTGAGCCATGATAAAATATCACTTGAAGGTCCAGCTGGGGCAAACACAAGCCTTGTACATACACAAATCCCCGACAATGACACACACACGTGTCATCGCACTCTCGCACCTCACAACACTCCCGGCTTTGATTAATGATGTCCAGCAGATAACAAGGCAATATTAACAATTCTCCTTCAGATCGCCTCATAAACAACATTTCATTAGTGTGATCTAAAGTGTTCTAAGTATATGTGAGCCAAGATGGAAGAGTAAACAGTGGGAGACCCCACTTTTCCTCTCGGCAATCACACCAGTTATGAAGCAAAAAAAAAAAAAAAAAGTAATAATAATAATCCTGAAATTATTTAAAAAAAAAAAAAAAAAATCCACAGATGCAGAAGTTTTTTCAGGTACCCAAGAGACCAATGCTGACACACTTGGGTCAATAAACTGATTAACAGGCAGATTAATCATAGTCAAGTGAGGAAATTTTACAAACTCAAATACTTTAACATTAATTGTTTTGCTTTTAGTCTGTATTAAAGTGAATGTTGCCAGGGTTTGGACAGTTAGCTATTAGAACAAAACAAACAACTTAAATGAGGGTCTTCTGGGAAATCATTACTACTTTCTGACATTTTGTCTAATCTGAGAAATGACTGATTTCCTTTGCACGTCCCTCATGTTTGTACTGAGCATAGAAGAGGCGCCTTTTTCTGTGCTCTTACTATCTACAACTCTTGACAAAGCGCTGTGAAAGATTAACGCTTCACGAAAAATCCAAAATCAAAAGCCAATCAGCTAATGTTTGCATCCAATTTAACTTAATTTTTGCATCTTGGATCTGTTATGAATAAGTAATTTTCTTTTATCTGGTAAGTCTTATTATTTTGTATTTCTTTATAACTACCTTTGTGGGTTTTCGTTTCAGTGATTTTCAGTTTGAATAAATATAAAATGTTATAAACCAAACAATTCACTGATTAATAGAGAAAATGAACTGCACCTTGTCATCAGCTGCACCTCAGAAATGACAAGATTCCAAGCAGGCGAGTTTAGGTAATTTTTTTCATTAATTTTCTGAAGAGCTCGTCATCAAGAGGGTGGCGGGGGTACATGTGACACATAAACAATTATTCATTCTCATATTCACACCTATTTAAGCCATACATCTGTAATTTCCAGTCTTATTAAATGATAAAACTGTGTGCTGCACTTTGCATTTTGGAAATGAATCAGTTTTATCATCCTTGAAGATCGGGAGATAAACAGAACACATACCATGTATATGTTATAAAGTAGTCCACTAGGAGTAAATGCATTTTAATGGAATTTGCAGTACAGAAGTATAAAAAAAAAATCAGAGGAAATGGCTGCTTAAGTCAACTGAGGTTTAGTATTTTTCCTACATCCCTTCACCTATGTGGGTGCAGTGGTCTTATGATGCCTAATCGATACTGCCATCTGTGCAAACACACAACTGACATGTGTTGTGAAGTTGACATGGGCACCAATATGTGTTTTGACAAGTTTAACACCCTTATTATCTCCCTGCCAACAGTAAAGACAGGTACACATTAAATCCTACCAAGAAATATAAATCCTCTGAAGCTGGTCTGGGGACATGTTGCAACCTCAAATTTAAAATCACTCATGCAGAGGGATTAAACTTGCATTTGGCATGAAAAGATGTGAGCTAACTGATAATACTGCAAATCATACGACACACGCACACAAACAATATAAGGCTTTCTGTGAACTCTCGTGGTACAAGGTCAAACAGGGACAATGAGTTTGAAACAGGGGAATTCAGCTATTGCAGAGTAATGAGAGCAGAATGGCAGCGGAACAATCAGAGAGGGCGTAAGTGTACTGACAGACAAGACCACATGGGAATGGGTCTTCAAGAAAAACATGCAGTGGCCATCAGTGAAAATGTAGGTTATGTATACACACAGGTAGAGCTGAATCTGTGCTCACATGCACACAAATACATCAGATCTGCTGATTCATGTGCCATTAAGCCCTGGTTTTCTTTACATAAACGCACCAAGCCAGTTTCCCTTTGCCCTGGCATAGTCTCAAGGCAGATGGCATCACATAAAGTTGATAGTCTGCCTCTACAGCTGACCTTGGCCACTCTCAGCAAACAGTCTGGCTCTGTCCATGGGTCAGGTCGAGCCAAGCAGCTGCAGTGGCTCCCTGTACCAAGCAGCGCTGACTGACCTCTACCAGACATACTAAACCTGTGGCCTGAAATCGCCAGCTGTACCCAAATACCACACAGGCTGACGCAGAGGTGTAGCCACTCAGTGAAATCACCTGGTGTAGGATTTGACAGCAATGAAAACCTACATTGGCATAGCTGTTAGTGTTACACGGTTGCAGATTACCTGGACAGACCGACCCTGTGCCGCTTCACAGGCTCTGATAACCAGATTAACATGATAAGAGTCTTAGGAGCCATTTTTTCTTGCCTTGTTATTCATTAAACTTACCAAAGGTCTCCTCTGGATTAGGCAAATCTGTGTTTTTCTGCACAATATGAGTGCTCACGTTCAACAACAAATAGTTACTTGCTCTACAGATCAAAGATCAAAGTGTCAAAGTTCAACTGCGTTTTCACAAATCTCCCAGCTCAATACTTTATCACTACCTGGGTCTTGCACAAAAACACATGCAAAGGTTTGCTCTCTCTCTCTCTCTCTCTCTCTCTCACTCACACACACTGCATCTGACATCACAATAAAAGTCATGGCACTCAGTGGTACTGGTCTGCAGGGCTGACGTATTCCCATCAGTAACCTCAGCCCAGGCTGTTCAGCTTTTATCCTGCTTTTTAGCCTGAGAATTTACTAGCATGTGTGATACCGATTCAAAGTGAAGACCCTAGTGTAGTGCTAGTGAACTGCTGTCTGCATACATGCATACACAACACTTGGCTTTCCAATTACACAACTCTGGCTGGCATATCCTGCTACTCAGAGCTCTCAGTGATGCTGGCACAAGAAACCACAAAATCACATCATTATTTGAATTACATAATGGGACCACCGACCCATGCTGTATGCCCCAGATACTGTAGGATGCTTACGCCAGCCAGACATGGTGTGAGTACATTAAGGCACCGTCTGGGTCACAACCAAAGGGGGGTACAGGTGTATTGATGATGATGATGCTGTGCCTGGGAAAAGAAAGCATGCATGTTTACAGTTTGTGTTTCCCAGCAGCACCGGTGGTCAGACCCTTTACTGGCAGTGATGTTTACTGGTGGGGGTGAACGTGCAGACAGTCAGTGCTTCTGTACCTGCAGGATTCAAACACACCAGCTGTTGCTTTGCACGGGAGCAGCCAAGTGCCCTGGCCGGCAGATACCTGATCCAAGTTTCTATTAGTGCATGATGTGGACAGCATTTCGGTATTTGCTGGGAATATCTGGGGTGTCAACTTGTGCATAAAAGTTATGTAACTCAGTTGAACAGTAGCCTAAGTTAGCTTCCAGGCTAACTACTTCACCGACACACACTCCTCACTCACCTCGGTCTTGGTTATGCGGTGTCGGGCCAGCTTCACAACAGCAAAATTGCCCTTTCCTAAAGTGCGCTCGATGTCGTAAAAGCCCACTCGGACCGGACCTCGGATCAGCGGTTTTTGGACACTGTCAGCCATGACCATGCTGTTCTAAATGGGGCTGGTAGTGGAAGGGTATGAGGTAGCCGAGCAGCCGAGCAGGGACACACGGGAGTGGGGGGGGGGGGGGTTCTCACAGGCTGGCTTGAGCCGCTACAGATAAAGACGAAAGGAAAACAAACCGCCCGCCGCCGCCGCTCGAAGCGTGTCCATTAAAACACACAAAGTTGATTTGTGTGTCGCCCTGCCAGCTTGAACGGCCAATGTGGCGACACTTTCCGTCAGTGCGGCGATACGAAGCAGGCCATTTGCTGAGCCCGGGGGCAGTCACACCACGTTCTTCAATACAATAGAGCTATAATATTTCAGCCTGAGGTGCCTCTATCAGCTACAGAGCACACGAGTTGACTTGCAAAGAGGCATCATGTTCTCTGGTTGACGTGCATTGACGTCAAAGCCATAGGGGTATTTGTACAGGGGGCGGGGCCACGGAGCCGCTCCACACTTCAGTGCCAATTGGTTGCCAAGACAACCAGACCCACCTCTTACGTCAACCGGTAAAATTGCTATTCTGAAATCTGTTTGCTCGCCTGCCCTGCTTGATTGCACGCATAGGTAACTTTGAAGTTTTGCCCTGCAGGTGTTTTAAAAGCCTTTTGTCAGCTGCGAGTGAAAAATGCAAACAAAATAGTGAAATGCGATCTGGAACAGCCCGAAACAGGACCCAAAACTTAGTCTCAACATGTTGTTTTTTTTACAAAACAAAAGGAGAAAATAATCTGATAAAGAAAATATGATTAGAATTGAGGACTCTGCAACATAAAGTAAGTTAATGTCACCGGTATGCCGTATCGTATTTCACTTTCAATTGAGAAAAGAAAATGCAACGGAGAGTGGAAGTCTCATAACAATATATCATCTCATATTTGACATTATATAATGTAACATGTGGGACCTCATGTTTGGCATTTGAACAGCCAAAGACACTTTGGTCAGCTACACAACAGCACCATCTGTTGGCAATAATAGGAAATCGAACC
>JAPTYR010000006.1:25081517-25093650 GCA_029814505.1 Siphamia roseigaster | reverse complement strand
TCCATCCATCCATCCATCCATCCATCCATCCATCCATCCATAACGTTTAAAGTATTTAACTTACAAATGCAACACCAAATGTGAAGATGGGAAATAGCTCATATTATCCTTTTGTCAGGAGAATCCACAAATACCTTGGAGGATCTTTTTTGGTCTTACTGGATTAACAGTGGAAACTAATGTTAGTTATATAACATGATTACCACGATAACTTTTTTCCCTCATTCATTCAAAAACTGCACCTTTATACTTTTTTAACTTCATCACATGGAAAATAGTGGAATGACAAATGGAGATGAACTGTATGAACTCAGAAACACTGTACTGCAGAATAATATAGAGTAATGAACAGAAGTGGATCTGGAAACTACAGTGTGTATAGAAATTTGCACAACTCACGTGAATTCATTGCCGTCTTAACATTGACTGGTGTTGCAATAAAGACAAGGAAATATAAACTGGACGGTTATACTTGTAGTTCTCATATTTGCAGAACATTGGCGTGCAATTTCAACTGCTTCCCTCCACTGGCTTCCTGTTTTTTTAAATCACTTCATGGATTGACTTTGTCTTGTTTATCTGACATGTTATATGTTCTTTACTAAGAACACAATATGATTTCTGAACAGTTTCAAATCACACCTAACAACTCCCAATGAATGTCTCATTGTTTTACTTGTTTGTATCTCAGGTGTGTAGTTGATCTTTTTTTTATTTAATATTTTTTTCAAAATTATCATTGTCTTGAAAGTTTCTCATGCTTAGTCTATACTTTTCCTTGTGGTTTTTAACCCTTTAAACCCTATGCCTAAAATGGTCTGACTGGACTTTATTTTTCTTATTTTAACAATAAAAAGCTTAGAAAATATGCTTTAGTAGGTCCATTTGTAGTGTACATTTTTTTAAATCCAGATTCAGCAATTATTTAGAACTTATTGCAAGTTGTAACACTGATTGAGTGATGCTTCTCCATATTCTAGTACAGATGTGATTGAAATTAACATAATGATGTAGTAAAACGACATCTCATCAACATTGCATCATTTCTGGTTTCAGAAACTGTTGGATATTTTTAAATTGTGCAAATGGTCAGAAAGTTCTAAGTTGCATATGTGCGGGGTGTGTCAGCAATAACACATCAAGGTTCAAAGAGTTACAACACTTTGACCTCCTCAGGATGTTCTCATTATGAAGAAATTACTAATGTTAAACCGTTGAAATCATGATCCATTTTGGAATCCCTAATTGAGACTATGTAGGCCTCATTTCTATCCTTTCAGGATATCAGTGTTTGAAAAATTTACTTTAAGTAGTGTTCATTTCACAGTGTGTGGTGAGAAAGGTGGAAGTAAGAGCGTATTCAACAAGGAAGGCTCAAATTTGTGGTTGACAAAGCACAATAAAAAACAAAAGCACTTCTCTTTCCCAGTTCCTCAGTGGAAATTTTCTTCTGAGTGGGAGAAGTGAAAATCTGGATACACATGCACCATTTCCTAGTTCTGTGTGTTGGTGGTTCGGTGGTAGAATTGTTGCCTGCCGCACGGGAGGCTTGGGTTCGGTTCCCGGCCAATGCACTGTGAACTTGTAAGTCGCTTTGAATAAAAGTGTCTGCAAATGCATAAATTATTAAATTAAATTATTATTTCATCCATGGCAAAAAAAAAATGTAGTTTTACTTTTTTGCGTTTACAACTGAGAACTTGTACTTTTTTACTTTCACTTCAGTAAAGGAGTTGAATCAGTAATTCTATTTTTACCAGAGTATTTTTTCACACAAGTAGTTGTACTTCTACTTAAGTATAGAATGCAAGTACTGTTACCACCTCTGCTGATTTTGACTGGCTCCATGTGTAAAATGTCACGAGATAACATCTGTTATGTCATGACACCTGCTATGTTCTAACCTGATTTACAAAACAATAAACCCCCAGGAGTGATTACATGCCCCCCTGGCAAGTTTTCACACCCCACAGTTTGAGAAATGCAGCACTACAATGAACCTGTGAAGTGAATGTAATGTACATATAGAACTGGTGGCTCTGAAATAAATATTCCTTTTGATTAAAACCCATTCATTCTCAGAAATTCACATTTTGACCCAAGACTGTATCTGGGAAACTACAGCCAATCAACATCTTTGACTTAATTTTTCTTAAGTAGTGACTCAATATGGATACATTTTCATAACTTTTATTCTGGAGGCATTTTACTTATAGACTATTGAAACTTGATGCATTGTTGTATTTAATGTTTAATATTATCAATACATTTGTTTCAGAGTTCTTCATAACTAAAATTTTATGTAGATTAGACACAGACATAGGTTTTGTTTTTAGTGGTAATTTACGAGGTTTAGATATTTTTCCACCTTTTCTAAATATTAGATTATTTCCTTCAATTTCAAGGGCGGACCCTCCAGTCCCTGATGCTCCATTCTTTACCAGAGATGTCTATGAGAAATATTCAATTGCACCTAATGTTAGAGAACTGTGGGCATTTCTCCAAAGGTATGGTGATAAATGAATGCATTTGCATGCTTTCCCACTATGCTATTGAGATGTTACCTGAATCATTCTTTTCATCTTACTTCTCCATTTTTCCTTGTGTAAGTCCTGACGACTCTGCCAACACAGAACAGGATGGCGGTGTTGTGGCTGCAAACCCCAACAGGGTTGAAGAGAAAAATGCAGCATTTGAAGCCAGAAGTTGCATCAGCAAAGAAGAGTCCTGTTGGGAAAACTGTGATAGCGACGATCCCTGTGTAGACAAAGGCACTGAAGAATGTACGGATGCCAAAAGATCAAGACAGACTCTCATGTCTGAAGGAAGTACTGATTTTCCAGAACCCAGAATACCCTACCCATGTTTATCCAGCCTTTCTGAAAATCAGCAGAAAACCTATCTTGGACTTCTAATGAGTAAGAAAACCATGGATTGTCCTCAGGTGCCACCATTCTTCTTGACCATTCTTTTGATATAGCCATTATTTATTGCATTGTTTAACTGAAGCAATCTGCTTGAATTTTTCAGGTCATACAGTCACGTGTAAATCAAGAAGTGCAGAACTTTATGATGTACCTGCAAGACGTGTCCAGGATTTGTGCCGAAGACTACAACTTCATCTCACAGGGACCGATGCAATATTCAGAGGTACAATAACAGAAATACAAGAGTTGCAACAGTCATCAGTTCTGCGTCGTACATTTTAAAAGTCAATCCTCAATGTGTTCCTCAGGATTTCCTCAGGAGCAGTTTGGAATGCATAAAGACATTACCCCAAGTCTATAGCTTGAATGAGATGACCAGCTTAACAGGAGGAACATTCAATCCAGGGCTCACACTAACTTTTGAAAAACAGCTGCTAACCATGGTAAGGTACATTTTAATTGCATAAATCACATTGGTACCATTCCTATTAATGCACATTAATTTTTATTTAATTAATTAGGGATGTCATCGACCAACGCAAAAGTCAACCTTTCACCTTGACGTATTGAATTGTAGAACCAAACTTTTGCTGTTGATTCACTTCCTCCTTCCATATTTGTACCCTCTATTTCTCCAGGGCTCAGTGGATATTACAGACCATAAGATTGTGCCTGCTGATGCACAGCTTGCATCGGATTATCAGAGTGTTTCATCAGCGACACCTCCAGCTAAAAAAGCTAAGGACATGCACGCTGTAAGCAATTGTCTTACTTTTTTTAATTGCTCCCATAAAGCAAGTCACAAAGGTTTTTTTTTTTACTGCTAGAATGGGATTCATAACCGCAGGTCTATTGTAACTCCAATTCAGCTCTTGCAGTTTTCACCAAAGACACCAGAGGGTGTTCAAGTCTTGCTCAGCAAAACTTGCACTAATTGTGTGTCTGAAGGAGTCAAGGCAACACATGTACTCATGTCTATGTATACTGGCTGTATCATTTGATTGTGCACTGTTCTGTGCTTGTTAATTTTCAGCTGATGCTCTGGTCGCCTCACATATTTATTTATGGGTTTTTTTCTATAGGCAATCAGTAATGACGGTAATGCGGAGAGGTTGTGTTTCCATTATGAACCTCACATCTGTCTGACTCGAGATGCCCTGGTCAGGCTGTTAGATAACCATGGTCCTGAATTTGGAGACCAATGGGAACTTCCTGTTGTGGTTAAATTACACCCTGGAAAAGGTACAGCATTTATCATTACAGTATCGGTGCTCCCATGGTATGATTATAACTGCAACTTAGTTGTAATGAATAAATAATTTTAAAAATGCCTGTAATTATATACATGGTATTTTATTTGATCAAGACAAGATTAGTTCTGTGAATAGTATTCATATTGTAGATAATAATAACAATAACACCAATATGTATTAATTAATAAACACATTGAATTAAAAATTACACTGCAGTGTAAGCTCTGAAAGCCGTTCTTGTATATCTGAATTAAGATACCTTTTATCTTTTAATGACAGTTGTAACTACATATGTCTTACATTGATCAGTCAGTGTGTAATGGCACAGAAGGACCTCATGGTGGAGCTGTTTCACACTAGAGTACTTTACAATGTCTTTTAAACAGGCAAAAGTCAGCAGAAGGCAGTGTATATAGACTCACCTCTACTAAAGACTGAAGTGACAGTGAGAGAGAGAAGTCATTTTTATCACGAGGAGAGTCTGAAGCTGTCTGTCATCAAGAATGGAAGTAGAAATGTGTTCCATGTAAGGACAGAACGTCCTGTCAGTGAGCAGCAGCAGCCCACGCTGGTATGTTAACACACAAGCAGAATTTGCCAAATAGTTTAGGGCACATTCATTGTTTTGAATTTTTTTTAATCAGAATAATAATATATATTCTGTTTTCTTAATCAGGAGAGTTCACAGAGAAATCTACCCTCTGGTGAAAATGACTGTCTTGACTTTGAGGTCGACCTCACTGACTTGGAGACATTTGGGGACACAGCATCCAATAAACCCTCAAAGACACCAAAGATTCAGGATGAGCAGGATTCATGTGATAAAAGTAATAAAACTGCCACTTCACAATTTAGTAAAACTAAAGGTTCCATTAAACTTTCTACAAGCACAAGTAGTAGTTTAGAAGACAAAAAGAACACACCATTGAACTATAATGATCCAATAGCACAAGAGACAACACAGACGGTCGGGCATGAGTCTTCTGTGTCCAAGAGTGAACAGCCAAGAGAGGACACTGACCAAGACATGCACAACACAGGAGACTCCGATGATGAAAAGCTGATCATTGATGACACCATATCTCCACAACAAACCCCAACTGCAAAACATTCAAAGTCTGAGCCCGGAGAGAAGTCCACAGACCTCCCAGCTGTGCCTGTCCCCGAGGACAACTCCGTAAATGTGAGTTTATTATCACCTTCAAAAGCTGCAAAAAGCAGACGACAATCCAAAAGGGCCAAAGTATCTGGTGATCAACTGGGTGAGATCCTTCGCATGCAGACAGCTATGTTTAACTCCTCAAATGAAGAAGCCAAAACTTCCAACAAAAGTCAAGAGTCCAGTTGTACAGGACCCTCGGTTCACTCCCATGCAACATCTCTGGTTAAGCCCTGTGTGTCGTCGTATTTGGAGAGAAGTCACAACCAAGACGGCGAAACCAGTGGTTCTAATAATAAATCTGCTCCAGTGATCGACATCAGCTCTAAGGAGCACAAAAGTTAGTGTCCTTTTAATTAGTGTTCTCTGAATTTAAGTTGTTTTTGTACTTTAGTTAAGATCTTTCTCTACTTCCTCCATCCTGAATCATGCAGAAATACTGTCGGAGGACCTGCAGGCTGGTGCAGAAGATGAACAGGATTATGAGGCTCCAAAAGAAGGCAATTTGCTCTATAAGCTTTACAGTTTGCAAGATGTGCTGCTAATGGTGCGCAGCTCTATCTCCCTGGCCCACACCAGAAAAGTTGGCAACGGCCAAAACCAGGTATTCAATGCTCATCATATCATATCAATACCAATCCTTCAGGAATGTGTTTTATTAAAATACTTTTTAGTGGTTCCTGCAGTGTTTATCTTCTTTTTTCTCTGCTGCAGTATGTGCCAGTACACGTCTTGCCAAAGCTTGAATACCAGTTGAGTTATGGTGTTGAATGTCTAAACAGCAGTGAGGCATGTCAGCTGTGGACTGAATCTGTGCTCCACTCAAGCACCTTTTCCTACATAGGTAAAATTGTCTTGATTTATCTTTAATCTGTATTCTGTCCCTTTATAATTTCAGTTAAAGTAAAGCTAGGGAACGTATACACTCTCTTTTACTGAGATACAGAGCAGAGTTCCCCTAGAAAGTGTCATTTCTCAAAATGCCAAAAAGGTAGTTGAAGTAGCATTTATGTGGCTTAAATAAGAGACTCTTCTCTTCTGCTTCCCTCGCTGGGTTTAGTTACGTTAACAAGACTGATCCTCCCACAAACCAATGAAATAGTCTTCAGATGACTCACCATCCTGCTGTGTGACTGTGTAGTGATTAAGTTTACTTTGTTGCCATAACTACAGCCACTGCAGTTAGTTGTGGGGGAATGAGAACTACAGTGTGCAGAGTTCAGCTAAATATTGTTTTGTGCTTCAGTCATATTCCCTAAATACTTGTTGCCAGCAAACAATGATTACAGACGGTTTCCTTTAGATACAGAGAACTCCTTTTGTTTATCCAGTTCATTGTTGCGTTGCCTTGTGTGCACATGAGCAGCCTGGGAATGTAATGTAGAGTTCTTTGTAAAGACTGACCCATAATATACCTTTTTCAGTGCATTGGTATCTCCATGAAGTCATAGGGATCTTTTATTAATGTAAAAAAAAAAAAAAAAAAGACTTATCTAAACTCTTAATGGCTTTGTCATGAAAAAAGTTTTAACCTCATAATGTATCATGGATTGAAATAGTCGTTTGTAAACTAGCCAATAAATTGTAATGATAGAATATGAACAGAATATTTACAGTTGGATGATGAACTTCCTTTTTTGCTTTGTGGTGTGTGGGTCACCATGTGGTTCATCAGGCGGTATTACCCATTTGTGTATTTATGTTTGTGGCTGGAGGCTCTAAAACAGTTCATTATTGAAGAGACATACTATTTAAATAAGCAGGCATTAACAAGCTGGAGTGGGAGGCAGGAAAGGAGACAGGACCAACAAGCATTTCTTACCACCCACTCAAGCTTGTAACAACGCTGGCAAATCATCACAGACTAATTACTTTGTAAGCACTACCAATGGCACTGATGATGAAGTGAAGCTCTTGATGTACACGCTCATTAGCTCTTGTTCTTTTCTTGGCGTATCTCTCACCCTCCCTGTCTGTCTCTGTAGCTCACATCAATGCGTTCACATCAAAAGTAGCTCTGCTGAGAAAGCTGCCTGACGACTGGAAACAGAGCATCTCGTGTGGGTTCAAGTGAGTGCTGTTAGAACAGATGTGTTCATATGAGTAGTGTTAACCTAATCACTGGGTATGATTATGCTACTGACGAGTCAGTAGATTACACCATGAGATTCAAATTATCTAAAAAAAACAATATCGGTGAAACCTCATAGGCGCCGGTTTCCATCAATAGCACCTTTCACCACTCCTGGTTTGTCATCTGAATGTGTTGCAATCAAAATCTCTACAAAAGTTGACAGATTGTAACTTGGTGAACTCTGTTTTCCATTCACAGGCCATCTAAGTCACTGAATATACTGCACCACCTACTGAAAAAGCTAACTGGGTAAGTTGAAGACAGCTATCATTAACTCCCCGCCCATACTTTTCACTATTTATATCAACATTAGGTACCACAGACATTCAGCAGTGAAATAACACGAGCAGCTTAGTGTTCATTCTGTTACTGTAATGTAGATATTTTTGATTCCTCTCATAAAAACATACTCTTTATGAATTTGATAAAAGTGGATTTAAATGTACAGTTCAGAATTGGAGAATAGTTTTAGTTCAACAGTATCTGCAGATGATGTGTCTGAGCACATCTGTCGTCATGCTTTGCTCTTTCTGAAATGTTGAAACAGGCTTGTCCGGGGGCCTCAGGTTCAACTGATGATGATGTAGTCAGTCTTTTTGTTGGGGTGTTTCACAATAGATTAGATTACTCAAGGATCCACAATGGATTTGTCACCCGTCTGCTTTCTTAAAGGTTTATTCATCCCCAATCCAGTCACCAGAAATGAAACATCATCAAAAGGTGCCACAACATGTCTTGACATAAAGCCACATCTAACTACGTAATCTTTGATTTACAGGTTAGGGGAAGGACAGTACCTCATGGGACACAAGGCCGGGGAACCGTTTGTGACTATATTAAAGGCAGTTAATGGGAAAATAAAACATGAAGGGTACAACCTACAGAAGGTCCATAGCTCTGTCCCGCAGGCCCCAGCATCTGGCTCTGTGCCCTGGATACCTGTCGATCCAGCTGTGGTTCTGCCCTTCCACCTGAAACATGGTCGGGTCCCATGCACCTTCCCTATAAAACCCTTCCTAAAGGTGTGTTATTTGTTTATGGTATAACAGCTGCTGTATTGACAATATCAATTAAGCTCATATCCAGGTAAATAATGGCAGTGACATGAAAGACTGAGCTGTTAAAGCTGTCAAATAGCCTGTATTGTTTATGGCCCTTTCTTAGACACTTAAAGTCACATATGCAAATAAATGTCTCTAAAAGCCAAGATAAAGTAAATTCACTTGATCTGTACTAAGCCCCTTGTTATTTTCTTATCAGGCAGGCTCAACCAGTGCACCTCTGCGTAGTTCATAGTTCATAGTCCCTGTAAAAACATAAAACAAACAGCAAAAGCAAAGGCGATGGCTGCACTAACAACAATGGCAGCTATGCAGGCTTTTTGGTGCAGACATTCATTGGATTCCTGTCTAAAATTCCACCCACTCAAGATAGTTTTAAACATATCATCCAACGTCTTGTGTAACATCAGGGAATTTGCCACTAACATTACCACTTCAGAGAGTGTTAAAACATATTTTGACAATATAATTAATGAGGCAATTTTGAATTTGGAAAGATGTAATTTAAACTCTTATCTTTTCAGCTAAAGAAAGATGGAGGTTCACAGTCCAACAAGAATGAAGCTAGCAGCATGAATCCAGGAGGGGGTGTGTCCAACAAAAAGAAAAAGAAGAACCGTGCAGCCAAGCGTAAAAAATATATTAAAAAGCTTGTTCAGAAGTCTTTTTAAAGCTAATCATTTACTTGTTATTCATCCACAGTTAAGGTTTAAGTCAGAACAGCATCTGGAGCTGCATTAGTACAGAAAGGAAGGGAAACCATGCAAAAAATCTGACATTTCATAATGAAAATATAGTATGACAAACTTTTCTAATGTATATGTATATGCCTGAGCACTTTCCTGTACAGAATATGTTTAATGTTTTTTAGTTTTATATTTGTACAGTTTGTCTATTCTACTGTTTTGTAATAAATTTCTGCTAAAATTCTTGAAATGGAAGTATTGTGTGTAAGTATAACTTGTAGCTGTACACTGTCTGTAAGGCAGAGGCTCTGGGCTGTGATTCTTGAACTTCCAGTGGCTGTGTGTGGAAACGGGTGGAGTCATGACTGAATGGAAAGGGGGAGGGAGGTAAAAGGGGAAGCCTTCTCTCTGAAACACTAGAGTGTCAAACTTCCACACCCATTCCACATAACAACACTAAACCAGTCTCCATCATCTCATCGTTCTCAAGTTGGGTAAGTTGAAAGTAATAATACATTTTGCAGTGGAATATGTGACTGTAATGTCATTTAGGTTCAAACTGAAAGCTATTTGGGCAGAATACTTTGAGGAATTTTCCCAACTTGCTGTCATGAGTCACAAATAACTTGCACTGATGCCACATGACTCCCATTCATTTGTGAAAAATCTTCTGTTGTTTAATGTTTGATTTTTTTTTCCTGCTGTTTTCTGTAGTTTTACTACTTCTGTTTATAGTTGAATGTACTTTTACAACAGTTAGACTTTCTTTACAGTTGTCTTTCTGAATTGCAGCATAGTAACTTTTTTCCAGGGTGTGTCTCTTTGGTTTACACTTCAGGTTGTGAGTGAACAAGTCTGTGATCTACAGAGCAAACTAACAGTACCTAACATTCAGTCTCATTAAAGTCAAAGCAACAAAGCCAAACATTTTTTTCCTCTGTTTATTAGACTTTTGCCTCAGAGGCCATGGTGATTTTATCTTCACATGGATAAATATGACCCTGTGTTAAACCTAGACAAATCTGTAATAGGATTACAATGAGATGTGATTATGAGATGTTTTATTGTTGACTGTTGTGACATCTTTTCCAGGACAGTCAAAATGGCTATGGTATCAGAGTTCCTGGGTCAACTGTCTCTTAATGTTGCGGTAATAATATGTTTTTGTTTTATTTCTCATCACATAATTCTTCATTGTAGCATGTATGTATAAGATTCCTTACTTAGGATATACTGCATTGTTTGTTTAAATTATAATTATGTGATGTTTCTAATTGTAGGGTAACGAGCCCACTTGCCCCACTGTGGTACCTGCTAGGGACTTTGACCCTGACAAGGATGCTGCCAGAATAGAAACAGCTATCAAAACCAAAGGCAAGGCACAGAACTGTACATGTTGCTAAAAACTAGTGCTCGCTTCTCCATCTTCTTTGTACTGATGACTAGCTGGTATTTGTGAGTCAGCATCCTGGCTTAAAATGGTTGGACCATGCCGGGAACACCTCCAAGTATGCGGCTCAGCCCTGGCAGAACTCTGTAAAACTGCAACCTGAAAATCAACAGTTTGACCGCTGGGTCTTCATCAGCCCACCATCTTTCTGATGATTAGGAATGAATGCTGTGAGGAAAAATATTTCATTACTGCAGAGGGTAGTAGGAAAAGCAACATGTGACCGTGTCATGTGTTAAAGTGAGTCAGTGTTGCTGACAGGCCCTGTGAAGGGCGTCTTAACCCATAAAGACCCAAACCATCTACTCATATGAAATGTTTAATACCTGTTAATCCAATCAACACATGTAAATAACTGGTGTAAAATACAGTTTGTCATCTTTTCATGGTCATCAGATTTTACTCATTTGGACGTTCAGAGGCTCCGTAGTGAACCTTGGAACACTGTCGTCAACATGGATTCACTAGTAAAACCCATGGATTTGGGTCAATGACAGTGGATAGAGACACTTAATTTATGTTCAGTTATTTATAGCATTGCTGAAAAAGTTCAGTTTTCTGTTTTATATATAATAACCCTCAATTGTAATCTGAGCTTTTATGAACATCTACTTGATCTGTAAATTAAATTCAGGAAAATACCTGGTTTTCACTGAAAAAACAACAAGTAACGAAGGTATATATTGCAATAAATAGTGATAAATCACCTAAGAAAGGTTAAATCATTTGTGAACTGCCACAAAAGTAGCACCGGGTCTTATATTCTAACCCCATATTTATCTCTACAGAACTTATCCAATTTAATTTAACTTAATATTGAACTCAATCACAGCAGCAGACTTCTATAAAATTCTATTCATTCTTACATGAATGAAGGAAAACATTACCAAGTAAAACTCATGTTCTTAAAGTTTACAGTCATGTCCATTTAAGCTTTAGATATTTATATAATACTCTAGTTTTAGTCCATTTTCATCTTGTCTCATTCTCAAACCATGTAGGGTGTGTCTCTTGTCTTTTCCAAAGTGTTTAAATCATTCTCCTGCTGATTTTAGGAGTGGATGAGCAGACCATCATTGATGTTCTAACAAGGCGGACCTATGCCCAAAGGAGAGAAATTGCTTTTGCATATGAAAGGAGGGCAAAGAAGGTACAGTAGGCCTGAATAAAATAAAAAAAAAATACAACCTGTTAAGCCGCTTTATGTGTTTGAGTTCACTGAAAGGGATTCAGTATGTTTAGTATTGTCTCTAAACACTATGTCTTCTTTAGGACATGATTTCTGCCCTGAAGGGAGCGCTGTCTGGTTCTCTGGAAACAGTGATCCTTGGACTGATGAAGAGCACAGCCCAGTACGACGCCTCAGAGATAAGAGGATCCATTAAGGTAAAGAATGTCTCATATTCCATCTAAGTGAAAGACAACACTGCCCTCTCCTGGAATCATGACAAAACTGACTGTTC
>JAPTYR010000006.1:25023435-25033925 GCA_029814505.1 Siphamia roseigaster | reverse complement strand
AGACTGACAATCAGTGGATTTTTAAGAAGTCAATCAAACGTGATTAAGGAAAGCACTTTTGATGTTGGCAGTAATAACCAGACAACATCTGCACATCAGTCTGTTCTAAAGAATGACGGAGGTGACATCAGAGACGCACTTATAGACCACAGTTTGAAGGAAGGAGGTAAAAATGAGCAGGTGTTGACTGTAGTTGCGCAAGATGAGGACCAAGAGATAATTGAGACGGAGGGCGAGCAGGGTGAAGAAATCCAAGAAAGCAAAGAAAAACAAATGTTGCGGGAGGAGGGAGAAGCCGGAGATGATGAAAAGTTTGAGAGCAGCAAGGAAAAGTTGTTTAGATCAGATAAGACAGAAATACTAATTAACACCGAGGAGGAAGCAAAAGAAAACACAGAGCACGTTACAATCCGAGAAAAAACAGCCAAGGCGCATCAAGAAAAAAATGAAAGTGCCGAAATGTCAGGAAAGGTGGATGCAGCTATGAGACAAGTGGAAATAAAGGATGAAAAAGGAGGAAAAATAGGTGGTGTGACGGCAACAAATACCAAGAGTTTCAGCACGGATGAAATTAATGATAATGACTATAAACACGAAAAGGAATCTGTGACAAAACAAGGAGCAGAGGACACGGGAGAAGAAACAATGAGCGAGGAAGACATTAAAGGCAAAAGGGGAATTGGGAGAGAGGACATGACAAATGTTCCCCTTCGACCTACTACTAATTCTGGAGAATTGAACAGAGACAAAGGGCACACTGTTACAAACCCATCTTCCTGCCAGAGCTTGAGGAAAAAGTTGGGAGTGACTAAGCACAAGGGCATTCATCTGGGAGAAAATAGTGCAGAAATTGTAGAAATGGAAAATAAATTATTCTCCTATGAAGTGAAAAGCAATCACATACCACTACAGTCAACTCTGAGGTCTCAGATCCCAAAACTATCTAAAATGACAACTATTTTGAAAGAGCCACACACACAACTTCATCCTCATCCATCTGCTCAGACATCTATGCTCACACAACATAAAGTTACAAACTCACCCACTGACAAAACTTTGACCAAAGGAACATTTTCGGCTGTTGACATCCCTAAAATGCCTTTTACATTTAACATGAAACCTCATACACTGAATCAGACCATTTCCCAACAAACTAGTCCAATTAAATCAGCATCCCACTTAGCGAAAAGCAGTGATGTGGTGCCACTCACTACCATCACACCACCATTGGTAATCTCAGATGCTTCATCAAGTCTTCAGCCTCAGTTTACATCAAATAGTTCCACTCTCAGTGTATCAATTATTCATAGCATTTCAGACCACGATGATAAATCACATACTTCATTTTCTGAACCAACATCTCTTTTACAGAATGCAGCAAAAAAGGAGCCGGTTATATCACTACATAAACTTGAATCCAGTGTCAAGGACTCTTTAACCTCCCATATTTTTGAAAAAGTAAATATATCCACTCCCTTGGATCGCACTCCACACCAGCGGATGTATAATGAGTCATCTAGGAGGCCACCCACAGCCGCAGCCTTGTCATCTGAGGCCGGTGTTTCCACAGAGCAACTGCAGCCACAACGAGGGCGGTCTACCACCGAGATAAGTCAGTCCCTCTCCTCCTCTTTTGACATGACTTCAGGCCGACCGTGCTCATTTAAACCGTCAGAGAAGATGGCCCATTCAGATGCTTTGCATGCTCCTGTTGACGATAACGAGCGGAGATCTGCACAGACCCTAATGGCATCAATGAGCCCTAAAGCAAAAAACAATCAATTTCCTCTCAGCAGCATGCCATCGCTGCTAAATCTCATACTGTTTGGAGGTGACAGTTTACCTGGCACTGATAGTCTGACAGGGCGAACAAGATCAGCCTCAGAAAAAGAAATATCGAGGACAAGCACCTATGCTGAATATGCAAAAAGCCCAAGTGACCACGCTGAGTATTTCTTTGGAACTTTTGATGAGGCAAACCAAAGTGAGGACAGCAGCAGGGAGCAAACCCCAGTGAACGCCACCGTGACACATTCAACTACAATCACAAAGCAAAGGGCTGGGAAAACAGATGAAAAGACCAGTTCTCATTTAATAGCACAGGTACCTGGCAGGGATAACCACCATCCAAATAAGACCGGCAAATTCACCTCTTTGTTTTTAATTCACACAGTAAAAGTGACAAAAAACACTAATGAAAGAAACCATTCTGGCTCATTCAGGATGGAAGATGAGAATAAAGCAAACCTCTCAGTGACAACAAACATTCTAAATAATCAATCTCTGTCCCAGTCACATGATGACTCTCACACAAAGTCAATTGTGTCTGCAATTCATAGCACACATAACACTGAACAAGCAGGATATGAGCAGCATGTGCCTGTAATGAATACTTTTTTAATACCTGTGCTTGACAAAAACAGTCAAGCTGGCACCACAGCATTTGTTGAGTCAGACAGTCTGCTTGAAAAAACCCAAATACAACCTAATGATGTGCCACACAATGAAAATTCTGATGTAGAGCATGATATTGTGGAAACGACTGAAAAGCAACATTATCCCTTTACACCTGAAAAAACTATGGGTAACAGCCTTCACCCAATCACACACAATCATGTTGCAAATGACTCCGATGTGAACAATATGCCTTTACAGCAAATTAGCAACCAGATGAATGAGGTTAACTTTGGATTTCAGACAAGCACAACTGAAACAAATAATTACGTGTCTATAGCACCGGTCGCTCGCAAAACAGGTCTCACTGCTTCCACAGAACCGCACGAATCACCGCTATCTACCATTGAGATTGTGCAAGCTGTCACTGAAAAGTCATCTCAGGCTACACATGCTGAGCATATTTTACAATCCAATAGACATATTGAGCCTTTGTCACTGAGAGAGCCTTCCTCAGCTCCCACTACTGGCAAACACACCCCTGCTGTGAAAAGGAAAAACACAAGGGAAATAGGCCCACAGCATGTAAAGCAGCCTGAGCATGAAATGTCTGTACAGGCTATTGAACAAAGCCAGCATGCTGTTCCTAGTATGATAAGGCAACCTATCAATAACCCTGACCAAGACAACCAGGCGGCTATGTTAATGGATACCAACAGAGCTGGAAGGCCACATGGCACACCTATATCAACGAAAAATATCGAAGCAGCTTTGACAACACTGGCAAGTTTGAAAGCATATTATTTTTCAGCTGGAAGAACTTCAGTAGTAAATGCCATTACCAGAACAAAACAACAAAAGAAGCATGAATTACCCGTAAAAACCTTGACAAATCAAGCAATAGTTACAGCTGTGACGGATTCTGCACCACTTACAGCGAGCTCACCTACAGAGATGACTAATAAAACCAGCTGTAGTACAACTGGCTGCAATATGTCAGTAGTGATAACTGAAACAATAATTGGAACGGGTGAGACTGATCGTTCTACGGTAGAGGAGATATATAAAGCGAAAACTGATAATGAAAAGGATCATTTGAAAGCAGAAAACACTGTTGACGAAAAAAATGAGACGGACAACTATACTGACAGTTCTTTTGCTGGAAAGACCACACCGCAGCTTCGTAGGCTTGACGAAAACAGGTTTTCAGCAGGTACTGAAGTTGGCCATGTCAACAGTGATGAGACAACAAAAGAGGATGCCAAAAGTTTGACAAAAGTACAGAGCGTACATGTGGAGAATGATCATTGGGAGAGAAGTAGGACACCTGTGCAGTCTCAGTTTCTACAGAAAACAACACAAAGACACTCTCACAGGGAGGACTCAACACCACAGCAGTCGATTGGAACAGAGGTCACTTTATCTGAGCTGGAGGAAACTTCTGCACAGACCACTGAAAACAACACAGAGACATATCTAAACCGAAGAGCAGCCAAAACTCAGATAATTGTAGCGCATCCCACCAGGTCAACCCGTGCTGTGGCAAAAGAAGAGCCAAGAGTACAAGAGTCTGACAGACGACTGCTGTTACTGAAGTCTGAATTAGACCTGCCGAGGCTGAAACACAGGAGGAAAGCCTTACCTCACCGGTTCCTCTCTGGGTAATTCAGCCTTTTTAATCCTTTTACTGTATAAAGAAGTGCTGAAAACAAAAGCAATTGGTTTTTATATGATTTCGATACGGTATTGTGCAAAGGTTCCAGTCCAGTGACCACTCAGTCAATCCTGGATATATGATAAGTATTTAGAACATTTAAAAAATAAAAATAAAAAAATATAAATAAATAAATAAATAAAATCAAGATTTCAGGGAGAAAACAGCTTCTATGAACCAAGGTGAGAGTATTTAGTTTGACATTGTTTTGCACTTAATGTCTTTGACCCTTTATTTATGACAATATAATAATAACTTTAGCACCTTTAATTACAAAGTGCTTTAACAACCCAAGCAGAAGGGCAGGATAACACACAGAAAACAACACAAAATAATAAAAGTGATAAATATAGCAACACAAAGCATGATTAAGGTTGAATGCGTTGTGGCAGAGAAGGCAGAAACAACACAGCATGATGCAAAATGAAAGAATGGAATAAAACTGCATCGTGTATGTCAGTATATCAATCAAAACAGGGTAGAAGTAAAATCCAATCATTAAAAATATTTATATTTTTTAATAGTTTCAAGGAGGCAACATCATATGAAAGCCAGTCTATAAAAATGTGGTTTAAGAAGTGATTTAAAAGATATTACTGATTCCACAAGCCTTATCTTCTCAGGCAGGAAACTTTGAATATGAGATTTACTGCATTCATTTTCTGATTTTTTTTACACCAGGTTTCATTCAACACATCAAATGTTTCTTATTGTTTGTGTTGCGTCTTATCATGGGGTCAGGGGTCACACTAAATAGTGACTTTAACCTTTAGAACCCATTTAGTTTAGTTTTTGTGTGTCTTTTAAGGCTGTGTACATATTCCCTGTATTTTCTTGTATCTGGGGAAAAGAAAATGAGCAATAAATATGTATGCTCATTTCAACCCTACAAAAACAACAAAGTTAAAGGTGGTCTAGACTTTTGCACCATACTGTATTAAGATGTGAGAAGATGTGTTGGTCTAAAATTGGGAAATACAGATATGCTTTTTTTTTTAAAATAATATTTTCTTTCTTCACCTTAAAAAGAACACTATTTGCCTTCTCATTACGATTGTTTAAGTTATATGTTATATTATCCATAAATATTTATAAAAGCAGCACTGTCATCATAGTGTTGAGTCAATACTGTTGACTATGGTGAATTATACAAATCATTCATTGGTGGTGGGGTCTATACAGCGTCAACGTCCCTCTGGGACATTATTTTTGAGGAAAAAAAGAAAGAAACAAGTTGTGCCAGGTACAGCCCATTGCTCTTATTGCTGCTTATTTTGTCATCGATCCAGCTGATGTCATTATGTATATGCATATGTTGATGTCAGCATATCAGTTGCCTCTATAGGTGACATTTGAAATTTCTCCTATTATAAGTAAATGGAAGGAAAAACAAGATTTTAAAAATTCATTTGAAAATTTGAAATTTGACCTACTTTTCCCAAAATGCAACCACTTTTTGGTCACTGGTAATCTGTAAACCCAATCTGGTATGAATTCAACTTGCAGTTTTGCTGCTACAGACTTTTTTATATTTCGCCCATTATAAGTAAATAAGGGAAAAAAAAGATTATAAAAATTCATTAAAAAAATTGAACTTTGACCTACTTTACCCAAAATGTAAAGACATATATTTTGTGTCCCTGGTAATCTGTAAACATATTGTATGAATTCAATAACTAGTTTTTCTGCTAGAGCGTTAAAAATCAAATAAACAAATTTAACCAAGAACAATATCCCTTTACTTCTCTTTAGGGGGAGGGGTAATTATAGACTAGAAACAAGCTACTTTTGGATCCTATTTGAATAATCCCAAAATGTATGCATATGATGTTTATTAGTTTAAAAAAAAACAAGTCCAGAAAGTCGCAGCTTGTGGTAAAATCGTTGAAGTATCTGACTGTGAAAATATGTAAATAGAAAGACAATGAATGTGAAAGTCGTGGAGCAGACGTCATTGTAACTGTCTCTGTCCATGATCTGTGTGAAGTTGTTGAAGAATGTCTACAATTTCAACATGACCAAACTTCAACATGACAGATTTTCACTTCTTCTAATACTTTTTCGTCTTGTTTTTAAATGTCTGAGGTAAAAGGTTCAAAGGTGGAGGGTGTCAGCATGTGCAACATGCAGTTCTTTGAGCTTTCCACAAAACATGTTTCTTAATTATCTTTACCAAAATGTATCCTTCTTGACTCCTAAAATTACCTTTTAAACCGATAAACTTTATATGTACTGTGCAAAAATAGTGACCCAATTCCAGCTGTATCAATAAATTATTCATCTCACCACAGACTGTTCATTTTTTTTTTTCTGAAGTTATATCCCATGGTGCACAACAGGAAGGGTGTGACATTGAGTCTCTATAGGAGGTACTTAAAAATACTTGAGAAGAGCTGTATAAACATGTTCATTTTAGCAAAAAATAATCTGTTTAAATCACTATGATATCATACTCCTGTATAATGTAGTTCAAGACAACATTAATTAAGTTTTTTTTTTTTTTTTTAGATGTATCTTGTTCATTTCCATGTGAATGTCTATTCATGATGTGCTGGTAAAGGGAGTGTGTATGTGCCTCCATTAACCTTTTAAGAACCAGTGACATGAGACTGTGATCTGAGGATTAATTCACCCCCCTGTAGCAGATCAGATTGTTTTCATTCTTTGTCCTTTATGTGATGGAGACATTTGCAAACATATAAAGGATAAATTCAATGAGATACAATTGGACTTACTCCAAATGTCACAGGTAACAAACTTTCGGTTTGTTCAGTCTTATTCAGCTCCATTTAGTTGACCTTATCTCTAAGTTTAACACAAAAACTGTTTAACAAACTGTTATCCCAATGCGTCACCTTTATGTTCATCTACAGAAATAGAATACAGTCATATCATAACAGCCAACTGGAGGTTAAGTGGTACAGGTGTTGGTTAGATACATGGGAGGAAAGTGTTTGAATCCATTGAGTAATAAAGCTTTATTTGTCCGTTTTCTTAAAATAAATAAATAAATAAATAAAAGTGCTAACATGGAGGCAGACTTGAATCAAATATTAAACCACAGGCATATGACAGGCATTATCAGCTAATTAAAAAATTTGGCTGCATCTACAAATCCATAAGTGCTGTCTTTTTATGGGCCCTGTGGTCTTGTTTAGCACCAACAGCTACTGATCTCAATCATTTTTAAAGATCCCTTCAAGACATAAAAGCAACAACTCCTCCACCCTCATTAAACAATCGTTTAATACTAATTATTTCCTTGGACAGATGCTTCCTTCTATCCTGAAACACACATTTTCACCAGGCTTTACTTTTCCAAGTTACATACTATATCAAATTGGCTCAAAGATGTATATGGAATTGCTAATCCTGCCTTTAGGTGCAAACTTTTATGTGAGTACAGAGAAATGTTTCATCTCAGATGAATGTGAAAATGGGTTGACATTATCAATCTCTGCACAGGCATCATTGGGCACAATGACAGTAGAGATTACATAATATAGAAATGATGTTGAGTGGACGGGGGCTGTAACTCGATCATTATTGTACAGAATAATAAGAAAACTGCCTAAAAATTGGAAGGTGAAAATCTGAACAGTCTTTGGCAGTTGACTGATTCTGCTGCATTCAAGTTAATGCCAAAAAGGGGGGGGTTGAAATTACATTATTTTTGTGACACTAAAGCAGTGATTCTCAACCTTTTTGGCTCATGACTCTATTTTAACTTCACAAATTTCTTTTGACCTCAGACATTCAAAATAGAGATTGTTTTTCGGCGTAAATTTAATTTGTTTTTGATCATGGGGTAGTTTGCAAAACTATGTTGCAAAAAAAAAAAAAAAGTTAATTTTAGTTAACATTTAGTCTATATAAAGTATAGATGGAGGCAGAAAAGCCAAGTGTAGATTCCTGTATAAAGTAGAAATTTTATTTTCCATGGTTAGAATATGTACAGTCAGTCCAGTTTGTATTTGCAAAACTGACAATTAATACTGAACAAACAATAACACAAACTATGATTTATGAAAGAGCTGCAGCATCTGAAACTGACCATAATGAACATTTGACAGATAAACAGGACCACATTACTTCAATTGCAGACTCAGTTTGTCTTTTATGCATTTTAACTGTCTCTCTCAACTTAACATATTTTATTAGTATTAAATTAAATTAATTAATTAATAACATTTTGATCAATTGCTAGAAATTCCAGGGGACCCCACATTGGGTCTTGACCCCAAGGTTGAAAAACACTGTTTTAAACTTTTCTTATGAGATAGTGGATGTTGGTATACCATTTGTTTGTTTGTTTGTACATTCTGTAATTCTGTGAATCTACTGGCAGTGTAACAGAAGTTTCAGATGATGTGTGTGGCAGTGGGAACTACACAGCTGAGATGAGTCTAAACTTGGGCAGGGGGGTGGAACCTGGTGATGCCGTTCCTGCCCTGGGGAACCTCAGAGTGGTTATCAACCTGAAAACAAACAACAGCCGGATTAATCTGGGGGTCACCTCCTGTTGCCTGTCTCCGACCATCCAGCCCGACTTCACCAACTCCACCTGCTGCCTCTTCTCAAGGTGCACAGCATACTCTGCAAACCCCAGCACATCCGCATAAAGAGGACGGGGCAAAGATGTATGACTTTCATTGCAGGGTTTAATGGATTTTTATATCAAAGTAAAAAGGTTATGTTCGGGCTAAAAAGGGTGAGATATCATATGTGGCCTCGAGAAAATGTGTTTTTAAACAGATAAAAACAGAATATACAAGAGTAAACCCAGGAAATACAAGTGATGAGATAAACCACTCCCCTAGACTACATTTTGTGAAGAGACAAAATTGTCAGTCTTGATTTTTTTCGATTAAAAAAATAAATAAATTTCTTCCCAGAAAGACGACACATTTTTCATATTTGTGTTGTTTTTTTTAAGCACATAAAACTTGAATGAGTGCATAATACAACCTCTAAAAAGCCTGACATCAACCTTGCCAGACTGACATGGTCATAAACATGTTCACAAGAGAGATTTTCGCTATTATTCATTTCAATCCACAGAGATGCAGGTACTTTTTAGATGCTGAATATTCTCAGCTCAGTAAACAGAGGACTGCTGTAGGTTGATGGTGTTATCTCCGAGAGCCAGCATCACTCAGATGGATGGAAATTCAATGTACTGCACACTTCAAGAGGCAGCGGTAAATGCACAACCTCTGAAATATGTCAAATGTGAATAAGCCGCCTGTTAACTTGTAAAGTGGATTGGGATAAAAACAAGCATATACACCCAGGACATGTCTTTTAATATGCATAGTCACTTTTTGTTGACTTTTTTGTTTTCAAGTGAGTGCTGTAGTAATATAGTGTGTTTGTATTGTGCTTCAGGTTAGCAGCAGAGCCAGCGGGAATCACTCTATTGCCCAGTGCCCTGTCAACCAGTGCCAGCTTTACCATCAGTCTCTTCCAAATGATTAATTACTCAGTGGCATACCTACACTGTGATCTCAGTGTCTGCCTGAGGAACCGCTCTGACTGTGAAAGGGTAAGACTGCAGCGAATGCACGGTGTAATAGATGCAAGAGGATGAGCGTATCAGCAGTTGAGCGTGATTTAAATTTAGTGACACAAGGTGTGACACTGCGAAAACAGGGAGACAGACGAGGAGCGAACAGGCTGATGTAAATGGGCTGAGAAGATGAGCAAGAAGGGAAACCAAGGTGAGTGCAGGACTTTGGAGAGAAGAGAAGGAGAGGGTAAATGGGGCTGAAGATGATGGAAACGCGTGGAGATGAGGGATTTACAAGGGGGGTAACTAATGTACCTGGACTGGGAGTGAAAAGGGGAGAGGGAGGTATATACATAAAATATTCTGTTATAAGTACAGGGAGGACTTTTTAACCCATAACGATCCAGGTGGACCCCAGCCGGCATGTCTATGTGGGACCCAGAAGGGTTACATATGGGTTACATATAAGGGTCCCATGGGGGGTTGGAACTGAAAATTTTTTTTTCATTTGTCATTTTCTCTTTTCTTTTTGTCATTTTCTCTTTATTTTTTCTTTTCTCTTTTTTCCTTTTTTCTCTCCTTTTTTTGCCCCCTCATTTTTATTATTATTAGCTCATCTGGATGAGCTTATGCTGTGGTGATGCGTCCGTCGCCGTCGTCCACAATTCGTGAAAATCGTATCTCCTCCTGCAATTCTCAATCGATTTCCATTCTGATTGGCTTGTTAGGTAGATTTCAGCCATGGGCACAAATCTTATTCATTTGTTTTGTGAATTTTGCATAATTAAGTGGTGAAATAGGCTGCGTCTCATTTGTCTGTCTTGCCCCTAGTTCTACCCCTTGTGTCTTGATGTGCGCGTTCATGTGTGACGA
>JAPTYR010000006.1:24786092-24797433 GCA_029814505.1 Siphamia roseigaster | reverse complement strand
GATTATTCTTGTGATGATATTTACTATAAAAAATGACTGGAATAGCAATGCTTGGCGGAGGTCTGCGCTCTCAGAGTGCTTTTCTAGTTTATTTATTGCATTACTTTGAACCAAGTAATGGATCCAAAAACCTTCAAATAAGCACCATTCCTTTCCTTTGCATATTTAATCTGTATTATTTAGTGAGGCTACTGAAGTGAAAGCCTGCCGTTGCTGACTCCTGCAGTGTCATGTGTACTTTATACTATTAGCCTAGTTTCACTCAGCTGCTTCATCCATTTGTGTTTTAGCCATGCTGTCTACAAACTCTTGGGTCACCCTTGAGGGATCAACATATTTTTAGATGTGTACGGAAATCCAGCAACAGTTACTTTTTGTTTTAACTGTAGAAAACCACAAGGAAACCCAAAGTGATGTGGATTAAATACTGGGGTTTATGTGTGTATGTCAGTGGAGGTTTAACTGTTTCCTACAGTGTCAGTACTCATTGTGATTTAAAAAAAAAAAAAAAAAAAAGTCTCTTTGTGATTGAATTATCAGCAGCAGGCGCCAGATATTAACATGAGCTGCTGATACTGCAGATAAGAAATGCTTTCCTGTTAATTTGAATCAGACATGAATAAACCCTCAGTTGAACCTCTTGAAACCCAGGAAAGTAACAATCTTGGTTGTTCTTGCTTAAAATAACTACATTCATTGGAAAATGCATGATACGACAGTTTTTCAGAAACATGTAATTTTTTAGTGGATTGTCCTTTGCAGTGGACAGCATTTTTGTTTGTTTAGAAATGAATGAATGAATGAATGAATGAATGAATGAATGAATGAATGAATGAATGAGTTCATTTCATTCATGGGTGTACACTTCGTTGTGTAGTTCTTTCAATAAAAATCTTTTTTTTACCCTTAAAGACCCAACCATACTCCACTGACCAAAACTGATATAAACTGTTTACTATCTATTGATCCACTAATCTTATCAATGCATGAAAATAATTAGTATAAAATGCAGTTTGTCATCTTTTCATGGTCATTGATGTGACCCATTTGGACATTAAGAGGCAAGTGAACATGGAAACACTGTCATCTTGTTCAACGTTAATTCACCGGTAAAACCCATTGCGCTTAATCAATGATAGTGGATGGAAATGCTTGGTTTATGTTCAGTTAAATGATATATTTTACTGAAAAAGTCACTTTCCCTGCAGTAAAAGTATAAAAACCTTTAACTTTAATCTGAGTTTTTATGAACATTTTCATGATGAGTAAACTAAATACAGGAAGTTACTAATTTATTCTGATGGAAAGCAACACACAGATGATAAAATTATAACAAGTGGTTATAAATTATATAAGAAATGTTAGATGTAGAGAAGATTTCATTTGGAAACTGACACAAAAGTAGCACATACAGAACATACTGGTTCTGTATGTGCTAAGTAATGCTGTGAGACTCTCATCTCCAATAAAGGACAGAAATGTATTGCTGGGTCTCAGGAGGTTAAGCAAACACAAATCCAATTTAAAATGCTTTTTTCATCAAAATATTTACTATATGCTGATTAATAACACCATCATCTTTGATACCATGTTAGTAATACAACAGGCTCAGGGTAGTAGGACTCACCACAGTATGTCCCAGGTGGACAGATACCGCCTGTTTCTCCATCTGCTGGTCTGGCCTCGGTGGCCCCTCCCACACAGTAATACCCAGGAGAGCAGGGTCCCATCGGCAGAGCCAAACCTCAGAAACAATAAAAGTATTTAAAATTCCTCTGCAGAATATTTTATGCCACAAACACTGCATATGACCCTGATATCCACACCAGCAGAATAATACAAGCCCAAAAGATGGAAACACAAATCAATACTGTTTGTGTTTTACATCAGTGAATGAGAAGATTTATTAAGGCTATTTTAAAATAAATTAATTCTAATTAGTGTCTTAATACCTGAGATATTACAGAAGGTTCCAGGCAAGCAAGGCAGAGGCTCCGAGCTACCTGAGGGGCAGTAAAAGCCCACCTGGCAGTGCCCTCCAGTGGCAGTGGCTGGACATAAACAGTTGGCGTTTGTGTAATTGTCCAAGTCGAAGGGCTGCGAGTTCCATGCCGCTGACACACAGAACCACCCTGACAGGTAAGACAAGGTGAGATGAGACGGCGCTCTCTTGTCTGGCTACTGTTGTTCTCTGTAATATAAGAACTCTTCTCCCTTTGACATACAGTAGTATCACCTTAGATGCACTTTATGACTTTCTCAGCTGTGGATGAAATAAAAGTATCAACACAGGGAGAATGTAGTTCAGGGCAAGGTGAGAAAAAGATGTCAGTCAAAAAGACAGACTTAATAAACCTGCTAGCCTCTGTTCTATAGTCTGTTTGAACAGACTTGTGTGGTTTGTTGTTTTTGCTCCTTTGAATATAAATAATAAAACATGGAGTTGCAGGGAATTATTTAAAAACTGTTAAATCAACAATGTTATAGCAAAAGAAAAATAATTACTGATATGGTCAAGGTGGGTTATTTCATGCACAATTTACTCCCTGATTGCTGGGGACAGACTTGACAGTTCCTTAGAGAAAAAATAAACGATCTTATAAGACACAGGGAAAAGGGCTGTACATGATCTTAGTAGAAATAAGCACAGACACTATTACTAACCGGGTTTGCATTTTCCAGACACTTTGGTCAACCTCTCCTTCTCACAGTAGTGTCCTGGAGGGCAAGGCAGGCAGCTGTCCAGACTCTGAGTCATGGGCTCTGGGTTGTAGTACCCTCTGGGACAGGGAAACTGTGTAGCCTGTCTGGTACCTATGCATATGCGAAATGAGACTTTACATAGGAATATCAAGCTTTGCTGTTTTGTTATATTTATATTAACTTTATAAACTGAGTGTTTTTTGAAAGTGGGGGGGGAGAAAACAAAACAAAATAAAAAAAACCTGGTCTGCAAAAATAGATCTACTAGCAGGAAGCCAGATATTAAATACAGCCAAAGAAACTGAGGGTAAGAAGATTAAAAGTTGAGCTCTTTAAACGACAATCAAACTTAATAAGCAATACTAAAAAAAAGTCTAAAATTTTTTGTTCAAGTAAAAACAGCATCGTTTAATATTAATGTTAATATGACGTTTGATAGATGTAATATGTATGATATAGATGCTTTGTGAGTGGAGTTCTATCAAGGAAACAATCCTGTGATAATATGCTAACCGTAATTTTACGCTATTGGCTGAAATGTCTTTTCAAGAGGGAGTTAGACAAGGGATTAATTTTCCTTTTTTTTTTCTCTCTTAAACCTGTCTTGTCCAGCATCCTTAACATCAGAATGGTACTCTGGCTGCCTTTTGGTGCTGAGCAAATTTGCTTTGCCAAAGGAATCTTCATAATGTATATGAGCAGGGCCGTCAACAGACTTGCTGAGGCCCAGGGCAAGAAAAAACCTTATGCCCCCCCCCTCGGTCCAAATATTCCTCTACAACATCTACGCATTCATTTAAATCAAACAAACACACAACAGAAATGTGAAAATTACTCTTAGTGGAAAAAAAACTGAAGTATAACCAGACACTACAACAGCTTCCCAACCAATTTAAGTTAAACTGAAAACAAAATTTTACTGATCACAAACAATTATCTATACATGAAAACTGCAATTGTCTGCTAGGTAACATAATGCCCTCTTTTTGGAGTGCATGTTTCAACCTTCCAAACCCAAAACACACATACAAAGTATCAGAGAAAGTTGACTAGTAGCGTTTTCAGCTCATTTAACACTGTGAAAAAGGATCCACAAAAAAATGAATGATATTCTAATGGAATTGTGAGCAGGCTTACCATCAGGGCAGTAGAATCCAGGGGGGCAGGGGTATTGTGTGAAGTTACTGGTCTTTTCCGGACAGTAGTACCCAGCAGGGCATGAGGAACACACTGGCTGGCCCGTGAGGTTGGTGTAACTTCCAGCTGGGCACGCTGCAGGGCCTGTGCTACCCTGAGGGCAGTAATGAGCTGGTGGGCAAACACCGCCTTCTGAGCCTAAAGAGAGAAAACCAATTAGGTGTTGTAAATAACTGAGATTATAAGTAAATCTTTTAATGTGATGAAGCCTGTGCTAAACCCTGATTAATTCAGTGCTCATCCTTTCCACAAAACACCCTCAGATTCCTTGCATTCATCAGCATCTGTTTCTGGTAGTTATTCATAAGACTTACCTCGATACCCAATTTATTATTTCTGCCCCCAGCAATTTAATTCCATGTATGAATGACATGAAATTATAATAATTGTTTGATAAATTGTTAAATTTTTTTCCTCACATGGAGCTGTAGATATACTGTGTATCCCTACAGAAAAGGATTAAATTAACTCCACCTGAAAATGCAAAGAGGAAAAATGTACCTGTGGCTGTTGTGTCTCCCCCTGGACAGTAAAATCCTGCTCTACACAATCCAGATGGACGAGTCAGACCTACAGTGCTACAGAAGTGACCCGCAGGACATGGACTACAGCCAGAGGAATCTGTCAGATGAAGACTGAAAACACACACACCAGCAGATAGGTTGTAAAACAATAGAAGTACTCTACATAAAAGTGTGTTTGCAATATTTTGATTGTCCAACCTTTTAGAGAAGGTTCCTGGTGGACAGGGCAGGGGGAAATTGGTTCCCTCAGGGCAGAACATGCCTTGTGGACAGGCTCCTCCTACACCTGTACTGAAGTTTCCATCCGGGTTCTGGAAGTTTACACCTGGAGAAGTTGCGCGTTTGTGTACATTTTAGCAGTCTAAACTATTGTATTTAGGCTATGTGTTTTTGACTGTCTTGCTTTATTATACGGTCGTATTATAATTGTACCTGCTATACAGTAGTAACCAGCCTCACAGGGTCCAGTGGGTTCAAATAAACCCCAGTCCTCGCAGTAGAACCCTGGTTGCACAATATGAAGAATTGAAATAATAATATATCAGTAAAAACAAAACAGGGAAATCATGAGTATTTACTGCATATATCAGTACATTATTCAACAGAACATATGTCTTCTGTAGGTATTTAAAAAAACTAATTTCACATATATTCAAATGCTTCATTTAATGTCAGAATTTTATGTAAGAATTTCCAGTATCTTCCTCAACACTAAATAAAATCATGTAACAATACTCTCACCTGCTGGACATATGAGGCATTGCTCTACATGGCTGAGGCCAAGCTGAGGGCTGTATGTACCAGGAGGGCAAGGCAGGATGCCCTCCACACCACCACCAAGGCAGTAGTGTCCTGCAGGACAATGCTGGACTCCATCACCTGAGAGACAATATGTCCCTGAGGGGCAGTCGTCACACTCTTCTGCTCCTTTATTCATTTCAGAACCAAACAAACAGCAAAAAAAATCATGTTTCTATCCTTTAAATCCAAGAAGCTCATATATTGAGCCAACACTATAAGGTTATTTACCTGTTGAATTTGAGAAAGTCCCATCAGGGCAAAGGACGGGATAAGTTGATCCAACTGGACAATAGTGTCCAACTGGACAAATGTCTCCTGTCACCCCATCTAAAGGCACTGCAGAGGCTGCCTCTCCTAAACAATAATACCCTGTAAAACAGCGGGGGAAAAAAATAGATTGATTTAAAAACATTACTGTACCATATTTGTCATTTTCATTATATAAAATAAAAACAACAAACAGCATATTGCTTCTTATTCGTCATAGAAAATCTTCACGACAGAAAAATTGCTGACATAACATTTTCAGCTCCCCTTGATGTGTCAAAGAACAACCTTCTGTAACTGTAATGGCACAGTGAAAGTGGCAAATTTGGACAAAGCATACATTTTTATTTGGTATTTTCTTTTGCTGGTACTTAGCAATTTTACTGACATTATTCGCTTGTTTCCACACATGCAAATGTTCAAACAAAATAAGCTTTCCCTTGATACAACTTTGCAAAGACACAATTGCAGCACCATGCAATTAGCAACTCCCAAGATAAGTGTGATTCATTCAAAGATTTACAAACATGGTGCCAGACCTATCGGCACACAGTGGCACGCTTCTAGTGAAGTGGGCAGATATGTCTGGCTAAGCTCGATTGATGAAATCGTATTTCAATACCTGCACCACAGGGTCCTGAAGGCTGGCTGAGTCCAGTGTTATTGCAGTAGAGTCCTGGAGGACAAGGCCAGCAGGAGGACAGGTTCTGGCCTCCTATAGCATTACTCCAGGTTCCAATGGGGCAGGGATATTGGTGAGGATACTTGGTCCCTTTAGGACAGAAAAAGCCTGCAGGACACACACCACCAGAGGCCACAGCCACCTGTTGGAATGTAGTAGTTCTCATTATCATAATATGACAAGTCTCATTTCATTTTGGCTCTAATTTAAAATGAAAGTTGCTTTAGTTGAAGTTGAAAAGTTAAAACTGTGGGCTGCGCGAGCTGGCAGCTGTCAGTTATTTCCCATGCAGCTAATCAAAAAAAAAAAAAAAATTTATTTATTTAATGAACACAAACCTGGACCAAATATGACACTAAATTTATATTCATATCAAATGACAAAAACACTTTAGCAGTCAAAGTGTGTGGGAAATTAATGGCTTCCGTCAAATCAACGACAGAACTTCAACTTCACCAGAAATGTTTTAGTCAAAGTCTGTAGATTACCACCACTGAAATTGTCCTAGATTTTTGTCATCTGTACACTCTTCCCCCGGCAAATATTATGTAACACATATTGCAAACAACATGTCAAGCATCACAGTACCATAGTTTATAATTTAGAGATCAGCATGTTAAATAAGAAAGCATTAGTGCCTGGTTTCTGAATACTTCATGACAATAGTACATTATGAGAAACGCGCCTGACTTGTCTGCAGCTCAGACAGTCCTTGGTGAAATGGCATTGAAACACTGAAAACAATGAAATTGCTAAAGAAATTTCTTCCATTGTTTATCAAAAGAAATTACCATAAAAACCTACTTTGATCGCTTCATAAGTGACATTGTAAAACCAGAACTTTCATCAGACACTGAATCTTTGGAGAAACTACTGTTTGTTGAACTTGTAAGTAAAAAATAGCTTCATTTAGCTTCACTCTCTCAAGTACAGTTTTGCCAAAAAATAAGTAATTTAAGGATAGCCTAATAAAACCAATCTGTAATCTGCAAATTATTATGTTTTACTGGGTTGGCAGTGGAGGCTCCAGATGTGCAGTAATGTCCACGGTCACAGCGACCCTGAGGCTTAGACAGACCGGCCCTGCTGCAGAACCAGCCTGCCTCACAAGGCCGACATCGTTGTGCAGCATCAAGTCCAAACTGATCAGAGTAGGTGCCCTGAAAAATAACATATTTTACAGTGCATACCTCAACCAGGATAAATGAAATTAAAAGAAGCAAAATGAAAGTACCAAAATAAAGGTGCAGCAGTGAATAAGAAAACACTTTAGGAATCTAAACTAACAACTACATGACCTCATACACACACACATACTGACACACAGATACTGACTGGAGGACAGGGATGAGCAGCAGAGGACCCTGGAGGACAGTAGTGTCCTTTGGGACACAGTGGCGGCTGCGTCAGGCCTGTCTGGTTACACAGTCTACCTCCTTGACAGTCAACACATGACTGTGCACCTCGACGCTGTGGAGGATTTATAGACAAGGGAATAACCTTGAATGTGGGACTTATGTCATCATCTCTTTTTAACAGGGCACTGACAGTGTCACGGGGCACTTAATATTTTATATGGATTATTTCGTACCATCTGAAATGTGCCATGAGGACATGGCTCTGCCCTGACAGCCCCCTCCAAGGTATAATGTCCTTCTTCTGCCTCATTTTGAACAGGCGAAGCAGAGCCACCAGTGCAGTAGTAACCAGGGAAGCAGGGTCCTGAAGGGGAGGTGTTACTGAAATCTAAACAATAGAAACTGACAAGGAGAAAAACACAGTAAAAAAAACTTGCGGGGTTTATACAAAGGAGAAGACGAAATGAACATGAGTGGTATTACCCAGGTGGGCAGCTGACACAGTCCTCCAGTCTACTGTGGCCTGTACTGTTGCTGAAGGTACCAGGGGGACATGGGAGGGGAGAAGGGGATGCCAAAGGGCAATAACGTCCAGCTGGACACAATCCTCCTGTCTGCCCATCTACTGGAGTCTGAAATAACCAAGATATGTATTCAAATAGTAAAACAGTTTCATCCTCGCACAGGGGAAAGAATCTTCAGGTATCATTGTAGGAGGCTGACCCAAAAGAAGAATTATAAAATGAAAATAAAAATCTATTACACCATAGTTGACTATATTAATTCCTTCATATTATAGAAGACCTGAAACTTAAACTGATCATCATTATTTCATTGTATTGTATATGCACAAGTACTTAAAAACACAAAAAAGGAAAGCATCTCCAGCTATGCCATTACTGATGACTCATCATTTCTACATGAAAAATATAAAACAGCATTGGCTTACTGCAGACTTGGCTCCTTGTCTACAGTAGAAGCGTTCTTTACAGATTCCAGAGGGCTCTGTGAGACCAACACCAGCGCAATACTGGCCTCCGCCACAAGGGGAGCACTCAGACCCATCATTGAGAGCTGTACGTGAACTGTAGGTTCCCTCAGGACAAGGTTCTGGAGTAGAAGTGCCCTCTGGACAATAAAAGCCCTATGAATTAAGTGGTGGGCAGAGAGAGTGTTACTATCCCTTGATAGCAACTAAGATATCACACACTAAACTGTGGGAAACACAAATAAAGGACATCATGCTGTTTCACTGTTGGTAGAAATTCATACCTCTGGGCAGACAGAGGCAGTGTGAGTTCCTGGTGCATCACAGTAATGCCTGGATGGACACAATAAACACATCTTTCCACTGTGACCGAGTGAGTTGTTCCTATATTGACCAGATGTACAGGGGTGGGTGTAGGGGTACCCAGTCCCAAGGGGGCAATAATGCCCATCAGGACAAACCCCCGTCTGAAATGTAAAAACACATTCAATTCCTGTTACTATATAAAATCTTTGCAGGCAACAACATATAATATTTGACCATTTAATGTGCAGTATTCTGATGAAGTGATCATGTCTATCATCACCTACTGATGTACTTATCATTTGTGACTTACAGGTCTAGTAATTGGCTGCTCCTGTGGATGTTCAGAATAGCAGTACTCCTCCTCCGGACACTGAGCACATTCACTCACATCACGCAGACCAGGGAATCGACTGTAGGTACCATTGGGGCAAGGAACAGGGTTGGGGTCCTACAAGAAAAATCCACGTCAGAGAAACAAGCAACGATGAATGTGCTTCTCATATTTAAATATCTAATAATGATAATAGAATTTGTCCTGGAACTCTGCCTCCACAGTATCATTACCCCCCTTTTGGAATAAAAAAAACAAAAAACAAAAAAAAACACACACACACAAAAAACCCTTCTTCACTATTGGAGACTGTTCCGCTTTTTGTTGTTGTTGTCATTTTCTAAGACATGAAGGCAGCAATTCTTCTGTAAAAAACAAGAACAAACAAAAAAGCACACACACACTCACTCATGATGCATGACAATATTGCATGATCAATTTCCTTCTGATCTAGAAAAAGAACTTCCAACTAAGAGCAGAAATTCATGTCTAAATCGGCCACAGTTGATGAATGTTCATGTTCAGTCTCATAACAGTAGTGACAGTAATGAAATTGCATCTACACCACATGTAAAGTAAAAAAAAAAAGATAGAAACATCAATCAATATCCTGGTGGTATGATTTAAAATTTGATGAATAAGACAAATGAAAATTCTTGTAAAAAGAAACCTATATATGCTATTACATATATGATTCAGGACTATTTTTCACATATATATACACTCAACATAGTGGATTTATTCTGCTTGATAGATATGATGCGACATACATGATTCTCTAGTTTGTGATTTTCTAGTTTTGTTTTGTAATTTTAACTGCTACTACTCTGTGTGCTAAAATAGTTTTGGACCCCTCATGTCTGTATCCTTGAAACACTTTTTATGGATCTGCTCCATAGTTTAAGGCGTTCATCCAAAGCCCAAGCGCAACCAGTTCCATTAAAATCAGTGCAGCAGGTTCAGGAATCGTACTAAAAGACAGACAGGTGGACAAATGCGAGTCATCATGTAACTTCATTGATTGAGGTAATTATCTAACTCACGATGCCTCCTCCTGGGCAGTAGAAACCTCGGGGACAGAGGGTAGCTGAACGCTGAGGGTCTCTGGACAGACCTTGAGAGCAGAGGAACCCTGGGGGGCACATCATGACGCTCAACATGGCCTCTTCACTAGTGGTCTCATTACTGCAGTAGTAGCCCCGCAGGCATGGAGAACACTCAACAGAGCCCTCATCCTACACACAAGAGGACACAGAAGAACATTCAGGGAGTTGAAGTTAAAGATATCAACCAGTATGGGGGAGGGACACAGCAAAGCACAGACTGAAAGTGCAAGGGAGAGGAGGATCTAAGTTGGAAGACGATGGAAAAAGACTAAGATTCCTTCAATATTGAGAGCAAAATGTGAGCTATAATAAAATTTCTCTAAACAATTCATCTGGCTGACATTTACAGATGTACATACTTCATGAGTAATTTAAGATGATATCAGTGTGGGTGGAAAATGCTAACCTAAAAATAGGGCAATCAGAATGGATCATAGAAGGATGAGAGTATTCGACTGGTTCTATCAGATGACCAGTCACAGTGGACACGGTGCAGGGTGTAACAGATGAGGTCTTACAGAGTAACTGCCAGTTCCACACACTCTGGGGTTGATAGTGGCTGAGTAGGGACAAAAATAGCCAGCAGGGCAAGCAGAGCAGTCCTCCAGTCTCTGACCTCCTTTCAGATGGCGAAATGTGGCACTGGTGAAGACAGGAAACAGCCAAAGCACGACATCATAAAATCATACTCAGGCTCAGATTTAATTTATATTATCACAGCTTACCGTGGACAGGGAGTCGGTTTGGAGGTGCCCTCATGACAGAAGAAGCCTTCAGGACAAATCAGGCAGTCTTCCCTCTGCCGATTGCCCAGTTGGATGCTGTAGGTGCCCACAGGACAAGGAAACTGGGTACCATATGCAGTCCCTGATGAACAACCCAGATGTGACATCCACAAAGTTATAGTCACATGAAGGAGCACAGTTTAAAGATTAATTTTACACAGAGCTCAAATTAAATCTGCAACAACCTTTAAATAAAACTTTTGATTAATAATAGAATAGACTAGACTAGACTAGACTAGACTAGACTAGAATAGAATAGAATAGAATAGAATAGAATAGAATAGAATAGAATA
>JAPTYR010000006.1:24758695-24769566 GCA_029814505.1 Siphamia roseigaster | reverse complement strand
TAAAGGATTTATGGATCTCTTCATCGTAGTTTGACAAACGAGGGTCCCCAAAGAAGCATCTTACTTAGGACCTCCACAAAGCTAGATATGGCCCTGAATACACAAATTTACTTAAAGAATATTAATGTGGTAGCTCATTTGTCATATGTTTTAAGTTTTTCATCACTGAGGACCAGAAGTGACACAAAATCAGCTTACTGTTTAAAGCTCTGTTAGGTCTGTGAAGTGTAAAAAGGGCGAGGAGTGACAGACGAGAGGCCTTCTGCTGCAGTGCGATATTCACAGGTTCCAGATGAATCCGAGAGGCATGACATATTGCTAATTTGAAGAAGCATTGCATTTTACCACCATCATTTCCTACTTGTTTTTCAAGTTTCCATTTAATTGCTACTTTTTTAGAGAAAAATCATCTGAGTTACAAACTGAAGATGAATCCAGTCATTCAGAAGAGGAACCATCTCTCAATCAAAACACCAAACCTAGTGAAGAGGCTGATTTAACAGAAACTACAGATGATGAAGAAAGACGCATTATTCTGCAGGAGGAGTCAGTCAATAAACTTCCAGTCGCAGATGTAGACTCACATAATCTGAGCAGGACAGAAGACAAAGAAGACTCAACGATAGCTACAGTTAATCGAGCTGACAATGCAGCTGATGAAGATGATAACAGCACATTCTCAAACCAAATATTTAACTCTGACTTAGAGGCCTCTCAGTCACAATCATTCAGTGAGACTGCAAATATAGATGTGTGTGCTCTGGAGTTGGGCGAGATAGAAACTAGAGGACAAACATTTCATGAAGATGAGCCCGAACATGATAATGAGGACTTTATGGACTCAGAAGGAGAAAAAACAGAGGGAGAAACACCAGAGGAGGCTGCAGCTATTGAAGAGCACAGTGTTGCACTTGAAGGCGCAGAAGAAGGCACAACATCCCAACTCAAAGAAAATATTCTACAGTCATCTCTTTCTCAATTAGAAACATCACAGGATAATCATCAAGAAGCAGAACATCAGACAGAAAACATAAAGGAAGAAGAATTCACAGAAAGTGAAGCTTATTCTAGGGAAACAAATGAAATTGTAGCTCCTGCTGAGGATGAATTAGATGATAACTCCAAAACACAGGAGGAATCTTTGGTTGAGATTAGCTTTGAAGATGTCCCAGAGGCCCAGCAGATTATAGAGTCTGAGGAGACACAGCAAGTGGTTGAAAGTTCAGAGGAGTTACAAGGTGACAAATCAGAGGTGCAACTACATGAAGAGTCTGAGGTTACTGCAGTGGTAACAACCGAAAACATATCTGGTACACAAGACAATGATGAGCCCAAAGTGGACGGTGGAGAAATGGATGATAGCTCTGAAATAGAAGAAATGGACAGTCAGCAGGAGGCACCTGATGTGACACAAGAGAATATGGACTCTCATTTAGACAGTGATGATCATAATGAGATGGGAGAAGGTGTTAAAAACATCAGCACCACACATCAGCCCAGCACCGAGATAGAGAATGTGGAGGATAAAAATACTCAAATTATTGATGATGATGATGATGATGATGATGATGATGATGATGATGATGATGATGATGATGATGGGATAAATGATGGTGAATCACATCAGAGAGAGGGTTCTCATAGAGAAACATATACAGATGACCCTGACTGTGAAGAAGCAAAAGAAGAAGAAACCATAAATACTGAAGGATCTGACACAGATGAGCAAGAAATGAAGGATAGTGATGCTGAAAATAATTTATCACAAACGGCTCAGTTGAATGTCGAAACAGTTGGATTGGAGGAAAAGAACAAAACTTTGGATTCGAGTGAACATGATTTAACAGAAGAGAAGGAAGAGGAGCAGCAGCCAGAGGATATGCTGGAAGAAGAAGTGGTCGCCTCACAAGTGCCAGCTTCAGAAGTGGAACTTATAGAAGAAATTAAAGTGGACTCTGACGTACTAGAGAAGAGGGACGAGGGAAGCATTAACCCAGATGAAAGTGAGGATCAGACTGTTGCTGACGACCAAGAAGAGCAGCGGTCACATGGGTCTGAACAGGAGGTCGTACAGCCTGAAGAGGAGAGGAACAACAAGGTAAAGTTTGGAGATTCTCATCACTGCAAAACACAACACATCACTGACTCCCTTTTATGCAGTAAAATACACATTTGCATATGATTAACAGTGACATGTGAGCATCTTCTCAGCTCTGATATTTTAGGTAAATTACCTGACTATGATAAAGTTAAGGATATGTGTACATCCAGTTTCAGACAGAGGTATTTTTAAGGTAGGCTACAGTCTACTGTGCTCTCATTTCTCTGTCAGGTAGCCTATATAAATAAACTCTTCAAGGGCAAATCTGATCATCTGTGTCCCATACTTTTAGGCTGCCCTGGACTCTCCAGAGATAAGCGTGTAAATATTTCCAGTCTATTTTCTGAACACTGTACTGCACAGTTACATATGTACTTGATGAAGTCTAAGTGCAGGGAAATAGGGTCAAAATCATAATAATCTTTAAAAAGTGTTCAGAAAATGCAGTACTAAGTCTTACCATAGAACATAAATGATATCTTTGCTCATATAGAAGTACTTTAATGATGCCGTTTGAGGCCGCTTCTCTGCTGCATGGTCATAAAACAGTAATACTCTGCACCAGATCTAGTAAGACTCCTCTCTGGAGACACTACAGTTTCCACAGATTTAAACTTGCTTTGGTAATCTGTCATCATAAAAGACTAACCGAACAATTTGTTTTGTGAATTAGGCCCTTAACTTTTTTTTTTTTTTTTTTTTGCTGCTATTACAGTTAGCCCATCTGATTTGTCTGGACCAACAAGGTTCCAAACACAGAGAGAGGGAGTGTAGGAAGAAGTCCTAACAATGTTACCATGGTAACTCTTCACCATCCTGCTCTCTCTTAGTGAGAGCATGGAATTAATAGGAGACGGTGATGCTGATAGTTGCTAGGCACCATCTGTGTCAGCTATCTACCTTTAAAAGCAGTTTATAACTGACTGAAAAAGCAGAGTAAAACAGCACTTTCTGTATTTTGGGAGACAGTGCCTTTGTGTGTACTTTGGCTAAGAATATTTTAGAAACTGAAAAACATGCACGACAAACCTGTACAGTATATAGGCCATCTGTTCTCACAGTGACCCAGCTGCAGCAGCTCAGAACCAAATTTCATCCTTACTGTTTTCTTTTTTTTTTTCTAAACCTTTAAAACCTGTTAAAAAAAGCGCTCAAGTGCTATGATCATCTGAAGAAGATGAATGCAGTGGAAGATACAGTATTGATTAAACTCATTTGAGAAAAGTTTTGATTGATTACAATTAATGTAATTACACTAATCATTCCTATAAATGAAAAAAAAAGGGACTTGATTGATAAAAGAATGTAATTACATTCATCTTAGTGAGATTTGTCTTGACATAAGTCATTTTTTTTTTAAAGTGATAACACATTGTTTGTATGCTTGGTAAACCATTAGGAGAGTGTTAATGTCAGAGATATAACTCAGATAAATGGATGTTTTCTGTTTCTCTCTCTCTCCGTCATGTCTGTGAGGCTGGCAGAGGAGTGTGGGCGGCCATACCAGCTGGGATCAGAGGGATGGAGAGTGCTGTTAGCTCACTCTGTGTCTAATAAATTTATAACACCTTCCAGTGTAAAACAGTCCAAAATGCTTACACAATTATATCTTCATGCTATTAGTAGAATTTGAAAGTCAGCATTTATTGTTTTATGACCATCTGTCTTTAACATAGTATTTCTATGTTGGTCATTTGTTGTTATTTGTGGGCTTTATTATTGTAACACGGTGACTTGCAGGTTTAAATACTTCTCTGTGCATGTGGTTGCCATTAAGTGTGTTTCCAGTTCTTATCCAGACTGTATAGATCTACTTGTTCCTCACTTGTTTCAGAACTGTCAAAGTTTATATGATGAAAATAGTCGTCACACTCTGCATGCTCCAGTCTTTAAACATTGAATGTTGAAATAAGGTCTGCTAAAGGTCTAACATTAATGTGATCACAGTAGGTCAGCAACCTTAATGAGACTGAAAAGATGGAACACATGCTGTCATGTTTGTAGGAGGTCTCTCTTTCCCTCCCTCTCGCTCTCCCTCTTTCTTCCTCACTGACTGTATCCCTCTCTCTCTCTCTCTCTCTCTCTCTCTCTCTCTCTCTCTCTCTCTCTCTCTCTCTCATTCGGTGCGTGAGCGGGTGTTACTGAACATACAGTGATTGTTAGTAAGAGCCAGTCAGGCATCTGTATTTTACCGGAGAATCATTTAGGAGATCTTTGTTTGTTCATACCAGCCATAACAAGTCATACTAGGTCATCTCACCTGAAGACTGAAGGTGATCTCTAAGAGTAAGACATGGACTGTCACAATGTAAGTACGAGCTTCAAATGAACTTTGTTTGTTTGTTCTTTTTTTCTTTTTTGACCATGAGTTCTGTAGGTAGATGCACAGGTAAATTGCATGGTAACTGAGTACTGATTGTTAGTAGTAACCAGTCTTGTAAAGCACTGTTTTAAAACAATATTCTATGTTGAGTCACAAACGCAAAATTTCAATCAGAGCTTTAACCTGCATCTCTTTTCAGCATAAATGGATAATATTACATCATTTTCACAACGGTACATTTTTCAGAATAAGTTTAAAAACTGTGTAGCAATAAAAACAACAAATCCCGTGAGCAGGTAAATAGACAGTAAAATTCTGTCCAGCAGTCCTGCATCTCTGTTTATGCAAAATAACTGTATTCTGGCTACTCAGTGAGCAGTCAGACAGAGGCTAATGCTGAACAGGTGGGTGGTCACACTCCCACACTGGAGGGGTTTCACTGGAGACATGATGCTGCTACACCAAGGTAGTGGGATGACAGTGGGCTCATTTTGTGGGCTGCTTTCATATGAAATGTCTGTTTCCACAGGCAAAGCATGGCATGTAGCTGATGTGTTCAACACAGAATCTGAATTGGTGTTTACATAACTCATCAACAGCAATGGCGCTATTCCACTGACACTTTATGACAAGCTAGGATTTCTTTCTCCCCCACCCACCCTATGTTTCCTTTGGGACAGTGGTGGTGTACTTTGACTGTGACTGTATGAGCTACTGATGTTGACTGCAGCACCATTTTAGCTGGGTCATGCTTTTCTGCCTTGGTTACAGAGCAAGAATGTCCCTGAAACATGATCCTCCCATCATATCACCAGTTTTGTAAAGATTCAAAGATGTAAAATTTAAGATAAAACCTTTTAACTTTGAAAATTCAGATTCTGCAAAATGCAATGGGTAATAGTAAATATTTGCAGAAGATGCTGACTCAAACATGTCTTCTCCCACAGTGTATTTTACAACAAATGCAAGAGAAGGAAATACAATTAAAAATTAAAAAAAAGAATTTCAGGTTATTGAACCCCTGAGAGCTTCAATAAAGTCCTGAAAGGGAGAGATTCACTTTGCAACAAATGCACAATATATATATTTTTGGACACACAGGTAACTTTATGTTTTGGTCATCTCAGCAGGAGGACTGCAGTCGGCCCCAGGAGGAAGAGGACATCATGGATATCCCCCTGGATGACCCCGAGGCCAATAGGGCTGCTGCCAAGATCCAGGCTGGATTCCGTGGACACATGACCCGTAAGAAGATGAAGCCGGAGGACAAAGCTGAAGGGGAGGAGGTGAGCAGCACTGGGGAGGTGCTCAACGGCAGCCAGGGGGACACAGGTCAGTGGTGTAGAACCAGGGGATAAGACTAGGTCACATAATGCTGTTAAAGAGGGCATTATGGCTAGTGACTGTAAGGATGGTAACCACAGATGGGGACATGAGGTAAGTAAAAGAACTTAAGGTAAAGTAAGAAAGATATAAGTTGCATAGATTCATAGGAAGTGTAGAGTGTTAAGTTTCATTTTTATATGTCCCACAGGTTTATCATTCCATCATTTCTCTTTTAAGATGTATAATGCAGAAACACCAACAGAGTTAAAGTAGGTAAAGATCGAGGTAAAGAACTTAAATACACATATTAGAGGCCCTCATGAGTTATCCCAATTGTGATTAATGCAGTGCTCAAGTGAGTGACTCATTTAATTACCCCATAGGCACTGCAGGAACAGATGATTGAATCTTTCAATTACTTCTCCTGTTAAATGTGTTATAAATCAGTCTGATTGTAAATTTGCGTTTAAAATTGCTTTAGAAAGCCTGGATTACTTTTAAAATGTCAAGCTACTGTTATACAAACCAAAATTAAAAATTGCGTCATTGTGTTAAACTTATAGCGCTACATTTACATCAGAACACCTACATACATTTTTAATGCGTGGCGCATGGAGCATACTGTCAATCACACCACATGTGAATCAGAGGCGTTTTGGTAAACAGGCCTTCAGTCCTTAAAAATCTGCCTTTCCCTTAGACAAAGTTGCATTTTCTTTTGTAATGTGGCTGACACAAGGGATCTGGTACGTCAAATAATTTTCCCTAACCCAGTTGCTGGCTGCCTTGCATCCTTATGTAGGAGATGTATTTATAACTCCAGGTGCTTTAGGAACAGTATATGCTTCAGAGGGCCAAGCAGAATTAATGGACCTGTCGGACGGAAACCGAACATCCTGAGCACCTCCCATTGGGGGAGACCCCTTTTTTTAAAGGAAGTGAGTTTTTTGAGCTTATCGCTATAGCATCCTTCAGCTTTGCAACTTACAAAGCCAGTTTTACAAAACAAATGGGTAAAAAAATGAGCAAAATACAAAACCTTGAAATAATTCATTAAGTAGTAACTCATCAAGTTTCTTCCAGGGCTTTTCACAATAGATCGACCCACATGTAACTTTACAGGTTGTGATAAAGTATTATAGCTTTCACCCTTGACAGATCATGTATAACGGTTCTTTCAAGGCTCTGCAGTGCTTAACTGTGCCTTGCCTATTTCTGTTTTTAGAGACAGGAGGATCGGGGGCAGTAGAGAGAGACGACACATCTGTGCCAGAGCAGTGACGCCCCTGTCCTGACCTGGATGAACAGAAGGAGGGGAAGCAAGGTAGCGAGAGATGGCTGGCAGAAGCTGGCAAGGCTGGCTTTCAGGCACACCTTTTTACCCCAGGAATCATTTTCTTTTCAACACAAATTAGCTGTAGAAAATGAACAGTTTTGAGGGTGTGTTATGTGAATTTTGTGAACTTTAACACTCCTCTGCTTCTCCAGCAGTATCATCAGTTCGGATGTCTTTGAGAATTTGCAACTCACTGCATGTACTTGTGAAACTTCTGGTAGTGTGCTAGTTTTTAGATGATGATCTGTGAATGTGAAAATGAATGTCCTCTAAATGCTTACAGGGCTTATTTTGGATGGATCAGCTCATACCATCTGTGTATAAACCTTGTATGCATCAGCATTAGATTTGCGTACTTAGTGGCTTAATTTATTTGTTCTTCTGCATTGTTTTCTGATGTGCTTGTATCTTGATCATTTACCTATTTGACTTGCTTACAAAAATTATTAAAACATGAGAAGTAGCTATGTATGTTCTATTTATTCTGTTGTTTACCATATTTAAGATAGGAATTGCCTTGATTATCTTTTGAGTTTTCTGTTCACATTCTCAAGCATTTTTCTATAAATCTGATCTTCCAGAACAGTAAGCATGCAGTAATTACACTTTTTTTTTTCCCAGATGCATTTGGTTCAGCTTTATCGTATGAGACAAAAGGTTCAATATGCTCTATTGTTGTGTTGGTGGGTTCAACTTGTTTGACTTATATGTTAAATCAGGTGTATGACATTCCTTTGTTAGAGTTTGCAGATCCTTCTTGCTTGAAAAACAAATTGAATAGTACTTTGCTGAACTTTGCTGTAGAGTCATGCCGTTACACTAATAAATCCACCTCAAATATATATTGAAATGTCTGTTTTAAACTTCATTAATTTGACTGAAGATCTTACCATAACAAATTATACCTTCTATGTCACTTGTTCTATCTATAATATCTCTGTTATAGAAGCAAGTGTTGACGTTAAGATTTTTTGTTTCTCGTTATTACAGCAACCAAAGCTGCTCATTTGTTTCTATCATGCAATGTAAGCAGGGATGCTAATTGGAGAGGAAAGGTTTCCATGAAGCAGAAACAATGTTTTGTCTCCCTCGTGACTTTCTTGCACAAGGAATCTCATGAATAATTCATGAACAGAAAACTGCATTTACAGTGACACGAGACACACTGGGATTTTGTTTTGGACAATAGATATAAGAGGAAGATGGGACTGGCTCTGGCATCTCCGGTACCCTCTTTAGGACTGTGGAATAGTTGGAATAAAGATTAGATATGTCAGTCCTAAACAACTAAAGTTATACGATAATTTCATAGAATCAACAGGTTTATTGAGATAAACACCGGCAAGATTGGGAACGATGTTTTACTAGTGTTTCACATTGTACAGCTTACCTTTACAGCAATATAGCTGTCTAAATAATAAAATGCTACACAGATTTACTTCACTTGTTAAGGTATTCTTGTTAGCTTTATGAGAAACAGGTTTGAGCATCTTCAGCCTCCCAGTGCTCCCACTCAGCCCACCCACACACATCTGAGCCATACAGCACTCTGCACAAACTCCAAACTGCACATGCTTTTTTCATACAGGAAAAACACATCCCTTACTTTAGTATGCAGATCCCACTCAAGTCATTCATTGTCACTCTCACATGCACATGTACACACATACACCCACAAACACACAGATGCCTCTTGGTTGTGTCACCAGCTGCAGAGATAGGACAACCAACATGAGTCTTATTCTCAGTGGTTTTGCACAGCCATGGTGCTGAGCACTTCCTTCTCAGGTTGACATCCCTCCTCCACCATGCTCTTATAAACATCCTCTATGGGTTTTATATGGACCTATTCTCTTTTCTCCTACTCAGTCCCACGGGTACCATGGCCACGTTCTTCTGTCTCTTTAATGACTGTGGGTGAACAATCAATATTCTGCAAACCTCCAAAAATAGCACAACACCTACTTGGTGCTGTAGATTGAAGTCTAACAGTGAGGGGGGAAAATACAGGTTTTCCAAAAAAAAAAAAAAAAAAAAAAGAACATGCAAATCGTTTTGGGTTAGGGTGTTAATAGACCTCAGGTTCACGAAGAGGTTTTGTCAAACCTACAGTGGTGAAGCTGAGAATAAGAATTCACTCTTGTCCCTTACTGAAGCGCAGGTTATTTCAGGAAACCATCATCTCAGTGATCTACTTGGTTGGTCTGTTCTCTTTCTCAGACAGTTTGTCAGCAAGAGGATGCATCTGTACTCTCTTGGGTGGTAATTAGAGATGAATAAGCTACGAGCAACAGCAGGGGGCGCAATTATCTGCTTTCCAGTGGTTTTGCTGATGGCTTTCCATCTTCTAAGGAAGTATTCTTTTATAATAAGTAGGTTGCACAACTTGGCAGTGATGAGAAGTTATAGACGAGTTATAATTCCAATAGTCACAACAGAGTATTAAGCACTTCACAGATCACTGTTTTACACTTTTATTGCAAATTAAAGCAATGCCATCGAAGATGTGCTGCAGCGTAATGATCTGGAACATTTTGTTTGAATGTGTTATGTTAAACCTGCACTGTCTGACTCATCCTGGATCAGTTGTCCTGTAAACATGACAATTCCACTCACACACATACACACACTGAGATAGACAAGCCCTGTCTGTGCCTGGTCTGTCTTCCTCTATTGACTGGAAAGTGTCCCCCTTGATTTACACTGTGTTAGAAGATGAGAGGAAGAGGGAGGTTCTGCTTTTACCAAGGGCAGAGGTGGAGGGTAGAGGTTCAGCTTTGATGGCCAACTACACAACAGTCTGAGCCCTGGGAGAGTGGTGACAGACAGCAGCTGTTCCCACATTCTTACAGCCTTCCATCAACCATGTTTCCTCCTCTGCATAAAACACTCCCTTTGTAGTCAAACAAAAATGCTTTAAAATAAACCATAACAAAAGGCAGCGTTCTCAAAGTGGGAGTTATGACTTACAATGAAACAGGCTAGTCAGTACAAATAATAATAATGATGCTCGAAGATCCAAAACATGATGGAATTAACTGATGAAACATAGGATCAGTATATGACCTAAAACCTGATGTAACCTCGGGACCTCTGGAGATTGTCAAGAGTTTTCCTTTTGTTTCAGACTTTTTAACCTATATGTTGCATTTTTGTATGTATTGTATGCATATTAAATATCTGATGAACATGGCACAAAAAGAGTAAAAAACCCAGCAATGTAAACCACAACAATCTTAATGAATGATCAACAGTTTTGTTGGCACTTTTCTTTTAGTATTGCTTTCTTCACCATCATATTCCAACAGTCATGTGACTTTTCCACCACCTACTGGACAAACTGAGTTCAACAGCATTCCTTTTATTGGCGAGTTTTTTTCTTTTTTCCTTTTATAATGATGCACATCCCAGAGATGTACAACATACAGACGATGCAACTGACAGATCATGTAGCAACCACAAGTAAAACGATTCAACCATTGTGTTTGTGTCTAGGTCAGCAGCAATTTGTGAGTTTATTGTGTGGCTCCGGTCCAAAGAGGCGTTTACACAATGTGACAAAAGTGGGCCAGCGAAGGGGCAAAGAGAGTTGTTTTTCAATTTCAGACAACTCAGGAGTTTAAGATGCCTCCTCTTGAAGCTGCTTTGGTCATTCTTCTCAGGGGGAATTCTTAAGAAATAGCTTAGCTCAGTTTTGCATTCAAGACTTTAATGGTTTTGCTTCGAGGTTAAAAAGACTGAGGGGGGGGGGGCAATCAAAATAAAGGGACGTTTCAAAAAAAAAA
>JAPTYR010000006.1:24648070-24666614 GCA_029814505.1 Siphamia roseigaster | reverse complement strand
TACCATGCTGCTACATTTCAGTCATTTTATATATATATATATATATATATATGGCAAAAAACATAACTACCATGTGCCTTAATAGTGTGAATGTACTTTCGTGTTATGTTTTTTATTTTTATTTTAGTTTTTTTGTCCATGTGTTGTTCTGTAAACCCACCTACAGAAGTGTAAGAGTAATGGTTTAATAATTTGAAGTCTTCACTGTATTTTGTGTACTTCTGAATGCATTTAAATCTAAAAACTTCTACTACAATTAAAAGTTTTGACTAATTTGACTGTTTTTAAAAGTTTTAACGTATTTGCAAAGTTACTGGGGTGTGTTATTGGACTGAAGTTGACATTACCCAGCTTGTCCACATGATGGTGTCATGTCAATTATATATGAGTGATCAATCTGGGAAAAGTGTAACTATATTCTAGGTTCATATAATCATTTTAAAAGAAAGGATTTTATATTGTAAATATATTAGATTTAGCTTTAATTCTTTTGAGCTTGTTTTCAATAGGTTTAAATGTCTTCAGGAGTATACAATCTTTATTACACTGTATGATACTATCTATAGTAAACTGTCAGTGGAACAATGCTGTGGTGCACATCACAGGTGAGATCAGTTTATTGAGTGCAGTGCGTTGTACTTTTAGTGGCAACACCTAAATAACAAAGATTAAGCAAACATATCTTTCTCATGTCCTGAATTTTGAGTGTCTTTAACCAAACTGCAAGAAGAAAACTTTTAACCTGAATATCAGCGTCTGATAATGTTGATTCACTTAGGTATTAATTCCAGTTTTGATGTTGTTTACTCTGACACTCCAAAAGTTTGTAGATGTTTTTGAAATAAATGGAAATGACTTCAGTGTCAGTGTCTTGTGTTTTCATTGTCTTGCTTATTATATTAATGTGTGTTTTTTCTTCAAATTAAGGAGTGTTTTCCTAAAATCTCAAAGTACTTGTCCTCAAAGGAAATGAAGAAGGCAGTATTTATGTCAGGATCATCAAACACACAGCCTGTGAGTTTAAGGTTCCAATCTGGTCCACAGAGCAATATAGAAAAATGCAAAAAAAAAAGATAGTGAACATACTGTCAAGGGTGTCAAACTCATTTTAATTCCGAACTGCAAACCTTTAATATACCCATTACTGAAAGTGCTGTACCTTTGTAGATCCACTGTGATCTGTAATGCACATGTATACATGCTAAATTGAACCATAATACAGTTAAATGTGTACTTATTTTTCTTGTGAAACTTTAGGTTTTGCATGTAATTTACACTTTTTTGTGAAAGGACAGATTGTAAATTAAAACAAAAAAATGTAAAAAAAAAAAAAAAAAAAGTTTTAGTGCCCCCTTCCAAAAGTTCTTATTATTAAACTATAAAGTAATTCTTTTTTTATATGGACCTGAAGTAAAATGAGTTTGACACCTGTAGGGTCAGCCTCAACCTAAAGTTAAATCAAATACTGTAGTTTCATTTTTATCTGCAATTTACTCAACAACAAAGAAGAAAACTGTCCATAAATGTTTGAGATACTTTCTTGATAGTTTTTTTTTAATTATTGAACACTGACTTCAGTCATTCTTTGTGTTTAATACATGCATATAATTTATTCACTATCAGATAGATAGATAGATAGATAGATAGATAGATAGATAGATAGATAGATAGATAGATAGATACAAACAAACATACATACTTTAATTTTTTTAAACAACATATTTCCTGAAATTTATTTTACAAAATAATTAACAATATACTCAACATAAAGCAAACAAAACAACTCCCCCAAATATATAAATTAAAGCAAAAAAAAACTAAATAGGATAAAATAAACATAAATCAACAGCATACAGCTCCATAAATCAGCACCATTGTCCAAATTAATTAGCCATCTCCCTCATCCACATGTGTATATATGACAGATACTTTATTAATTCAAGTATCCAGTACTTTGCATATAGCACAAGAATCAATCCAACTTCATTTGCAAAGCACTTTAAAACAAATCACAGTGGACCAAAGTGCTCTGCAGCAGAATCAACACAAGCCAAAATAAAAGAATAAAATACAAGAATAGATTAAAAGTCATAGAACAACTATACAAAAAAACAAACAAAAAAACCACCAGTGCTGTAACGAAGAACAAATAAAACCTAAATAAAGAACAAAATGCATGAATAGATTAAAAAAAACATAGTTATACAATTCAAAAGAAAACAATAAACCAATAAAACAATAGAATAAAAAAGAAGACAACACAAAACAGGCAGGTTTGTAACTAGACTTTAACATTAAGGTTATATATATAAAAAAAAAACTTGCTTCAAAAACTTACAAACAACAGAAAAATATTTGCAATAATGTAAGCAAAAAGCCACTAATTTAAAAATCCGTAGAAAAAAAATGTCTTGTCAATGGAGAGTATTTACACATTTCAGGTGACAGTGATCTAAAGTGAAAGCAGTGATTGAAGGTGATTGTCAGAGCAGTGACAGGCAGGTGGAGGTGCACAGACATTCATTCTCCAGTCACATTGGATCAGTCCTAATGTCATCAGGACTGACACACAGACACCCCCTCCTCACCACCACGCAGTTTTATATTAAATGTTGCTGAATATTTATCCATTACTAGCAGTGATACATGACTAACTAGTGAGATGGGAACTATTTTGGTCGTCTTTTACCAGCAGTGTTCCCTAGCGTTGGGCAGAAACAGGAGTTTTCCCCCCATCTCCCGGCGGAAGTGGTCAGTGGAAGCGCTATTGGACTCCTACAGCTAGCTGGCTAGGGCGTTGCTAGCGGCAGAAAGCGGGGTTTTGGTCTATCTCCGCAAGTTATATTCTGGTCCAAATTACGTACTAATTTGGAAAAAACACCGTTTGATGTTCGGGATAAGTTTTAAGCGCCTTGGTGTTTTTCGTCGTTGTTTACAGAGGACTGGTTGTTACTTTCTGTCCCGTTAGCTGGCCACATAGCTAGCCTGCTTTCCATCCACGGGAATTCTGCCGAGAAACGACTGAATTCTGGATGGAAACATGGAGTCAAGGAACGCTGCGCTGTGCTAACCGACTTCACTGGATTTGTTTCTTCAAGGAGACTTTTTGAAGGACATAACGCGGAGATTAATCGCAAGCCAGTCAACATTCATGCGGTGTTGTGTATATATATTTTCGGTCGTTGGCTGGCTCATTGTTGTGAACGGGAGTTTGCTTAGTTTGCACTCGAAACAAGAGCACACGAAGCAAAGTTTTTTTTGCTGAAAGAGCTCATCTGTTTTGTTAGCTGGTAGCTGGAGAGATTCAACGCCAAGCCAGTTTGCGGTAAAGAAAAAAAAATAAGATCTGCTTGGAAGAAAAAAAAAACCAAACAAGCGTAGTTCTTATAGTCGACCATCTAACCGATATTGTTTCGGGAGTATAGCATCGTTTAACATTAGCCGCAGTTGTTTTGCTAATTTGTAACACGGGTAGTTTAAACTCGGTTTCGAGCGATTCTCATGGTCACGGGAGAGTTGTCCCCACGGCCACAGCCAGGCATTTCTGGGAGCAGGGAATACCAAATGGGACTGGAGGAATTTTCAGCATCTTCGGAGATCATTTAGACACCAAGGCCATTGAGCCGAGCAGGGGTGGTGGCAGACGGACTCCATCGAACAGCCGGGGTGCCTGTTAACAGTGGAGTATCGATTGTTTACACATTTCATATCGGTGGAGAACTGGGATGTGAATTCAGCGGATCCATACAAGGAGTTCATACATGCAACGGCAACTTGTGCCAGCTGGAGCAGTATATTTTGTTTTCTTTTTTTCTCCCCTTTTCTTTTTTTTTTTTTTTGCTAACACATTATCTTGACTATACCAGCCAATACGACAGAGGCCCTGATTAATTTTGAGGGTCTGCGCTGTAGCTGCTATTCTGTTTTGACAGGAAATATTGGTTGACAGATAGCTTATAGGCAGTGTTTTTGTTGGTTCCTCTGGTATTTGGACGTGCCTTGCAACAGCATTTAATTTACTCCCAACGTCAGTCTCGAAAATCCTTGCATACTCCAAACGAATGCCAGAGAAGGACGCTCCAAAATATCGCCTCATCACACTCTGGAAAATGTTAATCGGATATAATTTGCTGCAAATCTAGAACCGGAAGCCCAATGAGTGACACACAGTCCAGCTTCACTGACAGGTACAGTATAACGTCAGTCTTTTATGTTTAGACACATTCTGCATTGCATATTTGTGTCTCCTCAATACCAAAACAGAACATTTTGTAAAAGTGCCTTGATTCAGTTATTGGGATAATAATCTGAAACATAACCCTCAGCTAGATGAAAATATCTTTTACATGGACTAAGTAAAGCACTCCTTTGTGGTGATGTGCTCAGTAATAACTGTTATACAATCTAATTACAATGCAGGGACATCAGATATACATGGAAACTCTGCTGATCTCAGTATGTGTAATGGAGTTCTCTGCAGACAGTAAAGTACTACTTGTCCATGGATTGAGAAGGCCTGCTACTGTTTGTGTGCCAGGCAACAGCCATCTGTGATCCCTATACACCTTTCAACATCACTATTACCTCTAAGCCTTTAACACTAACCTTCTCTTACACCTATTAAAACAATCTCTGGATTTAGGCAAACCCTTAAGTCTGTCAAGTAATCACCTTATCTAGTGCATCAGTCCACTTAAATGCATAGGACGCTGTTGCTAAGACCAAGCTAAGTAATGCATTGTCGCCTAAAGGGGAGATTATCATTTAATTAAAATGCATGGATATTTATGGTGTCATTATTTGTCGCCCCATTATATAAGTAAGCCCTTCTATGTTTTGTATTTGGAGAATAAATAGGTTTCTATTCTCATTGCGATGCACTCCAGCAGTCAAATAGAGAGGTGAGGCTGTGGCATTACATCAAGCTTTTCTACCTGAATCCCACATACCTGCAAAAAAAAGAGCAGCCCAGTACCATGAAATGGGGTTTGTGGATTCAGGCACAGATGAAAGCTTATTGCACAGTTTGGGATATGACAAATCCTCCTGGCCAGGGCATGAGCTAAAGGCTACAACCAAGCCCCATTTCACATGACCCCCCTCCCCCATTACAATGATGGCAGTAGTGGATGGCACCAGCTGCTATGGTGGTAGTTTTTTTTTATTATGTTTTTTCAGTTACATTCACAGTATTATATATGGCTCCGGTTAATAAAACTCTGCAGCAAACATGATGTTTGTGGAGGTTTTCAGCAAAACAGATACAAATTCACTGTGTGAAGCTGAGTTGCACTAGTTCATTAATGTATAAATCTCAGAAATATTGTAAAATATTAGATTTTTGGTCATCTCAATTTGCATGATTGCATTGTCAGTGGAACACAACTCAAGTGTCTTCTTTCTCAGTGGTGCATTTGGTTAGAATATGTTCATATCATTGTTTTTTTGGTTTGTTTTTTTAAGTATGACCCATAGACCCTGATGCAAACTATTAGATTAATGCAAAACAGTGGCAGCAATGTGGAGACTTTACATACAGCTTGCTCTGAAGGTGAACGACACTGCATCCAAATCAGAGCCATTGAGTGATTTATTGTTCATGCTGCAGGAGTTTCCAAAGCATTTTCTCACAGTGGTTGATCTTAACAACTTTTATTGATTAATGAAGTTGTCCGTGTTCCCACTGTCCTTAAGTCGATCAGTGTATCTCTGTCCTTGGCTTCCTTTGTTTTCTGTGTGGTGGTGGTGTGCATTTTGTTTTCATTCAGCTTAGCTATGGTGCGAGTATGCAACCAGCATCTATGGGGTTGGGCCGCCAGCCGGTGGGTCAGTTTAGTGTGCTGTTAGCTCTTTGTCACAGAGTTCTGCTGATCTCCACGTTTTTCTCACCCCCCCGCCTCTGAGGCCCTCCCGGGAAGTGGTGCTGGTGACATCACTAATAGTAAACAATAGGTTTCAGGGGGAGCAAACTGGCTGTCTGCTATATGCTTCTCTCAGGTCCATCAGTGTTCAGGTACAATAAGGGAGGCAGTTGGAGTATGTCTTTATTATTATTATTATTATTATTATCCTGCTGAAGAAAAATATGCATGGCTGTGGATAGATGGTCCAATAAAACTTATTTTTAATTTCTGATTTCTCTTTAACAAATAAGTTGGAGGGGAGAAATTATTAAAGTTGGTCAAATGAATGCAAGTCCCAAATTCACCACAACTTCTCAAACCCCAAGTCAATGTCAAATTGTATACTTTTCCTTAAAAAAATTCCCCAAAAGTATTGCCTGTAGGCCTTAATAAATTGATATAATGTTTGCATAGTCTCATATTTAAATAACATTAAAATGTAACCTCATTAAATCATGATTAAAAAAAATTGTCATTTGGTTTGATGTAAATTTGACAATAAAGTTATTGAGTATGCATTGTATCACCAGGTATTGGAAGTGAAATTAGTCTTCTGGCTGCAGTGGAATTTGTTTCCCCATGATAAATGTTTTCATGAGTAGTTCTGACAGCTCGGTCCGCTTGTATGCCTCTCCTGTATTTGGCTTCCCTCCCTGATAATGCAGTACGCCTCTACTCCATCTAGTCAGTATTGATACAGAGGATGCTGTGTCAGCTGCTGTCAACTGTGCATTAAAAAGATTATCCAGAAATCATTTACAGCTGAACGGAAAGTGCAAAGACTCAAGCACTGTGTGTAGCTAGCAAGGGCAAGTTAAAAGAACACCATCTAAAAAAAAAGGGAAGCAAAAAAGTACAGAACAAATCTTGTTCAGTCAAAGACATTTTTGAACTTAAGTGAGCAATACATTTCACTCCAGCAGATTTAAGACTGTGAGATAACCTGTGTCACCTCTGAGTCAAGCAATCAAGTAGACCGCTCCACAGTTTCCTACACTGTATGTAATGTGTAGGAAATTGGAAAAGCCAGTTGCTGAGTAAGATATGACTGGGGGGCAGTGTCATTTTGATGATATGATGTTCCATACTTTAAGATTCTTAATACTTTGTAATCTGCCTGATCCCACTGCTATGGAAAGCGTACTTTTGCCCAACGGCAGTAATGTTTCAGTACTACGCAGGAATTCATTTTCTCCCGTAAGTGAAAATCAAGAGCAAAGACTTTATATCCTGAATAATTTCTAACCAAACTGTAACCCTAGTTACAATAAGCCTGCAGGCTCTCCTTTCCCATTAAAATCTTTGTCAGATGAGTTTTTAGGTCACAGTCTGCTCTTTTCAGCCTAAATATCATTAAGTAGCAGACTGATACTTTTCAGACGGACTCAAATAGAAACCAATCTTGCTTTAAATTTCAGACACTAGCTACGTGTAAAATAGTTTAATAATTCACAAAATGCATTATTATTTATTTAATGAAACCGGCTTTCAACTAGTTTCTTTTATTATTAATAATAATAATAATGATAACAATAATAATCATCCTTTAATAATATTTTTGTTTCATCTAGTTGCATTCTGATTGGTGTGTCTTAATTTAAATTGTCTTCAAATGTCAGTGCTGTCAGATGGAATGAATTGTGTTTTTCACTTGAAGCGCTTATTTGTGCGCATATTCTATATCCAGCATTCAACTTACTTTTGTTACTAAGCGATTCATTTTCAGTAATATAAACTCTTTTAGGAATAAATTATTTGGTATCTTTTATATGTTTGCATTATACGGTTGCCTGTAATGTTGGTGTTTTGTTTTTGAGTAGAGTTTAGTTTAAAGGCTCATGTACCACAAAACTCTGCGCTGTAGTTCCAGACAGGTTCTTCGTTTTGTTTATTTATAGAATAAAAATGAAGACCTTAGGAAGACTCACACCTAGATGTCATTTTGTCAGGCACACACCAACTCTCACCATTCTTGCCAGGTCCCATTTCACTCTTTTTCACACGCTGTCTCGATTGCATCCATCACTTTTTATTTCCAATACCTCTGTTTCATCCTTTGCATCAGTTAATTCCAGCCTCCTCTTTATTGTGCCTGAAGGATGGGAGCATTTAGTGTTTAATGAATTTGTTTTCAGTAATCGGATTAATATAAATTAAATGTTGATTGGTGTTGTGTGTTCATTGAAGGTTTTAATAATTATTCGAGCCTCAAAGTTCTGTCAAGCCACACAATTGGGGCAGAAATGGTCATTGGAAAGAGAAAGTGAGATTGTGGAAAAGAAACAGCAATGCCCCAGGGTTGGTGATGTTGGCGAGTCAGTGGAGTCAGGGCATTAGCTGGGGCTGTTCTGTGCTGGGGGAGATGGGGTCTATCACCCAGTCCTGTGATGTTGATGCTTGTGGACACACTCTACAGTCCCCTGTGCTAAGAGAGCTGCAGGGCCCAAACATTATTTTCACTTCACAAAAGACACAATCAGTACAATGAAAGAAAAAGAGGACAAGGCAAGAGAGCTGTCTCCTAAAGTGTCATGTCCTCACATGTCCATGTAAGGGTTTGCATCCATTAAGTAGGCTACTTCAAGCCAACTGTGGCGCCAGTGAAGCCATAATCTGTACAATGACTTAGGTGATAAAATGATAATCATTTGATTTCTGTTGTTGGAATTGTTAATTTAAATACACAGACTATTTCAGACTATTTGCAATGTTTAAATGTCTGTTCAATGTATTTTGTTGTTTTTAAAGTGTATACGCGTTTCTTTTCCATCATTGTTGTCACATAGTAAGAACTTGTAGTTAAAACACAACCTCACTATTGTGGCTGGTTCCATGTGATTTATGTGGCATGCTCAAACTTCCCTGTGTCTCAGATTGGAGATGCTCACATTGAATGTTTTCACTGTGTGCCACAAGATGCTGTGCAGTAGAGAGACACCACCAACCCTCTGCTGCACTGTGATTAATCTTACACTGCCTGCTTCTGCTGATTCAGGGTGGCTTGACAACCTAATGCACCACTACCACTGCTTTCTTTTGAAAAGAACCTGTGTTAGAACACAAGTTGTGTCACCTGTATTGAGTGGGAGACATTGCTTTCTAAATGATGCCAAATGGCCTCTATAGAAAAACCGCAAGTGAGGAAAGGATCTTATGATAGATCATAGCCTTTAAAACTTATATAAATGTTGTAATAAACAGTTGTTTTTTGTCATTTTAGGTTGAGTCAGTTATTGAGTATTGTCATTCACTTCATTAGACCCATCAGTGAATCAATGCTACTGCAAAGACTGGACATTGGAAAGAATATGATTTTAAAAAAATATCCGACAATATCAATATGTATTATGAAATAAATCACTATTATTGTCAAGTTAAAGAAGGTTATCAGAAGGTTATTTTTAATTTAAATATGATTTCTTTTCTGTCAGAGGTTGAACATGACAATGTGCTGAAGAACATTATGTAGCTGTTTCAGATAAATAAAACAGGTACTTAAAACTATACCGAAAGTCTGACCAGCAGACAAAAGCTTTTAAGTTTTAAAGAGAACACAAACAAAACAGGGCGTCTTCACAAAACCGTACAAGGGGTAAATACACAGGGGTGTGTTCCTTAACTGTCATTATTGGTGTAAAACAGAAAGGGGAAACTTTAGAAAAGGTGAGTGTTGGCGTTTTTTCACATAGGTGACATTTGGTACACTTTTTTTATTGTATTGAACGTCCCAAACCAAAATGTTTCACTACTTCTCAGTAATCTAGTCGCCTGAGTTCTTGGTCACATTTTCTCTTGAGGGACCACCTATTATCTTCCACTGCAGCCCAAACATTGGCGTGTGTGCTGCAGCTGGTACGTACGCCTCTGCTGTGTGCATTAACCTTGGATGTGGCTCTAGCGTGATTGGTTTGATGCGGCGCTACTTAAATATGATTGGCTGTTCTTACATGGATGAATGAATTCTATTGAAATTGTATTGAGCTGTCTCATATATCTATTGAGGAAAAGCTATTTTGTGATTTTTTTTATATATGTATCACCTGCCCTGGCTAATATAGTATCGCTCATTGACCAAACAGTTGTATGATGAGATTTGAGGTAGAGTCACAATCCATAGCCTGAATGGCAATCTTTCTTATCTTTTTACTATAAATACAGAAGTTTCTGGAGAGCTTAAACTCTTGCGTGGCAGCTTTTTGTTGTTACTTGACTTAAAAACTCTATTTTGGACTGATGCTATTGGTATATTGTGACATTTGATAGAAGAAATAAATCTGGTCATTGATTAAGTAAAAATTAGTCCACATTTATCTAATGAGCAATCCATTACTTTGAAATAGATGAACTTAACACTTTTTAATGTGAGCACAGGCATAAAAATAAAGTTAAATAAACTTGCTATCCTCACAACATATTATGTCCAACTCACAGTGAAATGCTGTCTAAACTACTGTAATTACATTGATACTTGGACCATTGTAAATACATTTATTCTGAGTAGGAAAGCTTTGACAGTGCTGGTTTTTATCTAATGCCACATTCTGTACAATCCCCCTCAAAGACAGATCATATGATGAATTACCATCGTCCATAATCTAATGATGTCTAGTGTTGGATTGCCGTGTCCTCGGGGTAGCTGCAAAATACAGTCACATAAATTCAATTATTTCTTCTTTTAACCACATCATAAAGTACATAATTTGTCTATTTTTGAATTAAACTAACTAAAAGTCATCCATTTTCATTTGTCTACTACTTCAGATAAAAGGCTTTCAGTTGACTGTCCTAACTTGTGACTATGCTTTAATTTTTGTTTTTGACATGACACCCTTTGTTGTTGTTTTTTTTATTTTACCCAACAGTTGCATGTAGATTTATATTAATGATCGGCTGATACATCGGCTGGCCAATATATCGGGCTGATATTTCTGTTTTGGTTATTTTTTGTTTGTTTTGTTTTTTGTTTTTTTTTCTCCATATATCGGTATCGACCTGTTACGTTGATCAATACGCTGTCGTTTCTTCCCTGCTGTGATTTACTGACAGGCGAAGTTCAGGGGCAGCTCCGTGTTGGTGCTGTCCACATACAGGCCATGCTTTGGTCCTCCCCTCAGTATCAGAGGCACAGTGCTGAAAGCCTGCTGTTTCTGTAGGTTTTACATTTTCATGGTTTTAACTATTAAACTTTGCTGAAATTTTGCACACATTGAAATTAGGAGCATGAACGCCACATTAATGTAGGTACATCTGTGAGTCAGAATGAACAAGGATAATACCCAGTGCAGACCTGCTGTTTTAGTAACAACTTGGAGGTTATGTAGTTATTTGGTTTAATTAATGCCGTCGTTAGTAAATCCATTCTGTTGTCTTAGAGTAACTCCCCCAACGTGTCTTTAAGACGCTGTAAAACAGTGTCCAAACCACCAAAACAAAATTCGGCATAAAGTCATACAAAACACCTTTTTTTATGGCGTAATGTAGTGCTTTTCAGAGTGGCGTGTTGCATCGGTTTCTGCTCTAAGGAAAAGCCTGTGTGGCTCTGCGCACATTTACGCACACTCACCTTTTCTCTCTTGTGCCTGTGCTCTACGTGTGCACGCCATAGTACTGTATTGACCCAAACATAGGATGACTTTGATTATAGACCACCCTGGTTATAGAAGACCCCACTGTTTCACATTATTTTCAACCAAAAATAAAACCTCGTCCTATATTCGGATCAATATCTTATTTAAAGTAGGAAGGAAACCGATCGTAACCCCAGCTGAACTGTGTGCAGTTCAGCTGCAAAAAAAAAAAAAACCTGCATCGGCCCCAAAAAATCCATATTGGTCGATCACTAATTTATTTTCTGTTTCTTTAGATGCACCCCATGAAAACTGCAGAATGACCACCTGGGGTGAGCATATACCCCTATTGGAATCATTGGTTTAATAGATGGAACAGCTTTGGAGAAAATGCAGCACCAGTAATGTGCTTCTACTGCAGGTTCCATCAGCTTAAATGGCATCGTAGGTCTGCTTTGAATGAACATTAATACATCATTAAGGTAATCACGGGATGGCAAATCATACACAGAAATTCTGTAGCTGAAGGCCTCCACATATCCTCGGAAGGCACATAAAATTTATTGACAAACAGCCTATGAAGGCAGCTTAAAACAAACAGGAATTCTGAATAGCACATTTGCAAAATGTTCAGATATTTGCCTCCTGCTAATCTAGGTTTTGCAGCAGAGCTCATGACCAGGAGCCATGTGGACTGTGTAGCTTGTTGAACCACCTCTTTTCCTTTCCCAGTACTGGAAGACAGCAGACAGCATAGCGTGAAGAAATGTCTATCCCCCGGCCCTCATGTCAGGAATCCTGATGAGGTTTATTGGGGCAGAAAGGGCACCGTTTTCCCCCTGAGGCAGTAGCTTGAGCTCTAGAGCTATTGGTCTTGTCTCTCTTACACACACCCCTCTCCCTCTTTCTCCCCCTCTCTGTCTCATAACTAATGCTCTTTCTAGTTGATCTGTACCTCCCATCTATACCTCCTTATAGATGTGTACGTGGACACTGCTAAGTTCATATTGTAAGTGACACCTGCATGTTTGAAACTGCCTGTAAAACACAGAGGCTTAAAGGAGGAGTATTACTGCGTGGGTGTAGACTACTTTCTTGGTGGCTGGGAGTGAAAAGCAGTGACGTTATTTAGTCTGTGTGTTTGTGTGTACACCCACATTGTGTGACTCAGGTATATAGATTAGATAAAAAGCTGTGTGTGTGTGTGTTTTTTCCAAATGGCAGCTACAGGCATGAATCAGGCTGTTGCAGAGGCTGTATCATTACAGCATTCAGATAGAATCTCAGACTATTTGTGAAGAGGTGGCATGAATGGCTTGTTGTCTGACTGGCTGAGAAAGAAATATTACAGGTTGCATAGGGTACTTGGCAGACCACCGGCATGACTCAACACACAGCCCAGCTGAGGACCCAGTCAGGGTTGTATTGGTTTTTTTGCCAAGTGTAATCTTGCATCTGAGGAAGTGTTGCAGTGCGCAAGGTCATGTTGTATTGCACCTCCTGGAATGAAACACACCTCAGTCTGATCTCTGCAGCCTGAAGGCAACACCCAACTCCGTCCAGTCCTCTTTTAGTTGCAGACAGGCCCCACCTCTACCAGCCTCAACAACGCCTCTCTGCTGTGTTTCCCTGCTTCAAGTAGGAGACTTCGGATTACTACAGCAACTCCAACTACTTTGTTAAATGATTAACCATTTCGCTTTCAGTTCCCGTTTTTACTTTCATTTGTCAGTTCTGATTCAGTCAACTGAAGTTTCATTAAACTTCTGTAATTTATCTATATCTGCTTAGATTGGTTTGAAGAGGAACCAAGAGTAACCTGAAGTGTTTCCTCTGAGTCTTGCAGGAGTCAGTCCAGTTCCTTATTGTTCACAGTTTTCCTTCCTCTTTCAGTTTGGGAGTCCCTTTCACACAAATGTCTATATGTCCAGAGTTCTGCTCCTCTAAGACTGTTTCGTCCCTCCCTCCTCCACCACTTTTCTCTCTCTCTCTCTCACCGTGGTCTGGTTTGGTCTCGGCCCCTGTTACTGCCACTGTTGCAGCAGTTGGCCCAGCTCTGCCACAGTTTTCCATCAAAACACCAAACCTCAATGGAGCATTCAAGCCCAGGCCCGCTCTAGTGCTGCCCCTCCCTCCCATCCTACCCTGTTCTGACTCTGCCTTCTTTCTCTCTGCCTGCAAATGTAATGGCCCCGTTCAGGAAGAGGTCCTAGCTCAGTCTTCAAGACTTCTGGATCTCTGACTTTAATGAGCTGACAGAAACCTGTATTCCGTGTGTTTGTTCTTCACCAAACATTTCGACAGCTCAAAAAGTTGAAATACATCCCACAAACAAAATGCTGCTTCCTTCGTCATGCTAGCAAACAGTCTCTCTTTTTCTCATTTATGACCAAGGAAAGTAGTGCTCATTGTTCTATGTTTCCTTCGTTCGTTTGGTGTCCTGAGTCACAGTAATGTAACACAGTAATTCTGTGTACTGATTAAAAAAAAGAAGAAAAAGTGATAAGGATTAAATATAATGTTTGAAAGACTTATTCAGTACAACTTTCTTGGTGCCTCTTATACTCTATGTTCCTTCATTGGTTTGTTAAAATGCAAGCTGTGATTTATTTTAAGAGTGTGTTGCTGAGCTGTTTAAATTACCATTAGGACAATAAACTACTGTTGCCTGGTGGACAGAGAATTGACTGCTGATGTGTATCCACTGTGACACTTCACTAGGGGTTTACTGTGGAGTGGAAGATGTCTATGTGTTAAGATGTGGCTGTTTGGTGATACTTTTAAGTAATGAAAAAGAAAGAGAGACTGTAACATCTAAGCTCGTGTCAAACTTTTTTTAGTTCAGGGGCCACATACAGCCCAGTTTGTCCTCAAGTGGGCCACACCAATGAAATAATAGCATAATAATCTATAAATAATGAGAACTCCAAAATATTCTTTTAGTTTTAGTGCAAAAAAGTTAAATTATGAAAATATTTACAAAATCTCGTTTTACGTAAAATGTGAAACCTCGTACTTATATGCATTTTTAACCATTATATGCCTCAGTTTGTACATTAAAACTTGCAGATTGCAGTGGCTCGACAAAAGCATAAAACATTTAGTAATCGATGTAATATTGTAAATATTTCGGAGTTTGGAACTGAAGTAAGTTCATTGAGACATAGTTGACCGTTAACATCTTCAGTGTACTTTTTCACTTTGCAGATTCATGCTTCTGGACAGATTGCAACCTTTGGTGGGCAGGTTTAGGCCTGTGGGCCATAAGTTTCACACCCCAGATTTAGAATAGCACTATTTTCCAGTTTCTTTTGCTGTTATGTATTTTCAAATGTGACTCTAAACACATTTTCAGGTTGTCAGTATTAGGCTATATTTTTAAAAATATGTGCATAATATTTTACCATCACTTGTCAAAATCTGTCTCTGTTAATAATTCGATTTAACTTCATATGCTACATGGTTTCTTTGGCATATGCTGATGAAGTCGATGCTGATGAAACCTGTTGAATAAAACATAAAAGGTTGTTTTGCTTTGCATTACCTTTCAGATATTTTAAATAGAGGTTGACTGATATGGGTTTTTATCAGGCCGATCCCAACTAAAATAAAAAATAAAGAATTTAATAAATAAATAAAATTGGTCAGACAATGGCCAATATCTACAGCTGTCTTTGGAGCCAATATTCAAGGCTTTTTTTTGTCACATTGACTGTAAAATACATTTGAAACACTCATTATTAAGATTTAAATGCAATATTATAAATTAAATTATTAATACACATACTCATAGTACTCTTAACATTTATCGAACTTCAAGCCCTGGCCACGCAGGTGCCTGATCAAATGTCTTACAACATTTTATGACTGAGCAAATACTGGCTATTAAAAAAAAGAAAACAAAAACAACTATATATCAACTGGCCAATATATTGGTCTACCTCTGCTTTTGACTCATTCGTGGTGTATGACTCATGTCTTTAGTTGCTAGAATAGAGACAGACTTTGAAGTTACTTCCCAAGAGCAAATGTGCTTCTCTCACTTGTGGGAACAAGGCATGAATTTTAATGTGCATGTATATGAATATGTCTTAACTTTAAAAGAATGAGTCTTCCTGTTTTAATGGTTGTAATGAGATTCTCCAAAAAGAGAGCACTACAAAAGAAAAACTTAACTGAAATGCAATTAATGTAAGATGTGCATGTATTTGATTTATCTGAATTTATTGTTAATTTATCAGATAATGTGTTAAGTAATCCATGAAATGTCAAACATTGTGTCACGATATTCCTAATTTTTAAAACATAATGGGTTGTCCTCCTCATGGAGATGGATGCATCTATTACACATCCGTTTCAGTTTCATAAACTTAGATGATGGCTCGGTTGCCTAGCCTATGTCTTGTTCAGCCAACAGTCAAGAGGTTGGTCTGTAATGGATTGTTAAATATATTATTAAAATGAAAATATCTAATCTTTAACATTATTATAAATGTGATAATTGTTACGTGAACATCCATGTCAAAGTGTTAAATACCAACATCGATAAATCTGAACTGCTCATCATGATGTGTTAAACATCACATTGTCACAACTGGCAGAACACTACATTTTGCTTATTTGGTTCACAATGGTCCAGTTTGATCAATCAATAATATCGAGGGGGGGTTATAGATAAGGTTGGAGGCTTTGCCCAGAAAAAGCTTCCAAACTAAACATTCAGAAAAGGTTTCAAACTGATAAATTAATAGATAATAATAAAGCATTAATAAACTAGTATTGTATATATTGTATTATAATATTGTATTTTCTGGGCATTATTTAATAATTAATCATTAAGAATTCTCATGCATGTAACAACGTAGTTTTTACAGATTACCGATGTCATCAACATCGTCTACGTCTCTTGAATTGTCATTGTCACTGATGTTAGTTCTGTTAGTTCATTGTTTTCCTCACTTTATAACCGTACTACTGGGCTTTACTGTAGTTTGGTATAAAATCCCTACATCAGCCACATTGTTGTCCACTCATCCAAAATATTGTTTTTTGAGGGCATGATTTTATTTTTGCATTATATTTTTATCCTCTGGACATTGGTCATTGACAAGGAAAACCAGTTGTTGAAAATAATGTAGTGATCCAGATGTGGTTGCTAGGGGTAACCATGGACTTTTTGCTGTGAAATTGTGGAGTGGTGCATTTGTTTTTGACCAACTTCTACCAGAAGTCATGATTCTGTGCAGTCAGATATTTTAGGTTTGCCACATAAAAACACTACCTATAATTTCAGAAATGTCATGTTACAATATGTGTATCACTGTGCTGTTCCCTCTTTGTCATCACAAATGTCATTATATTTTCTATCTTTTTGTTTTTAGTCTTCTGCACCTCATACTCCTGCTTCTTACTCCATCTTGTTTTATTTTGCAGTAGGGCTGCTCAATTAATCAAATTTTAATCGTGATTACAATTTTGGCTTTAGGCGATCTCAAAATTCATATAATTGAGGAAAAACAATTATTTGGTGTTTCAGTTCTGAGACTTTGTTGAATGTTGTGGCAGTGCTCTCAAAAATGAGAAATTTTATTTTGGACTAATTTACTCCAGTATATCTATCTCATATTGTATTTCCATACTTTTTTTTTTTCTTGTTTTCAAAAGATTGAGTGCAGTATAATAACACTTTATTTTTTACTACTACATTACAAAATATTTTTATATATTTGACAGGAGTGTTTTTTGTTTTTTTTAATATGTTCAATAAATACTGTTCCAAATTCAAAGACATAATCGTGATTTCAATATTGACTAAAATAATCGTGATTATGATTTTTTTTAATTGAGCAGCCCTATTTTGCAGCAATAACTGCATTTATCCTTTTTGAGTTTCAAAAAATGTTTTTTTAATTTCTTTTTTAAATTTTTTTTTACTTTTCTAGTAGTTTCATCTGTTCTAAAGCATTAAGATATAATTAACACATGGCATATATCCAACCTATCATTGCTTTTTAATTCTCTTTAGTTTTGTTTTAGCATATAAACAAGTTAAAATAAAATGTAGACCCGCAGTATCATTTCTTCAAGCATTTGTTCATTAGTAGTTAGGCATAGACATTATAGACAGCCTGATGCAACATCCAAGCCACGAAGAGCTTGTCTTGCCTGTCACATTTTCATTTGTTCCTCTATGATCAACCAAGAACAACATCTACCTACTCAGTTTTGCCATCCTTAGGCTTATGCTACCCACTTCTCTGTTTAGTGTGTATATGTTTATGTGCTGACTTTTCCATCTCTCCAATTCAGAGGTTTCAAGGGAGTGAGCTACTTAAAGCTAGTTTTTTCTGCTGCAGGCTCTGGAACTTATTACAGTCAGAGGCATTTTCATAAACGGGCCATTCAGCTGCCCCTGCATGGCTCTGAATGGGACACAGTGTCGCCAGGAGAAAGAGAGTTAATGTGGGCTAGTTAGTCGTGAGACCTCCCCATTACGGAAGAGTGGTATTCTGAAATGTCTAGTTGTACTTTGTGTTTTGTGTTCTAATACTATGTGCATTTAGTTGTAAGAATACTAGTGCAATTCAGTAAAGTTGTCCATTTTGTAGGATCTTTGTTTTTATCTCTTTTAGCATTTTGTAAGGCGCACAGTGTGTCAGCATATTTTATCCCTGTACAGTGTCAGTGATGATTCAGGCACAACAAACCATTTAATTCAGTATTTGTTTTTTGTTTTTTTATCAACATAATCATCCATTTTCTTTTTGGGTTTTGTTTTTCTTGTCAGCAGAGTCAATAATGGGATGGAATATAAGTTTTGACTGCAGAACAATTATTATTGATTTTGACAGGAGAAGGTTTAAGCCACTGGATGTGTTTTCATGCCTTTGCACCGGTGACAGTTGTATTTGGAGGCAATTCCCTAATTACATTTTTCATGTCACAAATCTTCACTTAGATCAGTGTATCCCAAACTGTGGGGTTCCACCCCCTAGGAGGGGCTCAAAGGCTTTTGTTTTTTTTTTTTTTTGTGGGGGTGGGTTTTTTTTTTTTTTTTTATTTTTTTTTTTTTTT
>JAPTYR010000006.1:24624456-24646900 GCA_029814505.1 Siphamia roseigaster | reverse complement strand
GTTTTTGGTTTGGTTTTTTTTTTAGTTTTCTTTTTATCGGAAATCGTCAAATTGACATCTCTCTCCAGGCCGTGTGCCTGCGGGCTACCATAGGCTCCTTCTCAACTGTGAGAGCGGTGTTTCACAGAAATCTGTGTAATGACCATGAATGTTTAATTTGTAGTGGGTCCACAGTAGTGATACTAATGCAAGCCGTGGTTTCAAGCACAGATCCCATAATGTAAATATAACTGCGTGGAGATCCCTCATCTTACGTTGTCCCTCATGGATTCGACCTTTACCATCTTCTTCCGGTCTGGGTTCAAGTCATGGGAGTATCAGCTCCTGCAGAGTACCGCAGATAGCCCTCTCTTTAGACACATCCACCAGCTCTGGGGATATGATTGCTCCAGCGTGTCCTGGGTCAGTCTCTTCCATGCACGGATCGTGGTTGACGTACAAACGCACGCACAACTCACGCCGGTTACTGACTTAGATTGGTATAACTTCTGTGGGCCCATCACATGATACCATCAGAGTTTTGAGGTAGGGAGCACTGCCTTGCATTGCAGGCAGTTCACTAAAACAACATGCTAACTTCGGTTGTTTTTCGTACTTTTACCCAAAAATCGAGTTTTTAGAGGAAAAAAATCAGGATTGTATTTTTGGCCAAAATCCTGCAGCCCTAGTTCACATCACTGTGTTGGGTCTTCTAGGACAAAGCTGTTTTGCAGAAAGAAGAATTTGAAAATACTTTTTCTTGTATTGTGAATTGTAATCAAGATGCAGATCTGTATTAAAAACATACCCTTAATATTATCTCTATCAAGTGCCACATTATCTCTATCATTACCACATACACTGTCTTTTTAATATTTTAACAATATCCAGTGGAGCTTTCCAGTTAGATAGGCTATGACACTGTGTGCAGCTACCGTGCACCAGGCTAAAGCAAGTTCTTGAAAGGCACATAATTACTGTGTACATACTGATGGAAAAATCATTAAACCACACAAATATTACACATCCAGATGGTGACTATACATCCATTAAGCACATTCATTCATAGCATTACACAGCTTTTCCTACAAAGTCATAATCACTTCTACCCATGTTCGTCTCACGTATTAATTATATGTCATGGCTTATATTCTCAGTATACGTAAATCGCATAACTACTCAAAGAGAACAGTAAACTCGGGAAGATATAACTAAGTGTATTTTCATTTGTATTTGTTTTTTAATTGCTCCTAAAACACTCCCTTCTCTTTTATTCCATTTTATATTTAATGGTATCCCATGTTACAGTGTATTGCAGTCACTGTTTATAATATGTTTGAGCTTGGATCAGAAATACTATCCTCTTCATCAGAAAACCCAGAATGGACAAAACAAAGTCCCGAACACATAATTTTTTAAAAAGCTTTTTCTATATGGGGTGTTGGGTGTGGTATTTAAGGTTGCAAACTACAACATACGCAGTTAAATGTCACTAAATATTACACAGAACATATTAACTAGACTCGCTCAACTCTGTGACTCCACACCCTCTGCTGCTGCTTTGAGATCTGCTTCTGAGTCCACGTGGTCTGTGTAGCAGCCACCTTACTTAACATTCAAGTCACTTTAACTTAACAAATTATGCTTTTAGTCATAACTTAAAAAAATTATTTCCTCATCATGTCAGAATTTTACACAAATGTGTAATAAGGATCAGCTAAGTTCAAACGTCATCATAATTATGACATTTTCTGCAGAAAGTGGTGTTATTTAATGCCATAACTTGGGAATGGAATATGAGATCGTGACCATAATTCATATTTGGTCACATACTGAATTACACTGATCTCAGATGCCCACATTGAAATTTGTAGCTCTTTGCAGCAACAGAGGAAAAAAACTGCAGGTTGATTTACTGACAGAGGTGTATAACCGCAGTGCAGTACTCTCGTTACATATATTTTATGAAGAAGAAAGTAGACAACATAGATCTCTATAACTTAGAAAATTAAAAAACAAAATCTGCTAACATAACAGAAATAAAATTCTAAATATTACATTTTTTACTTTGCCTGGGAATAGATCATTCAGCCTTTCATTGGCTTATAGGACATTTTAAGTACAGATTATGGTTTTTTACATGAAATGTATTGCGATGACAAGCAAAAAGCAATTCCAGGTCCTGCTGGGTAAAGAACACCTTATACACATTTTTCACTCCCCTGAATTCTGAGAGAATTCAGCATAAAATCTATTTTTTCCCCCTCTGTTAAATGGATCTGAAAGGTGAGATTACACACTTACAGTGAGCATCAAGCATTCCTAGGATTTAAATATTAATTAATTCAAGCGAGCCTACTAACCAGCGACTCCACTCACAAATATGTAACTTCCTGGAAAACATCCGCTGTTCCAGTATAGTGCTGACAGTATTCCTAAATAATTTAGTCTTCATATTACTCAGTGGCACTAATCAGTCTCAGAGAAGGCCCCCTGAAGGATAGAGGGTATGGGTGTGTTTGGGATATGATTATTGCAGGCATGTCATGATGGGGGACTAAATCGAGGCACACAGACACAAAAACACACAGCTGAGGTCTTATAGACAGAGCACATTTGACCTGGAAAAGGCTTTAATCTGTGTCTGAAGAACTGCCGTTTGATCAGGATTATCATGTTTACCACTGGGTCTTAGGGAAAGCTGTCAGCAAGGAATCTTGTTTTTATCCACCATAAAAAAAAAAAAAAAAAGGATCATCCTAGTTGTTATTTATTTAATCACCTTACAAGTGCCATTGTTGTGTTACCTTAACATATTATTAATCAATCTTCTTTTACCTTGCAGGTTTCCCAAGAAAGCAATCAGGTAAGAGTTTTCTCTTTTATTGCCGAGGCATTCATATGTTTCAGTAGCCTGTAGTTACCATGCACAGAAGTCAATATGAGGGAAATGAGGCAGGTTTCACTAGGCCTGGTGTGCTGCAACACAGAAGTCTTAGAGTTTGGACCAAACATACCCTCTCTCCCCCACTAACTCATGTGCATACACACACAGTCAGGGACAAAGGGGTCCCTCTTCTAAGGGCGGCCCATCACTGCCTTTCACTGTGAACAGAACAGTGGCCTTTCACAGTTGGGGCCGGTATAGGCAGAGGCAGCCATACATAGCCTGCCGAGGTTCAGGCCGGAGTCTGGCCTTGTGGCACCTCCTCTGAGGAGCGTCCTGTCTCTGGCCCTCCTCTCAGGACACTCATTGAAGCGGCTCCACATCCTTTCTGGCTGCCACATTATACAGTAGACACACTTAACATGATTCATGCACTAGGAGGTCCTACTGCCACATTATTCTCAATGCTGAAGTGAACAATTGATGGTTGTGTGTGTTTCAGTATATCATTCAGTATGGGGGTACTTACACAGAAAAAGTCTACCACGCACATTCATTCGAGTACCGTCGCAATAGAAAATGCTATGTATAAAAGACCACAGTCAATCTGGGAGAATATATTGACACAAAAGTTTTATTATCTGACTGCCATTTTTTAAGTGAAATTTATCTGTTTCTTATATTTATATTTTTTCTCCAGAACAAGCAGCATTCTCAGTAAAGATCACCCCCCAGACAAGAAACCCAAAAGTGACAAAACCTCACTTCCCTCCAATGAGTTTGACCCAACAGGTAATCTACCTTTGTTAATATTTGGATCCTGTCACGCTGTTCAATCCTCTCACACACTCAGCCATATTCCAGACTGTCTGTCTTGCTATCTGATTGCACCACTTTATCTATTTGCCTTACGCTTCTGTGTCTCCAATTTCTCTCTCTCGCTAACATACACACACAGTCTCATAACACAGATGTGCTAATGATGATTTGGCATGCTGTGATGGTGAAAGGTACCTTGCTCTACACTTTGTGTTTGTGTGGTCTGATACGAGATAGCATTTTGGTTGTTATCTCAAGAAATCGACAATACATTTTGAATGAAATAAATTTTTTTTTTGTTTTAAATTTAATTTAGATGATAGTACAATTATTTTTTATTTTTGAAGTAATAGCTCCATTACACTATGTTTGTTGGGTGAATATGCTGCCTCAAGCTATTAAGCACACAAAGGTTTAATTATAGGACCTTAAAATCTGCAGCTGGATATTTAATGTACACATGGTTTGTGCAGTTCTACATAAATCGGTGCTCTGTGGGTTTTGTATGCTCAGACTGGTTGGGTGGTCCTGAAGCATACTTGAAGGGCATAAAAGGCCTCTAAGCCTGTTGTGTTCTCCTGCTTCAAGTTTATTGCAGGGTGAGATTGTTAAGGTTCAGAAACGGACTAGTTTGATATGGTGACACTAGTTGCCCTGTTTGTCAGCAGTTGAGATAAAACTGAGCTTCTGTATTCAAAACAACACACAAAATCCTTTGCACCACATAGTGGCTTATCTCTGTATGATGCAACAAAACACAGACAAGATTTATTTTTTTTTATCTGAGTGGTTACACAAGACATGCAGTGTGTTTTCTGCCTCTGTAATACAAAAATCTCTCCCTGTGACTGTTTCTAATGGTGTGGGTTGTGTTTTTGGAATGATGTAACATTTAAGCAAAGTGACGGTAAAGCGAGATACTGCAGGCTCAATGAAATGTACAACTTCAGGTTATTTATTATTCCTTGACATAATCCACACTATGTCATGAATTTCTGTCCTGACCTTTGCATGCATGCATGGATTATTTACTCCTTATCTGTATGTTCCATTTTACTTTGCTTATAGTTGCATGAAGTCTTTTTCCAGATTACAACTTGGTTGCACTTTGTTTTCCATCATGATTTTCAAGTGGTTTGGGTTTATTAGGGACAGGAATAAGTCGTTTTATAATCTTCAAATACTCCTTAAAATTAACGTGTTTTATATATACAGTTGAAAAAAATAATAAAAATGTTCAAGTGATTGAACCAGACAGCTTTACTCAGCATAAATGCAGATCACTGTGTATTCAAGCTCAGATTTAAATTACTAAAAAAACCTAATTATATCATGATTAACCCAATATAAAATTTTCTGATTGTGAAATCTTTGACTTAAGATCCTGATTTTAATAACACATGCAATGTTCGAGACGTTGGAATCACAGTCGCATTGATTTACAGTGACACCTACAGGAGTGGAGGTATTGTAAGGAAGCATCCTTTCAGTGGCTACACTCCTGCCTATCCAAACCATTATGTTTTATTCAACTATCTATTTGTTCATTTAATTTTTCTTCTCCCATGATTGTTTCTCCCTCATGATTTTCTCTTTCCTGTTTTGTGTGTTTCCTTTCCTTGTGTCGGTTATGTCTGTGTGTTTGTATGCTGCTGTACTGTCTGCACTGTGGTCTGCGTGGTTGGGGGCTGTGAGCAGAAGCTCTGGTGGTACAGAAGAGTGGCAGCAGCAGTGTACTAGCAGAGGGGAAGCCTGAGTCCTGTGGTAAGATGCTCCTGCTGGAATGGCTGGTGTGACAGCTGCATCTATACATGCTTCAGACTCTGGTGTGCGGCTGTCTCTAGATGTTGTTTACAAAAATAATAAAATTACAATAACTTATTTCAGTTGATGATGTTGTCAGGTCCTGAGGTCCAAGTTACTTGTCTGATTTGGATGCTGTTGATGCCATGTAAAAACAAAAGTAGCACTCCTTTATTCCAATAACTAAACTATTGGAAATGCAAGACATGTTTTCATTTCAGAGAGTGAATGTATTTTGAAAGTTTACTAATATATGAAAGCATAGTTCATAAATGTAAGATGAGAGAAATGGTTTAAATTTTATTCTTAAGTCTGATAAGAGAGCAAAACACATAGAAATGGTATTTATTTCAACTTAAAACTCTAACTAATATGTAGAGCCTGACTGATTAATTGGGCTGTTTGTAGTGTATCAGCAAATAATCAACATCAGTCAATATGGCACTGATGTATTAATTATTTTGCTGCGTGGAGGTTCTGTCACTCACTGCTCCTCTCTCTCTCTCTCTGTGTGTGTGTGTGTGTGTGTGTGTGTGTGTGTGTGCGTGTGTGTGTGTGTGTGCGCGCGCGCGGGCTATAGGAATAGTTAAGCGTATCAGCTTCAATATATAGATTCACATCTTTTCCCCACCATCAAATCTGCCACATCTACAACCCGTGGGCCCCACTAGGTCACATAATAGCCTAATATAAGTCCATTATACAGCATTTTAAAGTTGTGTAAATTATCTTTATGAGATAAAGATGCAACCGTTAATTCCGTTAATTGTCCACCGTTGTCAAATATAAGACTATTCCTATATATATTCATGTTCTTAAGTCTTATATTGACCAATATATTGATTATCAGCCAATATGTCAGTTATTGGCTGTTTTTAAGCCATATCGGCCAGGCTCTATTTACATGTTTAGATTGAAATTTAAAGTATCCCACATTCTTTCAGAATTCACACATCAGCAGAATCACTGTAGTTTATTGATGATCGACTACATTGGGATAAATTATCACTGATTGCGGCCAAACTGATAACAGGACTGTAGAGTAAAATAATGTGACTTAAATCTAAACCAAAATGATATAGCGTGCCTGACCTGCAGTGAATTGACAGAACCAACATTTCCTGTTCCTGATAATCTTTTGTTTAGGGCACAGTTTATCACCATAATCCTCAACTATCGTGTCTTACAAAGTAAAGGTGTTTTCTCTCAGTCTTTATCTTCATCAGGTCTTGTCTGAGACCTTAACAGAAAAGCCTATTGCATATAAATACATTTTCAGAATTCTTAAAATGTATTTATAAGCTCTTAAATAAAATAGTATGACCTTTGTATGTGGTATTCAAATGACTTTTCCTGAATTCATCCTATTTGTGATTGTGGAATTAAGGGTCCTCAACAAGTATTAAAGGTCAGCGTGTTCTCCAGAGGGCATTTCTTTGTATTTCACCAAAGGGTGTTGATAATGGATCAGTTAACCTCTGAATAATACATTAGCTGAGATGGATTAACCTGATCAGGGATCGTGTCAGCACTTCCTCTTCTCCTAGTTTACAGCCAAGTGGTCTAAAAAACAGAAACGGGTAAAAATCAACATCTAGAGGCAAATTCACACCAGCTCTTTAACCCATATGGCTTCATCTGTTTCCCTGACACTCCTGCCCCTCTCCCCTGCTCCCTTCCCCCTGCCCCGCCAGCTCTACCTAAAACCCCTCTCCCAGTTCCCCTCCCCCTGCCTGGGGCTTTTGCCTCCCCAAACCTCTCTGCGTATTGGCTCCCGTTCTTTCCACTCCACAACCCCCACTCGACCACTGCCCTTATCGATCCACTCACCTCTCTGGTTGATACTGCACTGACCAGGAAATCTCAGACACGACATGAGATCAGTTCAAGGGTCAACTCATTCAGTCTCAGTTTGTAGAGGCATTTGAAGATAGCTAGCTGTTAATTGGAAAAACCTACTCCGTTGTTTTTGATAACACAAGACAACATTTCCTTCAATGTAAGCGTTGTGCATTCTTGACATTGTGTTTTCTTTTGTGTCAGCCTGGCAAGGAGAGATTAGAGCTTATCTAATGTCTCTACCACTGTCTAGACTAATGAAACACTGCATAAAGAACCTGAAAAGTAACGTTCCTTTTTATGGCCTGTGAGGCGAACGCGATGTACAGTGTGTTTCAGAAATAACTTCATATGAGCTGATGATTAAAAGAATGCATGTTTTAAAACAGTCTGACTTTTGACAGCATTGGTAAATTCTTCCTTTAAATGTCCTGTTAAATTCATTTTCTGACCAACTTTAGAGAAATGTAACTTCACATGCATCGTCGGGCTCAGTGTGTGATTGTTTATTTGCGTCTTATGCTGCTTACCATGGGTTTCATGTGTGATATATATTAAAAGACGCTCTGTTCCCACATCCCACTTGGAAGCCAGTGTTTTTACACTATATACTTGCAGTTAAAACAAGTGTAAAATGTAATGTTAAAATGTTCATTGATAAATAAACAGTGCTTTTTATTTTTATATGTAATTTTTTTTTTTAAGTGTTCACACTGGCTTTAGTGATTAAGTGAATTTCCACAGGATACTTTCTGGTACGTTTGAAGACACTGTTATGTCTTTCTGTCCTATTTGTCTCACTTGCAGGTCTGGTCCAACGATGTGTTATCATCCAGAAAGATGAAAATGGCTTTGGGCTCACTGTCAGCGGTGACAACCCAGTGTTTGTGCAGCTTGTCAAGGAAGGTAAGGAACCTGGAACTTAAAAGGAAGGAAAAAAAGATGTTATTACAATCGCTAGTTCCGGGCTTAGCCATTACAACAGAGCTGTGGTTTCTTTTTACACTTTTGCACATCAGATTGTCATGATAGTTTGTTCACAGATGCAAGGGTTGATGGGACTCAACAACCACCACTATTCAAATACTTAAAGTGGTCAGCAGTGAAACCACTGACTATATTTCCTCCTCCTTAGTTTCACAGCAGCTACAGCTTCTGCTTTATCATGTTGTCTTTTTTTAAAAGGGGACCTGACAGGATATTAATGTGTTGTCTGGTAGTCTTTCGCTGTCTGTAAAGGATGATGTGGGTTGTTATCGGGTCACAGAAAATATTACATACCCTGTGGAGTTGTGCAGAGAGACAGAAGAGGAAGGAACTGATCAAGGACTTTTGTTAAACTGTCATTATTGTTTGGCAGACTTTAAACTATGCCTTTTGGACTTTTCTTACTGACTCAACACAAAGTGCAATGTACTTATTTGTATCTGAATAATTCATACAAACAGTTCTTCATTTTATTTTAAGCTTCAAACCTATTGAAATAAATCATTTTTAATGTCTGTAAAGTGTCAGTTGTAGTTATTCTTAATGTTTATAGTTCATGTTATCAGATTATATTTTTAGTTTGGTCTAAGAGGAGATAAAATTGGAACTCTGATATTAATTCAAATGCGGAAGCAAATCATGAATAGTATGAGTAGAACTATACTGGTTTTATGAAATACCTGAGCTTTATGTTGCTGACTACAGTCTTCACCTACAGACTAAGATTTCATAATAACCCGTCTCGTGCCTAAATCCTTTTGTTTGGGGTGGAGCTGTGAAACAGGTCCCTCTCGTAATATAACCACTGTTATGGTCTTTCAAATAGCACACAAATAATCACTTTGCAACATCTGGTCTGTCAAGGCTATGTTGTGTATTTATTGTGCAGAAATGGCAGCATTTTCACATGCAGCCATATGCTTTTTGTGTTTTTCCCCATTATGCCCCATCATTTTAATTATTTCATTTCTTTCTAAGCCTCTCCTGTAGATTTAATGCTTCTTTTCTTTTGTGCTTGCCAGATGGAGCTGCTATGCGGGCAGGTGTTCAAACAGGAGACAGGATCATCAAGGTATTGTGTTCAGAAGCTAATGTCACTGTCTTCTTGGCCTTGGCCTTTAAGGAGGCTGTAGACTACCCCCTTCTGGTCACTCTGTATTTCTGCACTTTCTTGTTTTGGAGGACAGAATGGTTTGGCTTTGTCCTGTTTTTTTCTTCTTTGTCGTGTTTTTTAATTAATGAAACCATATCTGTTTTTCAGGTTAATGGGACCCTTGTTACACATTCTAATCATATTGAAGTCGTGAAGCTTATCAAATGTAAGTTTGTTTCTGCCAGTGTATTAATGTTGTTTCAGTATGCTCTTGTTGAAACATTTGACCAAAAGCCACAGTCTCACTAAGTCTAACTTATCCTCTTTGTTTTTGATTTCTTTATTTTTCTCCCCAATCAAGCGGGTTCCTATGTGGCCCTCACGGTGTTGGGGCGCCCTCCAGGGCTCACCCAGATCCCTCTGTCTGAGGCAGAGTCTGAAATGTTGGGCGTTAGCATTTCCTCACCAAACTCTCCAGCTGCAGAACGTCCCTACAGTCCTCTGGACCGCATCTCCTCCACACAGCCAGCATGGGTACTTTATTTTGACATTACAAGTAGTTATATATAGTTACTTTTGTTGCAGTCTGTTGCTCTTACTGACAAACAGCTGGTACTCCTTCTCTGTCTCCTCTGCATCATTACGATGCAAGGATAAGGATTTGTCTTTTTGTCTCCTTGATGTCCCAATTTTCTCATCTTCCACCTACATGTCAGGTGTTTTTTTCAGACTGTTCAACTGTTTTAAATACATTTGCTTCATACACCAGATTTGGGGTTTAATGTAATGAACAATTCTTCTGTATGTCAGTCAACTTTTTTCTTTGCTCCTACAGGATGAAAATAGCAGTGTCGGCAATCAGAGAGCTGACATCTTGCAAAAGTTGCTCTCAAAAGAGCAGCAGGAGCTGCAGGTTAGTATAACAATCGCTGCCAGTTATTGTCTTCTCGCTGTTATTGTTTTGTTATTAGTTTTCTTAGCTAGGTTTTTACAATTGTAATATAATTGCATCTCTTCATAGTACAACTGTCCATGCCTAAACCATGTAAAGAACTGCTTTGTTAATTTGTGTTGAAAATGAAAGACTCCACTGACATTTGTCAACATATAATTTCTGTAAACAGGGATATTTGTTATGTTTCCACTCAAACTTTTTGTTTCTATGTTGTGTGCAGTGTTATTGCAGACTCTGTTTGCATATTGTATGTATGTATGTATGTTATTGGTCTGATTCCATGTGATTAGAATTTTAGGACACCTGTTATTGCATCTTTTGGTCTCGAGTTTTGATTTTACCTTTCTTGTGTTCTAGGCCATGAAGGAGGAGTACAGCAGGAACCCCTCCCCCAAACTACTGAAAGACATCCAGGAAGCTAAGAAACACATTCCTCAGCTGCAGGGTCAGCTCTTCAAGGCCACTGGGGCAACACAGGTAGCATAAATAACCTCCTCCGATGTAATTCAAATAATATGGATTAATGAATGCAGAATCGAGGAACAGTGATCTACATCAGTCTTCTAACCAGTCCTTTATTTGCGCAGTGCATCTAGGGACTGTTCTGGAAGTTCATTAATACTAATCTTATCAGAAGATTGGGCTTTCTCTATGTTAGAAGCCACTCTTTTGTGTCTGTGTGATAGCTTAATTTATAGACGGTACATTAGTCATCTCTGTACATTTCTAAAACAGGCCTGTGTTTCAAGAGATTACACTGTCATGTTGTAATGCATGCACTTAACCCAGAACTTATTACCAGTGAAACAGTAAGTTTCTCTGCCACAACTTGTGTCATTATGACCATATAAATCATGCTGTTCTTTGACCTGGCCATTCAAATCATAATTAATGACGAATGTGTGTTTACGTGAAATGTTAGGAGGCTGTTCCAGGTGGAGATGCAGATGATGGTAGCACGTTTGAGACTGAGCACACTAATGCCTCTAAGGGAGACAACAGCACAGACCTGTCCTGGGGCAACGCTCTGGTATGTTTTTCTGTCAGCACAACAAAGAAAACTGATAATGAAATTTGTATGGATTATGATGACTTTATCGAGGCTGTCAAATCAGGGAGTCTGTTTTCATGCACAGCAATACTCCAATCATTATCCGATTTATTTAGTCATCACATAAATTCAAGTTCAAAGAGGATAATCTGATTTGTTTTATCACATAATAGCAGTAATCTGATTATGAAAAAATGGATTAACACACCTGGATTTCTCCCCAAATACTTTGATGTTTTGTTGCATGTATTCAGGTTAATCTGATATATTTCATTATTTTATGTCCAAGCACATGTAAACACCATTAAAATTGTGCAGAGGGATCCAGCAGAGTCCTAAAAACTCTTAAAAGACTATAATTTTCAAATCTGCATTTAATACCTTAAAAACATCTTTAAAAGGTATTGAATTTGATATAGTAGGTCTTAAGTTATGTTGCTCTAAATTTATTGGCTGTATTGTGTTTAAATGTGTCTGTGAAATATCAAAGTTTCCAAAAAAGTAACCTTAGTTGAGCCAGTTCCAACCTGACAATTTCTATTGAAAGTTTCCTAAGTCCGATGCGTCACAAATTTTTGCCATTATGGTCATGAACTGGGTATTAGATTCTGTTCCGTGTTAATAAAAAGCTCTTAAAAAGTCTTAAATATAACTATTAGAAAGTCGTAGTCAAACGTGAGTGGAAGGCAATAGCATGAAGTATAAGTCTCTAATCACTACATGTCTATGTACTCCAATAGAAATCCGATAATGGACTGGAGCATCTAAACCAGGGTTTTCCAATTATTTCTTAAGTGCATGTAAAAGCGTTAGATTTTCCCACTTGCACTCAATTATCAGACTTTTATGATTATGTAAACAGGCTCAGTCTTTGGCAGTTTTTGTTTACATGCTTTTTCTTTGAAGGTGATAGGTAAATAGTGCTTGACTTTCATTTCCAGATTTCCCGTGGATTTGGGCCTGGATCTCCAGAGACTCTTCGTCCCAGAGAGCCATCCTGTCCCAGCCCTAAGAGCACACCGCGGAACAGCTTCAACTCCTGCCACTCTCCAGAAACCGAGGATGCTACTGACCTGGTGCCTATACTCTCATCCCCTTTAGCAAATAGAAAAAGGAGCATAAATACATGCAAGATCAGAGAGGTCAACATATTTTTCATTATTATAAACAGGAAGCTCACCATGTGCTTCTGTCTTGTCTGCAGGATTCTCTGTCTCCTACCACAGTCAGCAGTCCTTCATCTTCTCGGCTTGTCTCACAGATCATTGGAGCTGAGGATGATTATTTTGATTCAGACCAGGAGCAGGTATTTATCCAAATAGCAACATATATCTCCCATGTGTCACTCAAAAGATCACCCAATGTAATTAACCATTGTAAAGTCTGGAGGTGTTAAATAATCACAGACCTTATGTCCGGTAGTGAGAACAACATTGCTAATCATTTAGGTGATTATGTTTCAGACTAATGGCCAGTGTAACAGCTTTAACAGCATTGAGCAGCTCAAATCTCGGCCTGCCCACCTTGCAGCTTTCTTGCACCATGTCATCTCTCAGTTTGACCCTGCTCCTGTGGTAAGACCTCTCGTAAAAAGTTCTTAATTACCTATTTTTTTCCCACCCTGGAAGACTTTGCAGCTTACTGTTTTTTTAATTATCTCCAATCTTCTTCAGCTGTGCTACCTCTATGCTGACCTTTACAAGCAGACCAACTCCAAAGAGACCAGGAGGGTTTTCATGGACCTCCATAGCTTCTTCATTGACAGGGGAGCAGTAAGTACCCACATCATGAATGCCAGTGGACTGTTAAGCTAAAACAAAACTGAACACATTGTGTTTTTGCTTGTATTGTGTATGTGTTGTTCGACTTCTTCAAAAAGTAAAACTATTTTTTATTTGGTGACAGAATCTGAAAGTTGCTGTTCCTGAATCTATCTCTGCTGATCTTGGTATGTACCTCCCTTTGCGCTTTTGCTGTGTGTTGTACTTTGCCCAGTGTCATTTTGAAAAGGGATTATTTTTCTTTCCTTCTCCTTTGTATTTCTGTCAGTTTTCTCAAATAGTTTTGTCATCCTTTTTATACAGTTTTCTTTAAGATGATCAATTATTCAACATTGTACAATGAGAGTTTTAAGAAATCATATGCTCTGATGGTTTGGAAAGCAATGTGTTACTTGAATAGCACATATTTAGTGTGCACTTGCCATATTCCCTTGAAGACAGTGAGCACAGTGTCAGTGAATGTGCATGTGTTTTTCAGACCGGCGGCGAACAGAACTGATCCCAGAGGAAATAAATAGACAACATGTTCAAACACTACAAGACTCTTTGCTTCCTGACATTCAGAAGAATCTGGAAGATTTCAGGTAAATGGCTCGGCTTTGTTGTTATATTATACAAGTTTTAAATCTACAGATCTTTAAAATATAATTAGTTTCTTATCGGACAAAATGAAAACATTAAGTTATCTTAGGATATTTCCTTCTGTTTTGACATTTTTCAGCCAATTAACACATAACATTATTATTTGGTGAATATAGGCAGAAGCGCAGTATGGGCCTGACAGTGGCCGAAGTAGAATTGACCAGATTGGACCAAGAGCGAATCAGAGACCGGGTCACTCTGGAGCGAGAGCGCTCATATGCCGAGAACATCATCACCAAGATAGAGGATATTCTGTAAGCAAAACATACTACATATACAGACATGCAATATGCAGCTTTGATGCTCAGAGTTTTACGTCTTCAGTCATTACCGCACACTCATTTCATAGTTTTTCTTTTCATATTATTTGCAGGTTAACTACTCAGACCACAGAAGAAGAGAAATGGTGCGTATGCTTACCTTACTGAGCAGTTGGTTTATTGATATGATCAGTGTTTCTCAAAGCATATGAAGGAGATCATTTCTGCCTTCGAGGGCTTCTTTGACCCTTTTAACCATCTGTAGCCTCATTGCATTTGCAGTCAATCTCGAAGGGAGTCTCAGAATATTTCTGTAAGAATTACTGGATCTAAGTTATCACATGTTTTTAGACATTCTTGTAAATAGGTTAATTCAAATAGTCAATGATAAATTCTTTGACATTTACACTGATCAACATCAGTGTCATTAAAGCCTGTTTGTTTGAAGTACTTTGGTCTTCTAAAGAAAAGATGTAATTTATGTAGTATGTTTATATTAAATAATTCAAAAGTGCAGCTGATTGAAACAGTCTTGTTTGAAATGCCATATGGTTTTAGCCCACTCCAGATGGTTTGTGTAGAAACTGTAGGAGAAGGACTGGTATGACATATGGTACAATTCACAATATGGACACTTGTTCTCCTCATATTGTAGCATTCTGTTGTTTTCTTGGTTTCAGTGCAAATACTTATAGCTCGACTCAAGTTTTGTTCCTTTTTTTTTAGCACTACAATGCAGTATGTCATCTATACATATATGAAGCACCTTGGTGTGAGGGTCAAGGAACCTCGCAGTCTGGAGTCTAAATGGGTTCGGATTAATTTCCTTCCCAAGATTAAGGTATGTTTTGTACTTATTTTATCACTCGTCTGTCCTGTGTGCCTTTATTACCTGCCTGATCCTTTGCCTTTGTTTCCTTTTGATGAAATATAGAAAAGTATAAAGACTGAGAAAGAAGGAGAAGAGAAGGTAAAGAAACCGAGGTTTCCCAGTATCCTTGGACCTCAGCGCCGGCCCAGCCGCATAGAAGCAGCATCAGGTGAGTCGGAACAAGGAAGGTACATTTTAATTTCAAAGGTTTTATTAAAGTTTTAACATGAATCTCTGTTGATTTCAGTGGGTAAAGCCTTGGATGGTCGCCCCAGGCCTCAGAAACAGTTGTCTCAGCCTACCCTCGGAGCCAGTGAGCACATGGAAGGTGGTCGTCTTCGAGTCAGCCAATCAAGCGAGGGCTCAGAACTTATGCACCCCACGTCTGTCACGACCTCGTCCCCAAACAGCGCCACCTACAGCTCAGACAGTAGCAGAGACACTGATATGAGTAAGCTGCACAACTGCTAACTTTCATTCATCAGTGTGTTACAAACTAGGTGATGTGGTTTCTAAACTCTTCTTTATTTCTCAGGTGGGACTCCAACCTCAGGTCCCTCCAGGCTAAGTGATGGACTCCAATCCGATCCACTGGATGGGTTAGCATACCCTGCTGGGCACCTGGACCTTTATAGCCTGGACCAACTACAGGAGGATGACAGAGAGGGTGACAGGTCTGTTTACAATGTCATTAAAACTAATACTCACAGATCTTGTTAAAGTAACAATGCTCAAGTTAATCAGCAGTGTCTGTACAAATCTTTTTGCAGAGTCCATGAGGGAACACCAAAGGCCATGAGAAGGTTAGAATATTTGATTATTTTCTTGAACTTAAGCCAAGGTAACAAAAAAAGAAAGACCTTAATCCGAGATGTTTTTCTTGCATAGGCTTGAGGGTTTGGGCGGGGTTGATGTCCAGAGCGAAGATGACCAGGGAACAGACTCAGAACATGACCCCCTCAATTGGCAGCAGCTGGTTGGGCGCGAGGTTCTAGCCGGACTCAGACCTCACGAAATCAAGAGACAGGAAGTCATCAATGGTGAGAACGTACTGTAGTGTCTCATTTTGTCCCGCAAGGCCAGACCTGGAGGGTGCTTAAGAAATTAATGCAGTCATTAGTAAATTGGGTGCTAAATCAAGGATACAGTAATCCTAATCTAACTGTTCAGTAGCTAATCCAGTGATGGGATTATTCCAACAGACCTGATCTCAAACTATGCTTCACACACAGCTCTGAAAAACTAGACACCACAAACATCACACAAAGTAAGGCTGCAGGAATTTTCTTCCCAGAATTCTCAAAGCAAAGTGGTAAACCAATGTTGATCATCTGTAACAATTCTAACCACAACATTAATAGTTATTGATAATAAATTATTTTTTTATCATTGTAATGCTCATCATCCCGGTATAATTACATTTATTTTTGCTTTTAGGATTTATTTTATTAATTCTACCAGTAAAATCATCTGGAACATGTTTTATTGGTTAACTTAATGTTTCCTCCAGTATCTCTTTGTGTTGTACAATATTTGTACAACATTGTAACTGTTTTGAATGTCCTGCCACTGTCTAGCTAATGTGTGTCCTGCTCAGACTATATAAAAAAGTTGACAACCATGAATTAATCGGTCTTACCTCAGACTCAAGACCTAAATCATTATTTTAAACTTGAAATAACAATTTAGCATTAGTTGTGGTTCTGATATAAGTAAAAGTATGTAAGTAAATTGTATTTAGATTCTAGCCTTTGCATCTCACAAAGTGCTTTACAGATTAAAAGGATAAGACAGTTGTTCATACACAGAAAAGGTACAAAATGCACATACTGTACCAAAAAATGAAAGAATCCAGATTTCTGTGAACTGTATTTAGTGTTTTAAAGAGCTGTCGTGCATCATGGCTCCGGTTTTGATTTGAAGAAAAGGAGCTATTCATTATCCAAGTGCTGTGCTGTTTGTCTATCAAACAGTATGGCTGTATGGAGTGATGCAGCAGCAAAGCATTAGTTTGGATCCAACCTTAGTTGCTGTCAAATGTACAACACATTGAGCTGTATAAACTACCTGACTGACACTGATACATGACTGATGTTCATGGACTCCCTCTCCAGAACTGTTCTATACAGAACGTGCACATGTGCGAATGCTGAGGGTTTTGGACCATGTCTTCTACCAGAAGCTCTCCAAAGAGGCCATCCTGCCTCCCGCTGACATCAAGAACATCTTCCCTAATCTAGAGGAAATTCTACAGTTGCACGGTACAACACTGCAATCACACACCACAATCTGTTTTCAAAAGTGTCTGCATGACCGGCGGTAACCCTTTCAAAGTGCCTTGAAAGCAAGGTCATGAAAATTTAAGAGTTTAAACTGTATTGAACTGTTTGCCATTTCATTTCATGTTTCATATCTGACACACGTACACACTCATATCGACTGCCCAATGATGACCCTCCTTTTGAATTTCAGTTTCAATATTGGAACAAATGGCAGCCGTTCGGAAGAGAAATGAGTCTTCAGTAATTGATCAGATAGGAGATGACTTGCTCTCTTGGGTGAGTACAATTTCCCAGCTAAAATTGTATTTCCTCTTTGAAACATTTTCTTTGTATAGAATAGATTTCAGGATGACAGATGTGCACAAAGAAATTTAACTATTGCCCGGAATTGCTTTATAACCAGAAAAAGAGTTGACATTGGTGAAATGACTTTCTTCAGCATCCCATTTATTCACTGTGACATTTCACATGTACAAGAACATGGCTGTGTTATTTGTAGTGAAGGGAAACATAGACCTTGGCTGCTTTTACATCAGATCCTGATAAAACCTAACACATAGCAAAAAAACAAACCAAAAAAAAAAATAAATAAAATCCATCGCTATACATCCATTGCCAATAAGTGGGATTGTATCACAGTAATAGGAAGTGCAAAGAAGTGAAATGAAAGCCAGTTTCACAATAAATGGTAATGTCAGACAATGCCCCAGATTTGTCTGACAGCTCTGCACCTCAATATCATGTCTAATACATTAGATGAGGTAGCCATGTATAAGCTTGTCAGAAACATCTCTGTGGGGGGTTAAATAGGGTAAATGGTCCCCCAGGGGTCCAAGCATCGATCTAGTCTGCATTTATAGTTAAGCTGTCTTTGTTGTAAGAACTTAAGCCTGCCCCCCCCTTCTGGGCGTTGCTCTTCATTGTAGTAGGTAAAAGCTAAATATTTCAACAGCAGCTACCCCTGACTCCGATCAACTGGTTGACTGAGTCTCTCATTTGTTCTCCATCTTATCCTGGTTTATGGGGCTACAGTTCAGCAGAGGAGAGGAGGAAAAGATCAAGCAGGCCGCGGGGACATTCTGCAGTAACCAGCCTTTTGCTCTGGAAATCATCAAGACCAAACAGAAGAAAGACTCACGGTTTACTTCCTTCATCCAGGTAACAACAAGCCCGGCACAATTGCATTATGTGGAATGAAGATGTGGTCTGGTTATTGAGCATTCGTTATTCAGATAATTGCTTTAATATAGTGCAAACATGTGTGTGTGTCTGTGTGTGCCCCCCCAAAAAAAACAGATGGTTAAAGAAAATAAACTTTTTTCCATCTGTCAGAAAAAAACTGAAACAGAAATCTATATCCACAAGGCTTCATACTTGGCACAAAAACATCATCTGAGGGCATTAAATATTCCCAGTAAATCACTTGGTAATTCCAATTATTAGTCTCTATAAGGGCTGGTAAACAGCACCAAATGACAGGTCACAAAGTCACCAGAACCATTATGACCCATTGTCTGGAGACCATAAGCACCCACAGCTATATATGCACAACCTGATGTGTATCTGTTTGATATGTTATCCCAAATATACCAGGAAACACTTGCACTTTGCTGTAATGGTACATTTTTCTTTTGCTTTACAGGAGGCAGAGAGTAACAGACTGTGCCGCCGACTGCAGCTTAAGGACATCATTCCTGTAGAGATGCAGAGGCTCACCAAGTACCCCCTGCTGCTGGACAACATTGCCAAATGCACAGGTGCTGTAGTCTTGCCTATTTTCATACATCTTCTCTGTAGTTTGCAGTTTTTACATATTGCCATAAGCACAGTGATGTTTAAATGCAAGAATTATTCCTCATCATGCATACAGTTATTTGCATATTGTTTGAGCTGAAGATTAGAAGAGCTGTGTTAAAATGTAATAACTGCATGAATAACATTGGAGTGTGGTACATATGATGCAAATGAATTATGTGCCAGCCACGTTGGAATCAAAACTATCTTAATGACATTAGTATGCATTTTACTGTTTTGTGCATCTGTGCATTTTATAGCTGCTTGAAGTTCCTGCAGCCAAAAAAAACAAACAAAACCAAAAAAAGCCTTCTGGCCTCTCATCATTTTTATTTCACTTCAAAGTCAATTTCCCTCAGCTGCAACTTGAAACTCAGCCACCCACAGTCTATGTCACAAAAGAGGAAATTGTTGTCTACTTTTAAAGCACTTTTCCTTCATTTTGTTGTTGCTTCCTGCACCAGTCGTTGTAAAACATATTGTGGCAAAAAGTATAAATTACCTTTAAAACAAGAGAATTAATTATTGTCTCAAGTTCAGCTTCACCACCTCAGCACCTGACCTTTATTTTCCTTTACATTTCTCTTTTGTGATCCAGAAGTCAATGTAATACTAAATTAATTCCAGATGGAAAATAAATTGCTCATACTGTGTGTAACCATAGGAACATTTATTATCGGTACCTTGTTTGCATTTTCTAATCGTAGTACTGTAATGGATACATTAGAGAAGTGAAAATGAACTCTCAAGGTAAAAGTAAAGCGGATGAAACTGAAGCAAATGAAGTCTTAAGGAAGGCTGTATGTGGCAACATGCCAACCATTAGTGAATTACAGAGACAAATGGTAAGATTATCATTTTAATGATCCCGAAGCTGTAACACACATTTGGGGAAATGTCCTACCCATTATTTGGTCCATCATTTTAGTGTTGGCTGGTCTTTGGGGTTCACACAGAGAGAATGCACTAACAATAAAATATAACCAGCTATTATGGGCTCCTAATGCCCCCCTGCTTTATCATAATTTTTGAGAACGATGGTGTGTTAATGAACGGCGGAAATATCAATTTGCCGGACGGTCCCCTGCAGAACTAAGTAGGCTTTACTTCTTATTTAATGTCTTCCAGATAATGCAGTGGAAAAGGACAAAGTCAAGCAGGCGGCAGATTGCTGTAGGAAGATTCTCAATCACGTCAACCAGGCTGTGAAGGAATCTGAGGACAAGCAGGTAGATGGTTTTAAAAATCCCCTTTCATTTTATCCTGTCTCTTAACATTCTTTTTTTCTTTTTCTTTCTCCCCTTCAATCGAAGTGTCAGTCCTTCCTTATTTTCCCTGCCTTGCTACAATTTCTTTCTTTTCTTTCTGCCTACTTTACTCCCAAGGCAATGGTTTCCCTTTATAGACGTTACTCTGTTTCTCTCTATCATCCTGCAGAGGTTGGAGGACTACCAGAGAAGATTGGACCTCTCCTCTCTAAAACAGACAGACAACCCAATGATCCTGGAGCTAAAGGTGAGTTATCGACATGACCCTTTTAGCTTCTCTTAAAGCGGTGTTCACTTGCTGTGCACCTACGCTATGAAGTATCTACTAGAGGAGTAACTCTCTAGAATTGAAAATGGCTCCACAGACAAGTAGTAGTTATATAAAATATAAGAGCTGCAGTTGTTTTTTTTACTTTAGTTTGAGTTTTGTTTTTTGGGTTTAAACAGAACCTGGATCTTACCAAGAGAACGATGGTACATGAGGGACCACTGTCATGGAAAGTGAACAAGGACAAGACCATTGGTTTGTAGTCGCCCTGTTGGCAGATTTTAAGTATTAATGTGTGCCGCATGCAGTCCTGCTCATGTGCTTCAAAATTCTCTGCCTTGCCTCCTTTTAGAATTGTACACGCTCCTTTTAGAGGATATCCTTGTCCTGCTGCAGAAACAAGATGAGCGTCTGATCCTTAAGTGTCACAGCAAAAACCTAGCGGGCACAGCGGACACCAAACAAATCTTCAGCCCCATCATCAAGCTCAGTACTGTGCTGGTGCGCTCTGTGGCTACAGGTTAGTTAACGGCATTTATGTGTTCGCCTCAATGAAAACATCTGACATCAGAGAAAATTAACAAAACAAATTAAGCTCCGGAGCTGTCAGCTCTGTGTACAATTTCCTTTCTTTTCATCGCAAAACCGAGATGTGGCTGTAGAGCAGAATACTGATTAATTCCACCCTAACCCTCTTGTGTTCCTTCTCTCCTACCAGACAACAAGTCTTTCTTTGTCCTCTCCATGTCAGAAAACGGAGCCCAGATCTATGAGCTGATGGCACCCACCGTCTCAGATCAGAGAACGTAAATACTTTTTGACCCGCCATTCTGTCTTGATGTTCCTCTTGTTAAATGTGATAATAGCAGTTTTATTTTTATGCTTTCACAAGGTGGCAGCGGCTGATCTGCCAGAGAGCTGAAGCAATGAAAGTCAAACCTCACAGTGTCATACCATTACCTCAGTCTGAGTATGTTCTTTTCTGATCTTTATAACTTTTATTTGGGGAGTTCAGACTTTTGAGCTTGTTATTAACATTGGCATTTTGCTTTTTACTAGTGGAGAGAGAGATGGTGTGGAAATCATTACAGCAGGTGTTTCCAGGCTAACGAGAGACCCAGACCGTACATCCACTGGAAGCACACAGTCCACAGGTAACTGCGTGTGTTAAATTATGCTTAACGGCTTCTCTACCTCCACAGTATTTCACATTTCTACCCTATTCCACTCTGTAGATAAACTTTCTGTAATTACACCTCTTCAGATATCCGTAATTATATCTCCACAGAAAAAGAGGGCAGCTCCGCCTCCGGAAGTACCATGCAGAGTTCTCTGCCGGGGAATAATCCATTTGAAGGGGTCAAGGGGGAGGAAGAAGAGGAAGAGGAAGGTTTTGTGGACCCAGAAATTCCTTATCAAGTGGCTGAGGATGGAAGGGAAGGAGACTCATTCAACTTGTTTCCCTCCAAAGCAGATGAAGCACTGAAAACATGTAATCACACACATTCAAATGAGCGACATACACATGCAAATGCTAATTAATAGGAAACATTAAATACCCTTCTCTGTTTTGCATCCCTCAGTGGCAGCATTAAAGCAGGTGTTGGTAACCCAGCTGATGTCCCAGGAGGCTGGAGAGCGAACCAAACGCTCCACTGGAGTACGTCTCCTCAGGACCACCTCTCTGAGGACCCCTGTAGACAGTCGGGCACGGGTGATGGTCCACAACGGCTCAGAAAGGAACCAGACAGAGGACCCAGCTCAGGATCTGGGCTCAGGAGATACAGGCTTCTTTGATTCTCCTGAAGATTATGGTGAGCTTAAACCTCTGATTTTTTTTTTTTTTTTTTTTTTTTTTATTTTTT
>JAPTYR010000006.1:24076842-24092538 GCA_029814505.1 Siphamia roseigaster | reverse complement strand
AAATGTTAACATTTGTTTCATTTTTGGTCCCCAATCGAACCGAGTCTAGTGGACTATTAGGTGTGAAAACGGCCTTAGTCTTAGGGTTGGGAAATATCAGTGTATTGGGATAGAGACCAAGCACCCAGAACAAGTAATCTGTACTGTATTACAGTATGGAAGTAACTTTCACAACACTGGTAACTAAAGTCTTAAGGGTAAAACATCCTCAAATCAGAGGAGAATAAAAGAAAACTGTATTCTTCAGATCACTGAAGTGTACCATATGAAGATGTCCTTGTCATTAACCTCTAGATTTGTTCAAAAGAGTGCCTCGCAGGCGGCTTTAAAAGCTTACCCTCCTCACAATAAGATGATATTTCTCTTTTGATGTCTGCACCTTAAAAGGTTTCAGATTCCTCTACGGTCGTTCATCATCAAGATTGATTGAGCTTTCCTGTGCTTCCATCCCTTAAGGCTGAAGCCCTTCACATCGTACCAGTTCAGAGTCAAAGCTACCAACGACATCGGAGACAGTGAGTACAGCGAGGAAAGCGAAGCCATCACGACTCTACAGGATGGTAAGTGGCGACATTTATGCATCTGTAGGGTCTTATAGTAGTCGGTAGAAAAGCAGTAAAGCACTGTGGTTCATTTCCTCCTGAGACCCAGCAATACATCTTTGTCCTCTGTCGTGGGCAAGACTTTCACAGCTTTACTTAAAAAAAATAAAACAAAAATGTACACTGAAAAGGGTGTTATGCTATATATATGGATCTGAAAAAACTGTTGCATCATTCTGTTTCTAATTAAGGCAATTATTTAACCCTTTCGTGCATGAATTATGAGACATTATGGCTTGAAAAAAACAAAATATTTTATGAAATTTCGCGGAATTCCAAAAATCTCCACCATGCGTTTAATTTTAGAAGCAAAGAAATGTTTATTTACCGATATACTGGATAAAAACTATGATATAAAAACATCTTTAATGCTATTAATCTGATGACTTCTCATATTTTAACAGACCTGCATGGAGATAATATGCAAAAATAAATAAATACATTTGTTGAAAAAAAAAACAAAAAACAAAGTAGTTAATTACAGTCTAATAACAATAAGCATTTTTTTTTACAGTCAAACATGTCACTGCAGATCAGGTTTATCTAGAAAAGCAAATTTACAGAGTATCGGATGGTGCATGAGTGTCCAAGTTTTGGCAGATATGAAACTAAAACAACTAAATCCATAAATATACAAGAGAACGTCTTTGAACTATCCATTGTAGTGACCACTGTACATGAAAGGGTTAATGTAAAACGGCAAAAATGTTTACTTACTGGGTCTCAGGAGAATATAGAGTTAAGACAGTCGAGTATATTTAACCCATTAAAACCCAGTGGTACTTCTATGACATCACTCACATTCATTTTTCTTTGATTCTTGAATGATTCATCACAATTTATTATTTGGTTGTTGCAATAAAAATCTGATATTTTACTATATTTAATTTGCTGAAGCTTACATTAACATGTAAAAACCCAAACAGCACCCAGCAACCAAAACCATTTCCTGATCTGAAATATTTAATACCGCCTGAACCATTAATCCAATCAATAAATGTAAATAATTGGTGTAAAATACAGTTGGTCATCTTTTAATGGTCATCAGATATGGCCCCTTTGGACGTTAAGAGGCTCCATAGGAAACGTGAAAATGTGGCTTTTAACTCAATGTGAGGGTTTGGGTTTTATTGTTTTAATGTGTAATGACTTTTATTGTTTTTATTCATTTTTTTATATGGTTTATTTGGTTTTATATCTGTGTACAGTACTTTGGCTAAGTGCGTTGGTTTGAATGCGCTTTATAAATAAAGTTGAATTGACTTGGCTGGGCTAAAACCCATCAGTTTAGATTTCTATAGACATTTGTATGGATAGATTTATGTTAATTAATAAATAAAATGCTTAAAAATTAATTTAAAATGTCAAACTAATAAATAACATGAAAAATAAGCAAATATTTGACTAAGATTAAGTAAATAAGAATAAAATAAGCAAGAAAAGGAACAAAATTGTAGTCAATAAATTTGACTAAATGAATAAATGAGAACTAAAATAATGATCAACAGGAACAAAATAGACCACAAGCTGAGTGAAATAGGGGGAAAAAAAGAAACCATGTAGTTTGATAAATGATACTGAATATGGAAGTTTGGTTTATGTTCAGTTATTATGTTTGGACTTTTTCTTCAGTTTTCTCTGTATTTTTTGTTTTAATATATAACATCCCTCAACTTTAATCCAAACTTCTTTGAACATCCATATGGTTAATGAATTAAATACAGGAAAATACATGTTTTTCACTGAAAAAAACACAAAATACAAAGGATAGTATTATAATAAATGGTGAAAGAAATCATTCAAAAAAAGGTGAAACCTAGAGAAAAAATTATTTGGGATCTGACGCTGAGTCTTTATGGGTTAAAGTTGAAGGTTTTTATATAAAAAAAACAAAAAAGAACTGAAGAAAAAGTTACTTTTTCACTAAAATCTGAACATAAAAACGTGCCCCCATCTACTGTAATTGGTCGAACTATATTGTTTTAATGGTGAATCAATGTTAGAGAAGATGTAAGTGTTTCCATGGTAACTGTGGATCCTCTTAACATCCACATAGGTCATATCTGATGTGGATGAAAAGAGGATCAACTGTATTTTATACTAATTAATTACCTGTATTAATAATGAATCAACACGTATTAAACTTTTCAGATGCTTTCTGTTTCCAGTAGCTCTTTAGGTCTTTGAGGGTTAAGCAATAATTAAAAAATAATAAGCAAAAAGAAAAGAAAAAGGGTAAAAAAGAGCCTGTAACATGACAGGGTGTCCCCAAGCGCTGTTAACACCAACATGCTCTGACAGACGTAATTTAGGGTCAAATAATTCACATTAACACATTCTTGCGTGCTTCTATGACATGTATGCTGCTGAATTTCTGATGCGATTTCGTGGATACGAGCATGACGATTTAGTGGTAGAATTCTTGTTTGCCGTGCGGGAGGCCTGAGTTCGGTTCCCGGCCAATGCACTGTGATTTGTTCACAACTTGTAAGTCGCTGTGGATAAAAGCGTCTGATAAATGTATAACTAGCAATTTTGCTATCAGTCCATATTCTATTATTTTCTCCCCAGCACAGTTGGCCATGCAGTGGCCAATTTAGCCGTCATGCTCGTATCCCCGAAATTGCATCAGAAATTCAGCAGCATACAGTTGTGGTCGGGGTCAGAGCCGTATAGAGTTTTAGCACCCCCCTGTGACCGTAGCTGCATCCAACAGCCGCTTGATGTCCCTGAATACGTACCACTACAGTACGTATGGCAGGATCTGCAAAAACGTTACGTACGGTACGTATTTGCTATGAGATCAGGTTGAATGGTCCCCAGGCTGTGAGTTTAAGGCCCCTGATCTAGAATATTCTAAAGAAGAAATGAGTGGAAAGGAGACTATTAAGGAGAGCTCAAAACTTCTCCCTGATCACTGCGGTGTCCAATATCCCTTCCACTTTAAACACCTTTAAGTGTGACGAGAAGGGAACTGGTGGAAAAGAGGTATAATTAGTGCCACAGTCGGCCAGACTAAAATGTTGGTAATTATATATTAAAGGTAGTTGTGTAATTATAGGCTGCGATGTCAACAAAGCTCAAGGCTTGACCACTTATATTTCATTCCTCCACCCTAAAGATTTGCATATACTGTCTATGCTTAGCAAGCTCAGCAGCATCTAAGAAGGTCAGCACTGACCTAATTACTCACATACAACACTTTAATAGAAAATTTGTCTCTTGCAATCAGTCTTATTGTTCAGATTTGAAGCAATTTACTGGACATGCTAGAGACTGTTCTACATCATTATTGCTACAAATTAAAGCCAACTAACTAATTAATCTCAGTCATTAATCGCATGCAAATTGTTCATACAATAGCTTTGACACGATCCTTTTTCATTTGCTCTTTACTCTGGTGTCTTTACAACAACAGATAACAAGCCCAGTATAAGTACAAGCATTGCTATTTCCAGCCATCATTTTTAAGTAAATTGAGCCAAAATCTGATAATTTATTAAATAAATAAATAAATAAATAAATAAATAAATAAATAAATGTTAGATTAATTAGCTGAGTACATACATTGTTCATCCAAAATAAAGTCCCACATACATTACATTGTTGATTATGGGTTGCCTCTCTCATGGCACCAGTGCCATTATAAATATCACAACTTTCATTTTCATCCAGAGTTGCATAAATAGTGGATCTTGGATTAATGATTGGAGAGGCAGACTACTGTGTAACATCTTCACCATTACATCTCAAAGGTTCACAATGGAGTTCAGGTCTGGACTCTGTGATGGCCAATCCATCCAAATGATGTCTCATTCTTCCTGAACCAGTTTTTCCACAATTTCTGTGAAACATTGATGATCCTAAAAATGATTAAGTGAGGCAACCCCAGATCATAACACAGCCTTGTACAGGGAGCACTAGGCATGATGGGTAATCACTTCTACCCTTGATAAAACATAGGGGGGATTAAATATTCTTGCAGCAAGGATCTTACATATTTATTTAATTAAATCCAAGTGTTGACTTTTTTTGGCCAGACAGTATACCTCAGAAGACATGTGCAGGTAACATGCAGGACACTACGCATGTACTGAATATGTCTGCATCGTTAGAGGTATTTTAATACGGGAATACATGAGTGTTTGGGTTTGTGCTGAACTTACATGTAGGATCTTCTCATAGATTATCTCCATGTTCTACAGTTTATGTTGAGGAGCCTATATAGTGGTGTCTTTCTCCTCTCCCATTTGCTCACACTCTCTCATCTCTTTCATCAGTTCATCCTGACACAACACTAAACAGACAAATGCACAAAGCAAAACATTCATTTTTCTATGGCTGTGACTTTATTAATTAACCCAAAAAGACCCAAACATCCACTGGTGACCAAAAGCATCTGTTGATCTAAAATGTTTAGAATCACAAATTCTATCAATAAATATAAATAATTGGGCTAAAATGCAGTTTGTCTTCTTTTCATGATCATCAAATATGAACTATTTAGACATTCAGAGGCTCCGTAGTTACCATGGAAACACCATCACCTTCTACAACACTGATTCACCTGTAAAGAACATGGAGTTGGATCAATGACAACTTAGGTTACCCTAACCCCCAAAGTCGAAGCAAGGGCTATTGTTTTTGGTTTGGTTTGTTTCTTTATTTACACTCTAGCTATAAAACTATTGGTTGAATCCATACCAAATTGGGTTTATAGACTGCTAGTGATCTAGAATACACATCATTAAATTTTGGGAACAGTAGGTCAAAGTTCAAAGTATTTTATTTTTCAAATTTATTTTATTTATATGTTTTGTTTTGTTTTTTAATCTTCCCATTTACTTACAATGGGTGAAATATGTGTGAGGGATGGGGTTTGTTGTGCCAGGCGCCACTTGTTTGATGTTCAGTTATTGATATATTTTCCATAAAAGTAACTTTTTCTCCAGTTTTCTCTGTTTTGAAGTAATACGCTTTGAATTCATGCTGAATTTTCATGATCATTTACATTAAATATAGGAAATTGATTATATAAAAAAAATACAAGATTTACTGTGAAAAATGCAAAATAAAGAGGCTAATGTTGTGTTAAATGGTGATAAAGCACTAGAGAAAGGTTAAGTGGAGAGAAAAATGAATTTGGGAACTGCCACAAAAGTAACATGGTGTTTGAGTTAACATCCAGTTGACATTATTCTGTCTTCATAGCAAGTTCCTCCTTTAGCTGGCAGACAGCCTTCTCCAGGCTCTTCACCTCATTGCTCAGTTATAGCTTTATATTGGTGACTGAGCTCTGAAGTGACATTTGTGTCAGTGAAGTCAAACTTAGCTTTCATTTCTGATTCACTTTATAAAACTAATGCAGCAATCAGCTTAGGCATCCCGTTAATTAGACTTTTTGTTCCTCAAAAATTAGCCCAACCTTGACAACCATGCCCCTTGTCCTGACTCCCAGATGGATCCACGCTTTGTCTAAGGTTATTAAAGAAGAGACTAATTGTTGATTCATGCCCTGCTGCACTGTACCAGAGTTGACGTCCCTCTGGTCTTGTCTGTCGTCCTACAGCTTCTGCTCTGTGTCTCTCATGCGTCTCCTCAGGTCACTTCTGTCAGACTAGACCTTAATTACTGACTGGTTGGTTTTTTTTGGCTGAGATCAGGAAGGTATGCATGCAGAAATGGACACAGCAACAGTGAACATGGAGCCAAACCTAAAAGACAGCAGCTTATTTTACTGTGTGCAGTCAACAATTGATTTGCTTAAAGCTAAAATGCTGTCTGTGAAGTACACTCAAATATTCAATAGCCTACACCTGGGGATGTCAAACTCATTTTTGTTCGGTTCTCAGTGTTCAGTTTGAAAGTGCAAAAAAGAAAATGACATGACATAAATATTTACATCTACGATCCTTTATTAACATGAATAACATTAACAATCGTGAACAACCCAAATGTCCCCAAAAAAAATGAATGGCAATTTTACTAATATTACTTCGCAGCAGTGGTGGCTGCTGGTCTTTCAAAGAGGGGACGTTCATTGGGGGCTTACATCATAAAATTTGTCATTTTTTTCCTCTGTAAATTTTGCCTCTTCCTTTTCTATAAAATGCTGTGAACCTGTCATACTAACTGGGTGTCTTTTCCACAGACTTAAACAAAGAAATGTTGAAATCATGTTAAACTGAAACAAGGAAATACTATGAGTGTGTTTCCTTTGCAGTGTGAGAAATGAACAAGTAATTTTACTGAGCAAATACCAACAAATGCGTTGCAGTTTGTTCCGACTTCTCTTGCAAACTCTATGTCGGGACTGAGCTGAACTGTCAGTGATGGTTTACTCAAAATACCCATCAATCAAAATGGGATCCAATCATCATAAAGAAGCTCAGCATCCAGGCTGGCCGAGGCCCCGCCCACAGCTGATTCACCCCCAGAGATGCCGAGGGTCCGGGGGTGGGACAAAGTCATAGCATTTTTCCATTGACTGTGGAGTTTCAAGGCAATGAAAAAAAAAACTGCATGACAGGGCTCCATTGAATCCCATGGATGCCGAGGGTGAACAGGGAAATGCACTGAAGAAAACAGCGCAATGGGAATGAATGAGATGTGAACATCGAATCAGTTGATTTGTAGCTGAATTTGAATGAACTCATCTAAGAGATGAATGTGTTCTAACATATTTATAGTCAATGAAATGTTAACAAAAATAAAATATTTGACCATTTAATTTTTAGTCATATTTTAGGGGAAGCTGAGCTTCCCTTGCAGTCTTAGAAGCAGCTTGTTTGTACACGTGCATTGCAACTTACACATCACAGTTGATCGACAAAGGCAATCGCACTTACTTCTACGCACATTTCAGGCAGATCAGTTTTGTGAAAGGATCATTTATAAATGTAAACATTTTCATTTCACCCCCCCCCAATAAAGTGAAGAGAAACATTTGGAGTTGTTGAAATTTACAGGTTATGATGGTAGTTTATTTGTTCGACCCACTTGAGATTGAAATAGGCTGTATGTGGTCCCTAAACTTAAAATGATTTTGAAACCCTTAATTATTAATATGTTCAGTGTAATTGTTGCAATTCACAAATTAATTTGATGGGCCAGTTTGCACCCATCTTTGACACCCCCTGTCTAAACACTCTAGTTTCTTTATTAATGTTTATTATATTATATTATTAATTCATAGTCTACTATGTAAGTTAAAATGGTCAATAGTTAAAATGATTTTGTGTGTACATATAATCATGACTAAAAAATAAATTATGTATGTAAAATTAACATCTGAAATACAGCAGAGTGAGAACATGTATGAAATGTAACTCACACATGGAAGAAATCTTAACTGATTTAGATATTTTTACAGCATGTTTTGTTGAAGAGCTGTAAAAACAAATCTGTTAATCTGACAAAGTAAAGGGGCTGATCTGCAATTTTTTTGATAATCATTAACACTTTATTAAAAGCAAAATTGTATGACTTGTCGGTTCCTGTTTAACGATTTACCATTTTTCATACCTTTTTCTAAGAATAATACAAAATATGTTGTTGCATACATAGTCCTAAAGGACGCCTATCCAGCATGCTTTGGCAGTCTCAGTTGTAAAGAAAAGCAGAATTTATGTGCTGAATCAACATTACAAATGCATGGAATCTTATTTGCAAAGTTACTCTTTTTTGGAGTTGTCTTCTTCTTAGATGTAGTTTTTTTTATTATTTTGCTTTTGGGAGGAATGTTTTTGTTGTGTTTTCAGACTTTTAGTATGCATCTACTCCTGTAAACACAAATGGGGATGGGCCCTTGTTGCTGGGCACTGGTTGCTGAGTGAGTTGCCATGACACTAACTGTCCCGCTTAATTGATAGGTGATTGACTATTATAAGAGCCAATCACATGGTGACTGGGTCGCTGTTGCCTTTTTAGCTCAGACACGCGGGGCATGTAATTGGATCCGTACTTTTAGTGAGACGTGTCAAAGCGTCCTTTGTTGTCAGGGGCGACCACGGCCCGCGCGGGGAGAATCCAGGCTGCATTCAGCATCCCCTCAACGTTTTATGAATGCTGTGTAGGCAGAGGCGCGCACCCGACTACATTCATGTCTCGTGAACGCGCAGAGAGAAGGCGTGGAGTTTGTTTTTTTTGGGGAGGGGGTGAACGGAAGGGGACGTACAGGAAAGGCAAGGGCCGCACATACACGTCACAGGGGGAAACAGAAAAATGCTCGGCAATGTTTAATTCCCAGTATTATTTATTCACCTGTATTTCTGTGAAGCTTTCGCAGTTTTATCTGCTACTTCCTCTCCCCAGCCGTCGGAGTGTGTTGTGTGTCGTCAGCCCCACAGCCTGCAGAGGACTGACACTGTCACACACATACTGAACTTCCCGTCAAGACACAGCACAGGCGAAAAGGGCTGCTGACAAAAAGAGGAACGACATCGAGGCTTGTCAAGAGAAGGGGACACACTCCAGTCTACAAGGCTCCAAGGCAAAGACACGGTGCCATTGTCCTCCAGCTGAGGACGAGCACAGACGGGTCTGGTGCTCTGCTAATTAGCCTGCGTGGGTCCGTGTGGAGCCAGAGGAGCAGCTAGCCGCAGCGGACAGCAGCTTACACGGGCTGTGAGAGACTGAGGGGCTTGTTTTAGCCACAGCCCGGACATTTATCCACCAAACTGATGCTAGGTTTACTCATGGGAGGCTTTATCCGATAGTCATCCCTCCCTCCCTTTACCCCCCGCCGGACCCTGGCTCGGATACGCCACTCGGGCGCTGTCCTCACCGGGGGGTGCCGATCACCATCGGCTGGTCCAGCTAACCACAGGAGGCGGTTCGGTCCTCTGACCCCTGCCCTGCCTCGCCTGTCTGTCGCTCTGGCCAGCCCTAGCCGAGCCCGAACATGGCAGGGAACCTGAAGAAAGGCGGGGGGCTCATCGGAATGATGAAGGATGCCTTCCAGCCACACCATCACCACCTCCACTCCCATCACCAGCCGGGGGCCGTGGACAAAAAGACAGTGGAAAAATGCTGGAAACTAATGGACAAGGTTCGTAATGAACAATGTTGACTGTCTGTTAACGCTAGGTAGCCAACTACAAACCTTAGGCGACTGTTGGCTAGCTTCAGCTAACTAACGTTAAGCTAGCTAATCTGCGCCTGCTGCAGACCTGGCGTTGCTAACGCTAGCTCGTCAGCTGGTTGAAGATAAGGATAGCTAACTGTAGTTAATTAGCTTATCCAATATATTCAATCTCGAATCTGACAAGACTATACTACTATAAACGACATTTCAAGGCTGCGTGTTATACACCAGCCACACATGAAGTTAGCGAAGGGAAATGTGAATATTTTGTGCTTTACATCTGTTAGCTAATGCTACTCCACTTTTTGTGAACTGTTGGCTTACAGTGATGAATTTAGCTTTTTGGCGTTGTTTAAGAACTAAACTGGGTCTTTACCTGAACTGTCACAAATCTATTAAAGTTACCGTACAAAACGTACCACTGATGGAATAAATTTAACAAACTTATGGCAGTGATGTGATGTTGTAGAAGCCGCTAGCAAAGAAACGGTCTCTCCTGTGTGGTGTTGCTGAAGTGACTCCAGCGAGCTGTCAGAGGGTTTCCCCGTTGAAACTGAAACAAAGTACCGAGGAAAAAGGGGAGAAATGAATAAATGTGTCCCTTTAACTGCGCCAATTATTCTTTTTTTCACAGGAGAGACTCATTTCACAGTTTGAGTTCGCGGAAAAAGTCTGTAGCTGTTTGACCCCCAGTTTCCTGTGAGATTCACACTGCAATATTCGAGTGAATAGAAAGACAAGACAGTCTTTTGTGCCTCCTCTTCCTCTTTGAGGACTTAGTTTACAGCGCTGATGTTAAGAGACCAAGTTCTTTTACAAAGCGGTTATTAAGATCTCGATTCCAGTAGATTTGGTTCATTTGCATCTGTGCTAGACTATCTGCCTGGGCTGTTGAGCATGTTTGATGAGGTACTGTAAGATAAGCAAGAAAAGAGAAGTCACACTGCGTTCTCATGCTTTCTCACTGAATGTGCTGTACTTTTAATTTTGTCTAATTGGTGAACATTCTTTAATAAGGAGCACATACATAATATTTGAACTACAAACTTTAAACTAGTTGGACACCTGGGAAGTCTGGTTAGCTTTTATAGTTTACTGTATGGAAATAATTGACAGTATTCATCTGAGCCAGTGAAACAGTGATGGGGCAGTACCACCAAGTTGAAAATATGTGCATCTTACCTTTTTAAGAGTAATGGTATTTTTGCTTCACCGCAATGTTCAAAAATAGCTACGGAAATAATCTTCAGTTTTGCCGTAAGGAAAACCACATACCAACATGTGCAATAGCACCACTGCACTGTGGTAATTGTTTTTCTCTGAAAACCATTTCTTGCATTGGACAAAGTTTAATATTGAACATAAGACAAGCTTTCTTCTTAACCCCGTCTTACATTCTAAACATCTTCTGTATCACTTTGCAGTACATTGTCATATTCAAATTTTATTCACATAAGCTAATTCTTGCCCTTGAAGTTGAAATAAGTTTTAAACATAATTTTTTTTTGTTGGAAGAAACTCAACACGACCTAAATGCTACTTGCAAAAGTGATCCCGTAATGCGATACATTTTTTCAGGTTCATAAATGGATACATCATTTGCACATTGTGTATTGTTGACTTAACTGGTATAAGTGTTATCTATATTGTGCAATTTTGGATCATATGAAATGTTCTAGAGAAGTTCAAGAAGTGAACTGTAATATTTTGTCTTCCAAAACTCAAACAATCAAAATTGACTGTTTCTACCATGGTCATCCTTCGCAGAAACTGCTGAACTTTTAAATTAATTGAGTTGATGTTTTGTTTAAAAAAAAAAAAAAAAGCTTTAGGAATGCTGTCAAAGCAACCAAAAGACTTTTAAGTTAAAAACAATGAGTGGAATGAGGTTTAGCTTGGGGGCAGTCAGCATTTTATGTAGAAACTGTGACCTTGATGGATATGTGTATATACCAGTACTCAGTTGCTGGAGCTTTTAAAGTGCATGTCTATGTGTCTTTCAGTGGTTACTAGATAATATTCATTCTGTAAACTTGGCTGTGATCTTATCTTGTTCCAGACATACTTGTGTAGACCATCTGGAGATCTTGAAAAGAGTTAATATGGGCCATTATTGGCAATCCTACAGAAAGTATACCCAACATTTGGATAAAAATATTAAATACCTTGAACATTCAATATATCAAAATATGGGAACTATTCTTGTGGCATAATTTATTAAATGTAATTATAAATAATACAGATAAATGGTGTGCTTTGTTTTTCAGGCTCTCAGTTGGTCTTTGTATGATATGGCTTTTGTAGCTTTATCTGGCTTTTTGATCAAGAGTAAATATTAAATATGTTATAATGGTTGTATTTGTTAAATAGAATTGCATTGCTTTATCATGTGTTTCCTTGAACATGCATAGGATGTTACCTTAATCAGTAATTAAAGACTTTGTCCTAAGGCTAATTGACGTGGATTGTATTATCCTCATAATTTAACCTGTGATACAGCAAAACTGGAGCAGTAGGGCATTACTGTTGAAACACCATTGAATGCACATTTCTCATGTAATGAAATCATTAGTGCTTAAAACATCCTACAGGTAAAATGTGACCCCATTGTTTTTGAAATGCATTTAATACCGTGATAATGGATTTACTCGCCTGGGATCAGTGGCTCATTTACCACGATAATCTTGTAGATGTATGAGCCAGGGTTTTTCTGGGCTCATTTTGATGAGATGTCATTTTATGACTGGTCACTTGAAAGAAAAGGGAGTACTGTTAGTGATAATACGAAAAGGCTAAATGCATATAGATAGGTAATGATGAACTGATAAGTAGTTATCATGTTGTCAGTCATAAATTACACTGAAAACTTGCTAATTTGTTCCCCATACTTAAAATTTCCTGCAAAAATGAAAGATCATGGAAACTAAACCAATGTTCTTTTAATGCAATTTTTTTTCATATTACTTTCTCTTACACACAGGATTAATAGGTAATAATTTGGTTTTCTCTAAAAATTGAGCCATGTCCTGTTGTTGACATCAATTGTTTTATTCACCAGTTGACAGGGCACCTCCTGTATCCATGTGGGTTCATACCAGGACATGAGCGCTAAGTCATTTTGATTCCAAAGTCTCTGTAAGTTAGTGAGACTGTAATCCAGTTGTTAAATATTATAACCATGTATGAACAGAGGGCAGTGGCGGTGAGTTCTCGGCCTTCTACCAGTGTCTTTGTCGTGGTCAGTGAAGGGACTTGGGTTCAGTACAGTAAGATGAGTGAGGAAAAAGTTGAATATTAAAAATGAGGAAATGTACACAGATACAGCCTGGTGAGCACCTACTTCATTTATGACTATTATCCCTTGGTCTCATTGTTATTTCTTAATTCATAACAAAATGTTTTCCACTATTACTCATAGGATGTTAGTCCGGCATCTCTTTCATGTGCTGCTTTTATGTTGTGATGGTCTATGGAGGGTTTGTGTTTCTGCTTGATTTGTCATCTGGTGTGTCTCTGCAGTGCAGTTGTAGCTTATTTCAGTCTTCAGCTGTTCAAATTTGCAAAGCTTGCATGTCAAATGTTGGGTGAAGAGAATTTGTGTTTTTAAGGCAGAAGTGGTATGCAGATTGAAATGAGGAAGTGTAAACACTAACAGCTTCTTTAAACATGAAGGAAAAGGGGGAATCAGGTTGTTGGGACCTATGGTTATTGACAAGGTAGTCTCATAATAAGGAGCAAACAAACAAACATCCTGCTGCCAGTATTCATACACAAAAAGTGTATAAACAGGCGCCTGCTTTGTAAATAAATGAGAAACTGACTCACAAACTGAACAGACGCTTGATGAGTGATTGCAGGTTTGCCTGGTCTTTTGTGCCGCTGCAAGAGGAAATGGTGTAGCGGTTGTGAAATAACATGTGATACCATTAAGGAGATATTAAATGATGTACTGCCCCTTTACATGATGGGAAAGCTTGCTGTGCTATGAAAGTTGAGTTCTAAACTTGACAAGATTTTTAAGTGTTTTTCTCCTCCTAAACTCTTTTGACTCTATCCCTTCATTATTCATCCCATCTTGATGCTAGTGGCAATATTATTCCTTAATGATGAGTGCTTTAATGCGTGAAGAAGCTATGTTATGTAAGCTATAAAATAAAAGGTCATGCTGCAACACTGTGCCTACTTGTTTAAAAAAAAAAAAAAAAAAGACTTTTTCTGACTTTTTCCAAAACCTGTTTTGTTTTGCTCAGAATTGGGTGTCCATCAAAAAATTTCAATAAAAGTGTAATCGATCATGGGGTCATGCATGGAAATCTAACAAAATATTTTCCTTAGTAAAATGTAAAAAGAGAAAATTGCATTAAACACCATTGTACAAATGTGCATTTATCGGCTCTTTATTTGTATGCCTTTAATGCAGTTCTATAGCATGAAAATAAACCTGTGTGCCACAGCTTTAAGTTCTGTTAACCTAATAACTTTAAGAATGTACACTGCCTGGCCAAAAAAAAGCCCCCACTTGGATTTAACTGAGCAAAAATGTAAGCACTTACTGTTGGGTAAATACTACATTGATTCATATTTTTCAGCTGTTGTTTAACTCTATATTGTCTCATTTCTTAAACAGCCTTGAGTTTGCTAGAGAGCATAAAGATTGGAAAATGTAAGGATTCATTGGGTTCATCTGGCTTGTGGTTCAGGGAGTATGGGACATCATTTTCACACGCACATTAGTCAACATACACTCCAGACCATAACCACATAGGGACTCTTTGGGATTTGCTTGGAGAATACTTTATACAGTGGTCAAACTCTCCCATCATTAATACAAGATCTTAAAATTATTCCAAGTCTGGTTGAGGCATTTATTCTGTGGCATTGCATAAATGATGCCACACTGAATGAATCCTATGATCAAAGACAAATGCAATTCAGTCAGATATTGTATGTGGGAGCTTATGTTTTGGTCAGGCTTTGCATAATCAGTGTGTGCATATATGTATGCAGACAAAATAAACCATGATGGCTTCAGAAATCACTGGTGTAATTGTTTTCAAAGTAAACTAATCAAATTTTATTTATCTCGCGTCAGATCACAATAAAAGTTATTTTACATTGTAGGTCTAAACCAGTTCCTAACCCGATTTCTATAGACCTTTTACTGCACTTCATTGTCATATGCCAACACTTTTTGATACTCAGTGGTATCCAAGCACTTTGGTCAGTGCCATGTATCAAATTTTTATATTATATCCTTGTTTTTCTGTTTTCTTAGTGCTTAACTTGTATGGATGTATCCACCGGTTGTCTTTAAACCGTCACTCATCTTCCCTCTCACATCCTTTTTGTGCAGGTGGTGCGTCTGTGCCAAAACCCCAAATTGGCCCTCAAGAACAGCCCTCCTTACATCCTAGATCTGCTGCCAGACACCTACCAGCACCTGCGCACCATTTTGTCACGGTATGAGGGCAAAATGGAGACTCTGGGTGACAACGAGTACTTCCGGGTTTTCATGGAGAACCTCACAAAAAAGACCAAGCAGACCATCAGTTTGTTCAAGGAGGGCAAGGAGAGGATGTACGAGGAGAACTCACAGCCCAGGTGAGAAAATATCAGAAATTAGAAAAAAAAAAAGCACTCGGAGAGCGCAGACCTCCCCCAAGCAGCTCAGTTCCCCCCATATTGGGACTTTCACCTAAAATAATAGTCCTACAATTATTTTATCTCCATCTTTAGATTCCTTGACCATGAAAATGTACCGCTAGCAAGTGGATTCATCTTGATATCATTATTACCTCCGCCAAAGAGGTTATGTTTTTGCCAGTGTTGGTTTGTGTGTTTGTTTGTAGAATAACTCAAAAACTAATGAACAGATTTTGCTGAAATTTTCAGGGAATATTGAGGATGGTCAAAAGAACAAATGATTCAATTTTAGTGATGATCTGTAAGAAAACCGCCATTATCCAAAAAGACAATTTAGTGAGTAACTACTGAACTAATAATGATATC
>JAPTYR010000006.1:24047834-24058106 GCA_029814505.1 Siphamia roseigaster | reverse complement strand
ACTCTGTCCCAAGAGGCTACAAATGCGCAAATAAGCTTCATTTCGAGCAAGGCTTTGGATATAACGTCCTGAAGCCAGATTAAGCCCATTAAAAAGCAGAAGGAAACCGTGCCATAGGCCCTTTCATGAAGGATGGAGTGAAATGATTCTTCATATTCTGGTGGGCCAGATAAACTAATGTAATTCTTAAGTCTGTCATTACACCTTCCTCTTCCTGGTGTTTGACACGAACTCATGTCTGTGACACTCGTTATTTATGGCGCTGTAATATTTGATGTCGGTTTCCATTTTTGCAGGGGGATGTCATCATTCATTTTGTGTTTGTTTCTGTGTCACAGGACCATCGTGCCTTGGAAGGTGTTCCGACAGTCTCTTCACGAGTTTCATCCCATCAGTTCCGGTTTAGAAGCTATGGCCCTCAAGTCCACTATAGACCTCACCTGTAATGACTACATCTCTGTGTTTGAGTTTGACATCTTCACCAGGCTGTTCCAGGTAATGAACTCACGCCACATCTTTGTCACTCACGAGTAGTGAGTTAATAAGACAAGAAATGCTCAAAGGAAAAGAATGATTACGTCGAGACAGAAAAACAACAGTTAATTGCAGTCTGTTCGCTTGTTGTTGGAAACAAATTTCATTTAAGCAGTACATAATGAACTTAAACAATCTGCCACATCTTTTTTTGGCTAACTCTATCAACTTGTTAAAAGGATCCTTGCAGACTTATTCTCACTGTTAAACTGCTCAAGTTGAATCCCCCCCCCTACACCTTCTGATTCTGTTCTGCAGTGTTTTGTCATTTTTATCAGGTGTTGCGTTGTGTCGCCCAGACATATGTCACACAGGGATTCTTCTCAAGGATGCTCATCATAGCATCTGCTACCCCTACTGTGTCTTACTGCCTGATTAGTAATTATCACAGATAGAAAATAATTCTTTCTACACTGTGCGTGACTACTGCCTTGTACTGATGGCTCAAAGTAGTTTCACTTTGCCAGATGCTATCATAACATACTGCTACTGTGCTGGATAGTATACTGAGATAAAGGGATAAATGCAGCCAAACATTTATATTTTGTAGTCATACATCCAAAGCAGCAGGAAACAGTCAATTTGTTTTTCCAGTGTATTTACTGTGGCGCAGGTGCTCCCTTTCCTCATCAGCATAGAATGAACCAGCAGGAGAAAGGGAGGCAGAAAAAATAGAACAGAATTGTCTGGGGTAGATTTACCAGGTTTCATCTTAAAAGCTTTTTTTTTTTTTTTACTTTATAAAGGAAACATTTTGTATTGGTATTGTAATTAGCACTGCACCTATAAAATAAATTAACTGTGAATCATTGCTGTATCATCCAGCTTCTAATGCTTTAGTTTATGTAATGTTATTTGATTGATTCTATCAGTATGTTTGTGTGTGTAGGGCACTGCTTATAAAGATGATAGACGTTTCCTATGATGGTCGCTCATATAGAAAAAGCCCTCATCTCAGCAACCTTTAACTCAGAAGAGGAAGTGAGCCAGTAGCCATTTTGACCTCTGTCCTTGATATGCAGTAGATTGTTAGCGATACGCTATTTTATTTCTATCAAGAGTAGGGTGGTCCTTATTTTTCAACTTTTGAAAAGTCATGCTCCAGTCATGCTTTAAGTCAGTGGTTACAGAATTCCATAACTTGACTCCACAAACTGAAATATACATTTGTTTTAGAGTTGTACGTGTGAATGGATGTTTGCTTGCTTCCACTTTATTTCCACTTGTACTGCTCTTTTCTGTAAAATAAACAATGGCTTGGTATTAGTTGTGTACGTATTCCCCCAAATTTCAACACAGTAACTAAGATATTAGGGTTCAGTGTTTTGCCCAAGGACACTTTGACATGTGGGCAGTCGGAGCTAAGATTTGAACCAGCTTTGGACGAAAATGTTTAAAATTTGGTACAGTTTATTTTTATGTATATTTGAACTCATTCAGAGGGTAAGACTTGAATATTTAAAAAAAAAATTTAATTCCCTAAACAAGAACCACTCTAATCAAGAGCCCTTCAAATACTGTGTTCATGCTGCATATTTCAGCTAACTAATGTGGCAATGTTTATAAACCACAATTTTTTTGAAAGTATTGTTGTTTAATGTAAAACAGCAATTTTGTGAGGAGGGTATGCTGAAGTAATACCAAGAGGAAATAGAGAGATGTTTAAATTGGGGCTGTCAAAATTGGCTGATTAATCTGATTAAAGATTGTAATGCAGTGAAATGGAGCAGTTGTTTACAGTTGTTTTGTTGACTGTCGAAGGTGTTGGATAAACATGTTAAATGCATACTATATATAAATGTTAATATTTTTTGCATATGTTTGGGATATTTTATCACATTTTTGGTGTTTATTTCTGTATTTTTGAAGAGTTTTTGGATACGTTTTGGATATTTCATAGCTTTTTTGTTTAAGTTATTGTTTTGTGAATTATATTTTTTTCCTCCACATTTTTTGTGTCTTAGTGTATCTTTGTGAATTTGTGGGAAATTTGAGTACCCCCCCCCCGAGACATAACAGTCGACCGTCATCAAGTGTTTTGCACACTTTGTAAGACGGAGTTTTCTTTTCACCGCAGCACTTCCACCTTAAAATGCCACATTAACGCAAAGCATACATTAGTCATGGATTCTGCTAGCACTAAGCCGTTATCCAGTTTTCGCAAACACGTGAAGTGCAGATATATTCCCTTCTTTCATGAGTCTGTTTGCTCATGCAAAATGAAACGCAATATCTACTAAGAGAAGAGATGTAATATATTTTACAAAATTGTAAATTTTTTGGGTGGTGGTATCAACCAAAGAACATTAGAAACTGATTATTTAATAATGGAAATAATCATTGCACACATGACTGTTTATAACCACCAGTAGATTTTTAGGATTATGCTACAACAGAGCAGAAGTCCCTGTTTGCGCTTTGATATTTTTATGCAACACTTGTTATACAGGTTCAATTTTACTAAGTTTTGAGCTTGTGTTCAGTGTCATGTGTTCTTTTGTACTTCCTTTCACACACCAGACAGACGTGTGACAGTAAATGCGGAACCACCTACTCACTACCACATTCGGTTATCTATGGAGTGCTGTGAATTAATTTGTTTACTAATGTCCTTATATCACCATCTGATGTTGGCTCAGTTTGTAACAGGTAACCTTTGAAGAAAAAAGTGCACTAAGCACTCAGTTTTCTCTTCCTACATTTAGTGTTTTTAACCTTCTTCATTTTGTGACTGTAAATGGTGCTAAATGCGTTGCACTCTGTATTAAAGGTTACCCAAGTTGAAATGGCCATTGTAATGTCCATTAAATGGCTGTTAAATGATCATCCATGAAACCATGAAACATTTCTTCATTACTCTGCTGAAGAGTCTTACAGCAGTATCCATTCACTCACACGTCGAATGAGTCACACTCTTTCTCTCGTGTTTTGTGTGTGCGTAGCCTTGGTCGTCCCTGCTGCGGAACTGGAACAGCTTGGCAGTGACTCACCCGGGGTACATGGCCTTCCTCACCTACGATGAGGTCAAAGCACGGCTGCAGAAGTTCATTCACAAGCCTGGCAGGTGAGACTTGAAGACACACACCAAGTAATACAATCTAAAAATCAGTCATTTGTCTAAAAATGAAATTGGGTTTTATTTGGTGACATTTGCCTCTTAGTGTAAGCTTAGCATACTCCAACAAACTGCCCGTTTGATATGACTCTGCCCTTTCAGTAACCTCTCATCAACTTAAAAAATTTCTAGTCTGTCGCTGGTTATTAACTGCTGGTTTTGTGACTCTGACTAGTGCACTTTTAATTCCATTACGGAAGCATAAGAAGGTGCGTCATCTTGACATATTGATGTGTTTCCATGGGCAACCACTTCACTGCAAGTGTACTAGACCTATTTTTGCCTCTGCTCAAGAGATGATACGTTTATACACTGCATGTGCAAAGTACACAATCAAATTAAACAATCATTTACTAACCTGTGCTTTGACAGCAGAAAAATTCCCTCATACAAATGTACATTTTTATGGTTTGGATTTGCATTAACAGAGTGACTCACAGTACAGGATCAGTCCTAGTGTGTGTGTGTGTGTGTGTGTGTGTGTGTGTGTGTGTGTGTGTGTGTGTGTGTGACCCAGAGCCGTGTGGCACTGGTACCTCAGCATCAATGGTGTGATTGTATACTGAAAGCTGATGTCAGTTTTTAGGCCTGGGCTGTGTAGAGCCATGTTGACATCCATGTGAGAGCAACATTTTGAAACTGTAAATTACAACATTAATGGTATGACAGTTACTATCTTTGTCAGTTGAACACAAGGCCATCTCCAATACTGAATTTTCAACTTGTGCAGTATTACCAAACTCAATCATATGCTGTCAAGGCCTTGTAGGGAATTCAAATGAGATACATTTCTGTGAATTTCTGTTTCGTTTTATGAGCAGCTGTGGTTTTAACTAAGCATACTGATAAATCGAATAGTTACTGTCACTTATAACCTGTCCAGAGTTAAGTTGGTTATTACGTAAGACGATCATTTCCACTTCTTTCTTCAGTACTTTAGAATTCCATTAGACTGCTTGGACTAATTATCCATTTAGTTTTATACCCTCACCCTCTGGGGTGGGCCATGGTATGTAGATATACCGGGAAGTCCATTTTAGATTTTTTTTTTTTGTCCAACTAATTTTTCTGACACTATAAACACAATTCTTTACAAATTCACATGCATGTTCTTTACATATGCTTTTCACCTAATTTTTGCCCAAATTTCAAACTCATTTTAACATTTTGGAGAAGATTGAAAGTTGAGGCTCAAAGTTAATCCCTGGGTAGGCAGGGTATCTGTGAGCAGGAGTAGCAAAGTGCTGTGTAACTGGGCAGTAGTATTGGTACACTCCACTTACCTTTTCACTTGTTTAAAATAATTTAATGTGCATACATAATTCTGATCTATATTGATGTTGTTTTTGGTTTCATTGTTTTTCAAATATGCCTCTCTTCTATCAGATATCTTATCTGGTCATGGTTCTTGTGTTCTGGGACTTTTCTCTTCACAGTTACATCTTTCGATTGAGTTGTACACGACTGGGCCAGTGGGCCATCGGCTACGTAACAGCAGATGGAAACATACTCCAAACCATTCCCCACAACAAACCCCTGTTCCAGGCCCTCATAGATGGCTTCAGGGAAGGATTGTAAGTTGTTTCTTACACCTGTCCTCTGTAGTGGTTTTATCTGGATACGTTTATCGGCCATTTCCATATTTTCATTCATTGCAGTTAAAAAAATTATAAATTCATCTTCCTGTTAACTTGGGAACTTTGTTTTGGATCTGATGACTGATTTCGCCTTCAGCTCTAACCCAATTGAGTCATATCATATTTTATGCCACCTTTATGCCATTGTTATCTGAACTAGAATAGTACTGTTGGTTGTTAATGTGCCGCTCATTCAGGGTTTTTGCTGTCATAAAAGTTGCATGAATGCCACTGTTGATTCCTGTGTTTAATAAAAGCCATGCTTTAGTCACCCCAACTTGTATTTAAATACTGATTAAAACTAGGGAAGCACATTTACAGTATCTCTCCAGCATCTACTGATCATTTATCAAATGGTAATTATAGCATTAAACCATTTATAAACTAGTCACATGCTCATACATCATCTCTGTGATGATGTTTGAACATGTTGCCAGATTGCATGAATGGACTGAACAGATGTTTTCATCACCACAGCCTTATGGGTATGCATGGAGTTTAACAGTACCAACTAGCAATAATCATTATTTTAAATGCAAATGGTTGCTGAAGGATAGTAAACCCGTCTGTCTGCTTGCTCATTCTGTGTGCCTCTGCATCCTCCAGCTATTTATTCCCTGATGGCCGAACCCAAAACCCTGACCTGACGGGGCTGTGTGAACCTTCACCTCAAGACCACATCAAAGTCACACAGGTCAGAGAAGGGAAGATCTCACTTTATTCACACAGAGCTCAGTAATAATCGCATGTTGAAATTTTTTTTTAATATTATTTCCACTTTAAAGGGATCAAAGTAAATGGTAAATTAATTTGCCCCACTTTAGTATTTTATGGTGTTTTTCAGTTTTTATGCCCCTGCCTGCCCACAAGGCGGGGGTAATACCAGGGATTCATTCCATCATCCATCTGAGATTTTTGTCCAACTGATTTCTGACAGACTATGCCCCTGATGCTTTTTAAACTTGACACATTTTATTTACCCCTGGAAGAGGTGCAGTGCCATGTTTAATGGCTGGATTGCAGTTTGTTTTTTTTGTTGTTTTTTTTTCACCAATGTTAGAAAATTTGACCTCAGAAAGTGTTTCCATCCAATTTATTGAAATTTCTTGCAATTGGGTTGGAAGTTTTAGACTTGGCCAGAATGTTTGCCTTGGTTTAGCTGAACTACCACAAAAAAGCAATGGTAATTTAGTTTAATCTAGTTTACTAGGTTAACTAAACAGGGTGTCTGTGAACAGGAGAGGCAAAGTGTTGTGTGGTAGAGTGGGGATATTAGAAAGCACTGCTTACTTTGTGACTTGTTCAGATTCTAATTGTTTTGTTGTAGTTGTACAAAAAGATCCTGCATTGTAACTTAGCATGATGACATTAATAGATATGACATGATGAACACAATTTATAGTACATTGTGCAACTCGTTGAAGCATTTTGAGGCCAGTCTTTATATTCAGAATTTTGTCTATGTTCCCAGGACTGAAACCAAAAATACGCCCACACACTAATTCAAGACCTCGTTTCACAGAGAATCACGCTCTTTCAAAAATGATCTCAGGTGGTGTTGGTACGTATGGTGTTACTCTGCTTTTTGGCACTGAAAGCTCACAGTTGTCTCATTTTTCCCCTCAGGAGCAATATGAGCTGTACTGTGAGATGGGCTCTACTTTTCAGCTGTGTAAGATCTGCGCTGAGAATGACAAGGATGTGAAGATTGAGCCCTGTGGTCATCTCATGTGTACATCGTGTCTAACTGCCTGGCAGGTACAAGAGTGGGTGGAAAGGGTTTGTGAGTGGGTTGGTCGCTCAAAGTAAATGTCATAACTCTTACGTGTCAGGAGGAGAAGTAACTGTTGAATTGCTCTTCTCTACAGATGTAACAGACATTTAAAAGAAAATAAGCTCCTTTCATCTCGGAGTGCTATTACATCTGTATTTCTGTCTTTCTTGCAGGAGTCGGAGGGTCAAGGGACAGGATGTCCATTCTGTCGCTGTGAGATTAAAGGTACAGAGCCCATCGTTGTGGATCCCTTCGACCCAAAAGACAACAGTGGGGGCTCCTGCAGAGGCACCTTTGGGGCTGAGGGGGCACCATCACCCAGCTACGATGATGATGACGACGACAGACTTGAAGATCCCCACCTTATGATGAGCAAACTGGCCTGTTCAAAGGTAAGCCTGTTAGAGGTAATACGTTAATTCAGACCAAAGTTCGAGGAAAGTTTTCAGATCTGACACTGTTCAAGCATCCATTAAGAAAATTCAGAGGGACTTGGCGCTGACAGTTCGATGCCCAGGTGCTCCTCATGGGTTTCCTCTGTCCTCTTCTCTTCCCTTATGTTTTCTGTGAGACATCTTTTTACAGATGAAACACTCCCTGCCTTAGCCCTTTTCACTTCTAGTCAGCCTCAAAGTCACAGCTTCTATCTGAAAGGCTTTCATCTCCATCCTTCATGGTGTCAAGGTAGCTGCTTTTTTGTGTCTCTCAGTATTTGATTTTTGGGGCATCCTGCTATTCTGAATCTTTCATGTGCCTCTAAGAAACTGTGCATTCGTGCGTCTATAGTGTGGGTGCATACCTGCAATCATACCCCCCTTTGATGTGAACCAGGTGCTGACTTGGCCTGTTTGTCATTTCCAACTGTTTCCTTAAATTTTCTTGTACATGCTGAAGTACTTAGCTGTGCTTCATAAATATTTTGTGTTTCATTGAGATTGTTTAGTGTTGAAACAAAACTTGGTATTTTCAGTTTTGCAATTGACTGAAGATAAAGATGTGGTAACATTTAAAGGAGAAACCTGTGAGAAATATGGTTTTTAAAAAAAGGGTCACATTTTGCTAAACCCACTTTTATTACAGGGTGCTTGCTCAAGTCTTGAAAATTCTTACAGTAGAATTTTAGCGTATGCTCAAATTATTGTGAAATGAGAAATAGAAAATATATTGTGAATTATGCGTTTGTTCACTCCATACTATAAAAATGAACTTTTCTAATAAACATGACTGGTACAATCTCAACCAATGAAGTAGTCAGTAGACACGCAAGTATAAAAGTACATTAAGTCAAGGTCTTGGGGAAAAATATCAGTCTGGAAAAAGTCTGGAATTATAATTTGGAAAAACGGCAAGTACCATGTAGTAGTCTTTGGTTCATTTATTTGTGTATTTGGTCCTAGTAGTTCAAAAGGTTTGAATTTGAACCCTCCAGGTGCTACAAAGCTATCTTCATGTTAATTTTGGCAAAAATTAAGTGGATTTCTACAACCTGTTGCAATTCCTGCTTAATTTGCTTTATCTATGACTAGTTATGTAACAACATTTGCACACATAAGGTCAAGACTTCCAACAAACATTTCTTCAAGTACACCACAATTGTCAGCATTAGCAGTTGTAGTCCATACTGGAAATATGTCCAAGCTATGAGCTGATTAACTAAAATGTTGAGTCATTGGCTGGATGGGAAAGAACAGCCTTGCCAACAAACCTGGAAGGGGTGGGGCATGAAGTGAGTCATTTGCATTTAAAGGGTCAGTGCTCAAAACCACATTTCTGGTGTCATTACCCAGAAATAGGGTTGATGATGGAGCTATGGAGTTGAATTAATGAAGAATTTGGAGTCAAGCATAGCATTTACAGTTTATGTAGATCACAGGCAAATGTTTTAAAATCCGTAATTCTATTTTATTTATTTATTTAAGCAAAATATCACTGGATAGTAGCTTATTATACCGTTCTCTTGACCGTACCACGAGGCTTACACTGTCATGCACAGTCTGGGTTGATGTTGAATGCAGTTTGTTAAAATTCATGCCTGTAAAGCCGTTTGAGACAACCTTGTTATGATTTGGGGCTCTACAAATGAAATTGAATTGAAGAAATTTCTTTGTTACTAGATTTGATCAGATGCAACATATTTTATGTCTTTGTGTCTGTCCAGGTGGAACGTCCTCCATCACCTATGTCCATGGCTCCTCAGTCCTCTCTTCCCCCTGTGCCACCCAGGCTAGACCTGTTACCACATAGACCCTCGAACCCTTCCTCTGGTGCCTCCAGTCCTGGGGTCACCACAAAGGTAATATCAGGAGAAGAGCACTATGGTTACATTATTAGGCAAGGGATAATTTATTATCATTTATTGGCATGAAACTGTTTATTTCAGTCACACATTATCCCCAGTAAATGGTTTGATTGTCCGGTTTATGTCTAGAAGATTGGGTGATGGCTCACAGGCAAACAGGAAGACTGTGCATCACGCAAACATGAATGGAATTTGTTAATTAGATTTACAGCACTTTGAAGAAATGTACAGATAATTTGCATCCCATTTTTGTTTTTTAATTTACAGCATCCTCTGGCTGTCGCCTTTAAAACACTGCTTACATCTGGATCGTGTTTTGACATGATCGCACAGGCAAAACAGGATATCATGTAGGAACATTTTTAATATTGGCCTTTAACCTGGCTCTGGGAATCAAATTCTGCTGACTCATTTAACCGCCTTCATGCCAATAAAATGACAGAACTAAAAAAGTGACAGAACCAATAATGAGGTAGTTTTGCCCTTTAAATATAACTTTATTTATGTAGATTAAAACTATTTTTTTGTCCCCTTAGAGAAATGGGAGTTGTCAAGGAGGAAGCTTTAATTTTCTATAGATGAGGAAGATCATTCTTCCTGTTTTTTTGGGAGTTTTTTTTCTCTCATCCAAGTAAAATAGTGCTGATTTTGATGACACACTGACAATAGTCTTGTTGCAAAATGGATTATTTTCAACATGGATACTAATATAATTTTTCCTGATTGCTCAACAGTGATATTCAACATAGATGAAATGAACTCCCTCCCTCTGTCTCTGTGTCTCCCCCACAGGCAGCATCTCACCACAAAGACAAACCACTCCCCCTCCCCCCAGCTCTGCGGGACCTCCCTCCCCCTCCTCCCCCTGACCGCCCACACTCAACGGGGGCAGGCCCTGATGCACGGCTGCAGA
>JAPTYR010000006.1:23867987-23881783 GCA_029814505.1 Siphamia roseigaster | reverse complement strand
GAAGAAGGTGTAAGGGTTGGGGATGATTGTTTTGATGACTGCTGCTGTCTTGACTTCTCTTCTCCCAACTTTAGAGGAGGAGTTTCGCTCTTTTTACGGGGAGGCTCCTCCTTCGGTGGTGCAGGAGTAGGTTTCAAACCAGGGTCCGAGTTCAGTCCCTTAACTGGATTGACAGCTTCCTTTTTCTCAGGCAGTTTATTCTTTTTCTTGTCCTTCTTGCCTTTGCCCTGCTTCTGAAGAAACATCTTTGAGGGCATCCACTGCAAGTTCTGACACTTTCTCATCCTGCAAAGAGTGACACATTTAGAATGAAAAACAAAACCAAAATAAAGAAAATATTTGTAATAGAATATCTAAGAATCAAACAAAAATTCTCTTTAAGATTAGTTCAAGAATCCATCGTGGTAATTTACTGAGACTTACTTGCAGCACTGCTTTTTAATGTTTCTTCCTCCAAATTTGGGCTTGTCAAGGCAGTTGGTACAGACACCACAGTCTTCTGGGACCTGGCAGCCTGAGCACTGGCCACAGCGTCGTGAGCGGCGTCCCTTCTTGGGAGGAGCTTCTTGAACAGCCTTTTGCCGCGTCTCCCTTGGCTTTATTGGAGGAGACTGAGGCTCAGCCTCCTCTGAGCCTGCTACTGAGGACTTGTCTGTAGGAGACAACAGATGCCATTGTAAATATCAGTAGAATATATTAAATGAGTTGTAATGATTGTATACTGCTAGGTCTTAATATTTCACTAGTTTCATAAAATCAGAAGTAAAAATAACAGGAAAAGATACAAGGAAATATACTCCATCACAACAGCACATGCTCACAGAAGACACAGCTCTGCTCTAAATATAAATATGGCATCAACAAACACTATGGAATTCTTGACAATTCAGAGATGACTTGTCATAAATTACACAAATGCACAGACATTGAATTTGTAAACATTGCACACTACCATGATATTTGTAGCAAGCAAAGATGTTCAAAAAAAGATCTCCAGGCAAGTCCTGTTTAGGTGAGCCTAATAATCTATGTGATGGATGGTTACATTTCTACATTTTCAGTAATTACGTAAAGTCAAATACGTATGTTGGATCTGTAAATGACTGGTGCTATCATACACAAATTACAAATGCCTTTAGAATCAATGATTGCAAGTAAAGTCATCTTGCCAAGTGACCCATTCACCCACCATCTGAATTAATCTCTTTAGTGTGTGTGAGCCCAGTCTGTTGCTTACTGTTTTTTGGTTTGTTTGGTTGTTTTTAATTACAGACAAGTATGTAAAATCAAATGGCAAGCATTTTTCACCATCATTCCCCATGGAAGATAGGATCTTCTCTCTCTCCTCCCAGGGCAAGGCACTAAGTGTGGGCATGTCGTCGGGAAACACTGCCCGATTGCGGCCAAGAGCCACAGCTGCACGGCGACATACATGCTTGATGCGTGGACCACGGACTGAGGTTTCTGACGAGTCACTCTCTTGACCCTATTCAATAATCAAAATACCACAGGGAAACAGGCATTAGTGGATGGATTTCTATATTAAATGAATAACATGTATACAGACAATTGTAGGTCATAAAAAATGCTGTTCTAATGTTTAAAGTTGTCATTTTACTTGTTGTGGATGTTTCAGTGAATAAAATTCCATAACAGGAAAACAGATGAGGGAGAACAGAGGCGGCTATGGTCTGCATCTATTTTAATGAGTGATTTACTTCTCCTATGTATATGATGAAAGGTATATTTTCTCTTGAAAATGTGAAATGACTGCATATAAACTGTCTAGTCTTTATATTAACAGGGGAATACATTATTTTCAAGTACAATACTTTCAAAAGCACAGGCAGTGCAGTTCTCTGCATTATGTATGAAGCCCACATAATTCCCCTTAAATAACACCCTCTGTGGGACTTTCCTATTATCAAGTTTCAGTTTGAGTACAAACACAGATTTCTATTTGTAGCAAATATTCATAGCATCATGTCAAAATTGCTTGTGGCTAAATTATGAGAATTGGAGCAACAGAAAGGGTTTTTGTTGTAAGTCATAATCATGAAGTATAACTGACCTGGACCTTGGTCTGTTCTGCAGGCTTTAGCTTACTCTTCTCTATCTTGAAGAGTTGGGCTTTGGCCTTCTTCAGTAGTCCAACTACCCGCTTGTCAGTCACAGGCTGTTTCTCCGCTTGTGCCAACACTGATTCTATAGAGGACACAGGAAGTTGTCGGCTTGGTTGTCCAGGAAGGCCTGCTGTCTGTTGGATTGAAGCATTTTGTTTCTCCTTCTCTTTTTCTTTCTCCCTGTCCCTCTCCCCATCTTCAATCTCTGTGCCCTTCTCAGAAGGTCTGCCTTTCTTAGACAGACGTCCTTTAGCAATTAACATGGGAACAGAGGAATGGATCCCACGCCCCTCTGTAGAAGCAGAGTCAGAAACCGTGTCTACTGATGTGGATTTTTTCCTCCCAGGAGTCTTTTTTGGTGCAAGAGATAAGAGAGGGTCTTCTGTATCCCTCCCATCAACAGTAAAGAGGCTGGAATCTGGATTGGGGGAACCATCTGGTGAAGAAACCTTGCTTCTTTTTTCTAAATCCTTCCTCCCTTCCCTCTTACTGTCCTTTTCTTTGTCTCTGCTTTTCTCGGGATCTCTTTCTTTGTCTTTTGGAGCAGACTCTTGCGGCGCTAGCATGCCTTTTTCTTTACCTCCTTTTCCAGCTCCTCGGCCTGTGTCCTGGGCACTGGAAGGAAAGAGTGGGAAAAGTGGGGAAGAAGCAGAGGTTGTCGTTGACAGAGGAGGTGGGTTTCCAGTGGTTCCTCTCCTGCTATCAAGTGTCCCTTGTGAGGCCAGACCCAGGGACACAGTGGAGAAGGTGCTGAAATGAGCAGGAGTTAAGGCACTAGCGGCTAGTTGACTAGCAGACACTCCTGGTAAAGAGGTGGGGTTATTACCAGAGACAGAGCCTGTCAACACAGACATCTCAGAGGAACCTTTCCCCACAGATATCTGGCCTCCAATTTGACTGCTGCGTCTTGTCATTGAGTGGGAAGGAGACCGTGGTTGGCCACGAAGTGTCCCAGAGACCAGTCGTCTTCTGCGGCGTGAAGTTCTGCTTGAGCTGGAGGATGATTGTTGTGGGGAAAGAGAACCAGGACTGCTTCCAGAAGAAGACTGCAAAGTAACAGACTCAAAAATTCGTGAGTGTGCTTCACTGGGTGTAAAGCGTGGGGCACGAAGCAATGGACTGCGTTTCTGGAGTGGTGCATCAAAACGGGAAGAGGAAGCATGTTGGTGGTGGGTGTGGGGATGAAGAGGGGCAAAAAGACGAGTCCCTGTTCCTCCTCCACTGCCTGGTGCGGGGAATGTGACTGGAGCAACTCCCCCTGCTCCGCTAACACCTTGGGGCAACAGCCCCACGTCTTCAGCTGTCAGAGGGGGAGGACGGAAGTTGTCAAATATAGGTTTGCGGATGAGGCCCTCCTTGGCATACTTAGCAGATGAAAAGTACTGCTGCTCAGGGTGAGACAGGGATGTCCAGCGGAAGGTGGGCTCTCTCAAAATTGAGCGGTTTCGTTTGTCTGGCAAGCTGGACAGTACTGATGGCCCCGAAATAAAAGGAGGGATGGAGTGAGACATCCAGGGTGACTGAGTGTGGTGTTCACTGATAGCAGCTGTATTCGAGGACGAAGACTGGGAAGGCTGTGGAGGGGTGAGGAGAGGGGGAGGTGGAGGTGAAGACGAGGAGGAGGCTGTGGATGAAGCTTGCTGGGAGTTGATGAGTGCAGGGGAAGACATCAGTACTCCTGTTGGAGGGCTGATGATGGGCTTTTTGGCCACTGTTGTTAGCGGCTCCCTGACCCTCTGGCTCTGACTTCCCCGACTCACCCCCTGTCCTCTCCGACCTCGTCGACTCCTCTCAGGTAGCACAGGTTCTGGCTCTGGCTCAGAGGGAGGGGAAGGAGGCCGTGAGCTGTGCAACAAGTTGGTCTCCCTCTCTCCCTGCAAGGACGGAGAGTGATCCTCTGGCTCCGATAGAGCTTGTGTGGCCTCAGAAGCCTGGGAGTCACATGATGAGTCATCCAGGCTGGGACTGCTGGATCTGGAAGACTCAGCAGAGGAGAGTTGGGAGGAATGCTGCGACACTGCACTTGAGCCACAAGATGCGGTGCTGCTAAATCTCCCATTGGTGGCATTGTTTGCGTTGGTGTTGAGGAGACTGGCAGGTGTTGATGGAACACTGGTGACAGGGGCTGGAGGTGGAGGAGGAGGAAGGGAGTCCGTTGGAGCAGTGGTCCCAGTGCTAGTGACAGCCGCTGTGGAAGAGACCAGGTTAGGAGCAGGGGCGGAGGAAGCCACACTAGTGGTGGGTTGGGCAGATGTAGAGACAGGTGCGGGGGGTTCCAATCGTGCCATCTTCATATGAGGAGTGGGGGTTCCAAAGCTGCCCTCATCCTCAATAAAACGTTTGGGGGTTTTGATAATACGAAGGGAAACTGTGCTGACCACAGGCATGATGAACTGTCTGATGTTCTTCAATTGGGTCTTTCTTATGCCAGCTTCAATGGTCGCCGTCCCACCTCCCCCAATGGCTCCTGCTTCTTTCTCCAATCGCTTCTGTGCTCCTTTCTTAGCACGTTGCAGCAACTGTTTAGCAATTGTTGCATCAGTGCGTTTAGAGGAGGGGACAATTCTGACAGGCTTTCGGTGGCGAGGGCTTTTTCTAAGGCCCACTGCCCTGCCTGCCGTGGAGGGTGACGGAGAGGCGGGGGCATTGGAAGAGTCCTGGTCTTCTGCACCATCCTCATTCCTCAGTGCAGAATGTGGGGGAGTGTGTGGTTCTGTGCCTCTGTCACCCCCTCTAACCTTAAATGACTTGTGTTTCCCATCCCCACATTCAACAGAGGCAGACAGCTGAGCAGCAGCAGCTGCAGCCTCAGCTTTTAGCCGCTCAGCTGAAGGTGGCCGCCCACGTCTGCGGCGGGGTACACCAGGCAAAGCTTTGAGCCGCGACTTGAGAGGGTTGAGTTTGGTTGCCCTCAGCCTCTTCAGGTTGGGAACTTTGGCATTACCCTGTCCACCTTTGGGAAGCTTTGCCTCAGTGTCATGTGGTTGAGTGGAGCCTTTTCCATCCTCATCTTCCGTGTCCATGCCCAACTCAGTCCCAGCCTGCCTGTCTTCCCCTGCCGCATGACTCCCTGTACCCCAACCTTTCTTGTTATTTGCAGATGGGGGGCGACCTCTTCTCTTTTCTCCAGTGCCAGGTGGCCTTCCAGGCAGCCTTTTCACCTTCTCAGCCGGCCTATCAAGGCTTTCAGGTTTTGCCTGTATTGGGGAGGAGGGCAAGGGTAGGCTTGCAGCAGATTTCTGGGTAGTCAGGGTCCGTGGGGGTCGACCCCTGGGCTTCTTCTCCTGTATAGGTGTTTCTGCTAAGTGCAAAAGTACAAAACAGAGGACATTTCGTTAGCATGGTAAAATCACAAACAGATGACTGTGCACAAACTTTGCATATGAACTACAGGGATGACTTTTATGATTCTTTACTATTACATAGAATATCTGGGCAAATAATATTTATATATTATATGTAGTATCGATATGACATAGTATCACATGTAAGAATAGAAAAGAAATTGATTGCAAGAAAAAAATATGTATACCTGAAGAAGTTCTGGAAGGGCTCTGTATTCTTTTCTGTTCTGTGATCGCGCCAAATCCTCCAAATGCTTCCTCCTGCAATGAAAAGAAGAAAATGATAAATCTTGTGAGACATTGCAATTTTTGTATGCTGAAATACAGGATTCAGATTTACAGCATCCATCAGTATTCATAATTGTCAGGTGGCCTAGATGTGCAGTACTTGAGTCATTTTGTAAAAGTCAGACTCAGATGAGACTCACTTTCGCCTGCTAGCTTACTCTCATTCTTTCATGTTTTTCTGGCTTTTGGGGATGGCATGCCCGCAGCTGGAGATGGCTCAAACCACAACAGACAGTCTGAATTGCACAGCTCCGAAGTATGCTAGGTGACTAATACATAGCACTGACTTCTTGCTCCCTCAAGGACAAGTAAAATGCTAAGATGATTGGTCATACATTTTCAGCTGCAAAGACTTCCCAGGCAAAGAGACATTAAAGAAAGCCTACAATGAAGACTACAAAGCAGTGCGAGTGGATCAGTGGAATGCTGTCTTGCTGTTGTGTGCTGTCTTACAAAAAGAACAGAGATAAGTATTCTGTATGATTAGAAGACAATTGCATCTCATAGAAGTCATTTTAATGCCATCAACCATAGGTCATCTTAAACTTAGCAATGTTTTAAGCTGAATTATAACATTTACTACTATATTTGTCAGGTCTACAGTTAGCATTTTAGAATGCTACTTGATGCTGACAGCCAGAGTTCAATTTATGTGAAGTTTCACAGCAATTCACTGTACAGGTATCACTAGCAGATAGTTACGATTTGCAGTAAACACACTATGATCCAGAGAGCAGTGTAATGAAACAAACGTTGCACTTCAGATCTCAGTTCGTGGGTTTGTCTTTTCTGTGGAGGCAAGCATTTCTGAAAGTAAATCCAACAATGTGTACTCAAGAAATCATGTTTGCAACTGTAAATGTAATATGGACAGACTGCTAACAACCCCTCTAGTGCAGCAACAAACCATTGAGATGTGCAGTACAGGGCTCACCAGAGGATGATTAAAATCTTCATGATCCTCTCTGTGCCACTACTTCTTGTAATCAGTGTGTGTTTAAGAGTGGAGGTGAGTATGTCATTTCATCATGTTTATTTATAGCAGTGTGTGGGGATGCAGTTGAGTTCTCATTGGCCCAGTTAGTAGAGCAGCTGCTATCCAAGTGTAATCCACACAAGTGCATGCATATGACTTCATACAAACCCAATACCACCAGCTACTACTTACAGCATCTCACAATATCATATGCATATAACAATAAACTTTGGCATAGGGTGTTCAAAGGAACACAAACACACGTTGAACATAATTTATTCAAAATAAAAGCATTTATGTGTTTCATACTCTGGAAGCAGTCTCTTTCATCTGCTCTACATATGACCAAAATAAGAAAAACAAATTCTCAAAACTACTGTTTTCCTTTCCAATTAATATTACCCTTATCAACCCTCAGTAGTCAGGGCGTCTGAGCATCCTTTGCTTGTTACACTTCTACTTCCATTCCCTCCTCTAGCCCTATCCTCACACTGATTCCAGCATCCTATCCTGAGAAAGATACTGCTCTTGGTAGGTGTTGTTGCAGAGCTGAGGGGGGCGGAGTACCAACGGACGACTCTGACTCGCTGTGATAGTGCCAGTATCATTCGATGACATCACAACATGCTTTTTTAGAGACAAGTGCGTAAAGCAACATGGGTTCATGTACAGCCACACTAATACATGCGCATATTTAGCCGTTAGGCACACACACACATGTATGCACGCACCTCGCTCATACACACATTTAGGGTGGGGGAATAATAATTAAAAAAAAAAAAAAAGCACCCCCTGCAAGATGTAAACAAGCAGGATGCAGGAGTGAGGATGCGGGGGAGGGGAGCCCAGGCAGGCAGGCAAACCATAGTGAGGAAAGGAGGAGGGTTGTCGGAGGGGGGAGAAGAGGAGAGAAAAAAGGAAGCAGCATCTTGACCACATGCACCATCAACAACAGAGGGAGCAGAATCGTCTCCTGGGAGCACTGAGGATGAAAGGGGTTTGGGTTTTCAACATGCTCATGCAGAAGCTTGCCAAATCCCAATCTAAACAGGCCTCCCACACACGACAAACCTCCCCTTTGCTCCCCCTTGTTTCTGCACTCTGCCATGCTCCCTAACACATATTCAGTCACTCACTCATTGCTCGCTCGCTTCCCGCCCACTGGCTGTCGAGTACAGAGCAGCAGCGTGCGAAGCAGGCTCACCATGAGCTCAGTAGCAGGCAAAGGGAGGCAACTTCAAGAAGTAAACAAACACTGTAGTATACTTGTGAGGAAAGATTGTACTGTGATGAAGAATGAACTGAGGGGTACAGACTGTCTCGATTCTTTGTTCTTTATGTCTGTACCTTAGGAGTATCCCAATACTTTTGAACACGACTTCCGGAGTTCCTCTCCTTTGCTGGGCTTTGCTGTCACTCTCTCGCCATGAAAACCTGAGCGCTTTTACTTCATGAAGGTCTGAAACATGTCAGAATCAATTGGCTTGATATCATTTCACTTCAGGCTAAAGATGATAGATCACACTAATTCACTGTGAAAGCTCCATCACTGTACTTTCACAATTTGTAAGGGACTCTCCCTAAAAGGTATAAGAGCGGATGTGAGTTTGGTTGAGGGTACATATCTTGATATCATTTTGACGGTGCTTTGCATGTTGAGAATGCTCAGGGACTTTTATTGTGTTTCAGGGCAGCGTTTGGAAGAAATCAAGCACAGAGGATGAGGTAGAGACTGAAAGCAGTTGAAAAAGGAACACAGTGCAAGAAAGTAAGACTTTAATTTGTAAAGTTAAGATCGATCTGGATTAATTATTTGATAATGAAACAGTGAGGTCCATATATGTATGAGAACTTTGACACGTCTCAGAAATGTTTCAACTTAGAAAGAACTACAAACGTAAAAAGCAAACCTACATGATCTTCTTTCAAGTACTACTGTCCTTCTAGTGCTGATGTACTTATAATCCAAGTCAACCCTGTTTCCTATAAGTGATCATACATACACACTCTGTATGAATTTGCATTTTCTAATAATATTAAGGACTTGCAACAAAACATAAAAGTGCATGAGTCTGGAGGCAGATGAGTGCTTAATAACCTGACTTGGGCCCACTTCCTGTCTCAGTGACACCCAGACGTATTATAAAGCAACACATTTTTGTAGTGTTCATTAATTAACTATATGTATATGGTTCATACTCCTCATAATCATTCTGGCACAAAATACGGGAACAAGTTGCAAAGCAATAAATTCTAGTGTAAATAACACGAACAAGTAATGCAAAAACACACAATCAGTAATTTCTTGGTGTCCAAAAATAACCCTTAAAAACACTAGAAAAGTAGAAGGAAAATGTGATTAATTAAAAAGTGACACCAAAAATAATGCGCACCCATTGACAATGTTTACTTCCTTGTAGGTTACAGTGAATATGAACTACAATACTTTGTTAATACACAGACAGAGAGAGAGAGAGAGAGAGAGAGATGGGGGGGGTAAAGAGAGAGAGAGAGAGAGAGAGAGAGAGAGAGAGAGAGCTTTATGTACAATGTTTATTTTATGCATGTCACCAAATGTAGAACCTTTGTCACTTTGCTGAATAACACTGTATACACAGTAAGGGTCCCCATTTGATACAGAAATATATTTCATGTTTCACTGTGTAGGACACCTTCCTCTTGGATTTACTGGTGGGACACTATGCCTCATCCATTCCTGGAATATTAAGGTGATGAGCTCATACTCCTAGATGCACCTTAAAGACACACAACTACAAAAATGCCACAGATGGATTCCAAGAAAGACTCCAACCAATGTTATTAATTACACAACAACACAAACATGAGTCACTTTGACAGGACATGTAGGTTAAAGAGACTGTGTGGGTCATTGAGAACTGATTAGAGGGTCTTGTTTCCTCAGCCAGTGTGAATTACACAGTGGCAGTGCTTTGTGACCCCTGACAGCCCCAAACAAAAGGTGGACATTTGTTTTTTCAAGTGTCCCAGCAAAATGTGCAACTTTCAGCATCGGCTTAACACCACACAGACAAACAAATACCTTCCAAGGTGAGATCCATCATTTCACTACACCTAACACATAAGGACGCAGGCAATGGACAAAGACAGACTGATTGTCATGTGCACATGATGACTGTCACACACACACACACACACACACACACACACACACACACACACGGACCCACACTCATTCCCTCCCATCTAAACTAGCAGTGTGAATTGAAGTTCTAATCAAAATAAAGACAAAGGAGGTACGCCTACTCCTGAGTGCAATAGGGACATAAAATCTGAGGGACACCCCTACCACATGTGCATGCACGCACGCACGCACACGCACGCACACACACACACTCATACACACACAAAGAGCAAGAAAGAAGACACAATTGCCGCCTTTCTCTCAGTCAGGCAACTCCTAGAGCAGAGGTGAAAGCTCCTTGCCTGCCTGCTGTAGCAGAATAAAGCCATGGATGGGAGGGTCTGTGACTAATTCTCCTCCCGGCGTTGTCCCGTGGGGAGGAGGGGAGTCGCCCCGCACCCTTTGATATCCCTGCCTGTGCTCTTTCAGCCGCCCGTACTTTGTGAGAGCTAGAATAAAAGCAGACACAAAGCTTCCTGCTCCAATCCACACGCTGTCTCGGGGATGGGTAAGCGGGTGGGGAGTAAGGGGTGGTTATCTTCCATTTAAATAGGCCAAACACCTGCTGGACTGAAGCCCCTTCCGCTCAAACACACCATTCCTCTCAAACCAGTGAGGCAAAAAGACATCTGGTTTGATGCATCTATTCAGCTGCACTTTTGTATCAATGATTAAACATTTGTTATAATATGTGAATGGAATGCAAATTATAAAGAAAATTCAGCAAAACAGACCAAAACTTCATCAGCTGAGACTACACTTGAGATTTTAGTGACAAGGAAGAGTAAGGTCACATTTTTTTGAAAAAAAGTCAGCATTGACTGCATTCTATGCAAAACAAGTGCAATTTGGCCGGATCAAGAAAATTAATTCCCAACACATACACAAAAGCCAACAAATGGCTTCATTTGGACAGCAACAGCCGACAAGCACCCTTTTGAGCTACCCCAATAGGCTTAGTAATCCATTCCAAAGTGGCAGCTGTCAGAAGAAAAGTTGCTCTGCCTCTCAGACACGTTGTGTGTGTGTGAAGTGGATTTGGGTCTTTCTGCCTGGATCGAAAGAGGGGTGGCCAAGTGTCCGGCTGGCACTCTGTTCAGGGTTACCCTGCGAGCTCAGCAGGCTACGATGAGCCTGAACAATCCTGCCCCGGTCTGGTCAAACAGACACTGTGCTGCTGCTCAATGAAATCACCATGCTGTGTCCACAACCTCCATAGGCTTTAAGTTCCCCAGAGACTTAATGGCCCAGCATCTTTCTACACATCCTAAACACTGTGATGCTCTTACTGAGACGCGAGGGTCTAAAAAAGTCCTAATAACTTTAATGGGCACTAGCACAAAGTTTATGTGTCATCTCTCACACACAAGTATTAAAACTACTATACTGCAACCACAATTTCTGTAGACCTCTGGTTCAGCTGTGATTTAACTGTTCAGTACATCTCTCTCTCACTCTCTCTCTCTCTCTCTCTCACACACACACACTAAAAAGTTATCATCTCATTGACTAACTATGGGTATGACGTCGTTCTTGTTTTGTGAGAAAAAAAACATTTAGCATAAAGTTGGTATATTTTAAAATCAATATTCAACATTATACAAGTTGAAATTGTCGCCAAAATAAAACAGTAGGTTAAATATTTCATACTATTCTGCTGTCTGACCGCGACACTTCAGTCATTTCCATTCCCAGTTCAGAATGCATTTACCTTTCCTTCACAAATATACAGTATACATTATACAAACCCGACTGAGTTTCAGTAAAATAAGCTTTAAGCCTGTGCACACACTAGGAGTACTGGTGGTAAACATCCCCACACAGTGTACTCCCACTGCAATGAACGCATGCTGCTCATCATGAAGAAGGAAGATGGTAGTTCGCTAAGGCGAACACACCCCCACATCACACGGTCCGTCAAGAAGGGGCTCGTTGTTATTGTAGCCAGCCCTGCATGCGCACTGTCACTAGCAAGTCCTGTTTCTATCTTAAAATGCAGCCAGTTCGCATGCGAAACCCTTCCGACAGCCCCATAGCAGCACTATAACTCTGTACAGCGCGACTGCGACAATGTGGCTTTCTATTAGACTTCACCTATGAGCATTGTAAACCCCTCATTTTTTGGTGCTAGCTACGCACTGGCTGTGTAGAGAAGGGGAAAACATGTCCACCTCCCATTTTCCTATGCATCAGCAATAGCCCCGATGGCTAGCGTGGCGTAGTGCGTAGCATGGTAGCTGTCCTAGCTTAACACTAAAACAGCAATGGAAATAATTTAGGTTTGTGCATGAGCTCTGTCAACTTTAGACAGGTGCTTAGCCCGCTACGTAGCAATAGGCTGGTCGGGGGTAAACACGACAACCTCCAGAGCAAACCTGCAACTTTAGCGTTGCTAACGACAGGAAAATAATGGTGTAGTTTTAGCTGTGATATGTAGACAGCTAGCCTGTGAGCTAACTAATCAGCTATGTTAGCCAAACCTCGCTGTAAGGGTGACACCTCACGGCAAACAGCCAGCAAATGAACTGACATACGAGCCAAATACTTTGCGTTATGGTTAGGAAATAATGTTTTGTAGAAACGTTGAAGCAAGGAAAGTGACAAATGATGAGCTCATCTCGGACTGGCTTCAGACAAACGCTAAGTTCACGTTAGCTACTTACAAACCATAATTACACAGTATCGCTTCCTTCAAGTTGACATGTCTTGTTTTCAAATACACTATTTAGATGGTCTTCCACCACAGAAAAACGTGGCTGTGGTAAGAACGCAAAATTAAATCCTATCTAACAGTGGGGAATTCATGTTAATATTGCCAAATAACTTTTATCGTGCGTCATGTATATACATATAAGGGCAACATGTTCAGCCTTTAAGGCTTCAAATTAAGCTAATGTCAAGTCGATAACTAAATCAGACGTAACAGCTTAGTTACACATTTACACCAAATGTATTACAATATGTCCTCAGCACTGTATCTGTAATAAACGGCGCAAAACTAGGAGATCCCTTCAGTGTTTTGGTCGGGTTAGCAAACTAGTGCTAGCATCAATTCATCCAAACTGTGAGGATGTAACGTTAGCCTGTCCTCTCACTGCACTGAGGAGGAAAACTTTCTTTCCATTGGGACTGTTGAGACCGTAAATCTGATAAGCACTCAGTGTTTGGTGTTGTTCCTAACAAATGTAAATGATCCACTTAAGCATTTAAGGCCACGCATCCGACTCAAAGTTAACTGAGCATCCTGGCAATGACAACTTTGCTCCAGCAGCCACTCCAAACGTTAGGAAGAGGAGAAGATGGTCAACGTTTGGGCAGTGAGTAAAGCCGCTAGCTGCTCATGCAACCGAAAGACACCGTAACGTTACTTGGTGGAGCCTAACCGAGCCGTGCTGTCCAACCGATGCTCCAAGGATACGGTGGGACTGCTCCTATCCTGTCTGGTGCTTACCTCCCCGCTGCTCGAGTCACTCGATTCCCCCAAAACATCCCGAAATTTCTGCAGGTTGCTTCCGATAACCGAAGAGACCTGTAGTGCAGCATCAAACCCGGGTCCGAGCCCAGCTGCGTTCTGGTGGGCTCCTGAGACATTCCGCAGAGAGGCAGTAACTCTGATTCGGCCCGCTCTCCTCCCGGTACCGGAGTTGCTGCTCCCTCCGGGCCGAGCGGGGAACCGCCACCGACAGCTGTGCGCCATTTTACACTCTCTGCCTGTCTGCCCTGCGATCAGAGATACCTCGGTGGGCGGAACCCTAACCCAGCACTCCACATAAACAACCCCGACCACAGCGCTCCGCTCTCACTGGCCGTAACGTCGTTATGCATGTTGCGGGGCGGAACTGAAGAAACCCCGACAATGCATTTCCTCAGCGCCCCCATTCAGGCTCTGCATGGCCGAATCC
>JAPTYR010000006.1:23851989-23862913 GCA_029814505.1 Siphamia roseigaster | reverse complement strand
ATCATTCATATTCTCTGGAAAATGGACAAAGAATCCCAAATTCTGCTAGGGTATGTAAACTTATGAGCACAACTGTAACCAACTGAATATCGTTCACCTCACCTTATTCTACAGTAGATACACAAAATGTAAATGTCCCTCGTCAGAGTTTATCTGAGCGTTTGATTTAAAAGAATATTAACTCCAAATTCAACCAATAGACAACACAGCAGACATCAACATATCAGAGTGAAGGCGACATAATCATAAACATTATTACCATCATCAGTATCATTCTACATTCGAATCTTCCAACATGCTCTTAAATCTTACACACTGAACACAAAAGGTACCAATTGGCTTTGCAACATGAGTTATGAGAATTTTAGTTGAATTGAACTAACCTGAGAAGATGCCGTGCTATTGTTGAGCGGTCTACAGTGACATTAGAAGAAGGAAGTAGGACAGGATCTAACATCAGAGTGGACATGATGGGGTCCAAAAACTCATCCGGAGCATCTGAGTATGTCTCTTCTTCTTGTTGCTGCCTGTCTGCATGGGACTAAAGCAGACAGGGTGACAATCACTTATAATGAGTATGCGTCAATTAATTCATTAAATAAATAATTATGATGAACTGAACACAACAAAAAAAAAAAAATCACAGAACAAGTATTTGTGTAACTTATACTTTAAAGAAGAAAAATTCTACCTTTATTTTATCTGCAAGGAGTCCAAATGCTACAATCATGTTCCCAGGCTTGTTGATCTTCTTTAGTACCCTAACAGTCTGTGAGAAGAGAGTAGGAGAGTACGAACGTCCATCCTTTGGTACTGTAGCGCAGAAATTTTCCTCATCGCTGCAAAAATAAATACATAAATTGCAATTAAGCAATGAAAATAAAAGTTTTTTTCTTTTTATTTTGAAAAACTAAACTCCTCCAAACATACCCCAGGTTCAAGTAGATGGTACAAATGTCTGACACAAGCTGCTGGGGCTTGAAGTCAAACTCACTGAAGTCCTTCACTTTAAGGGCACCCATTTTAGGACCCACCAGGTGTTGCAAGAAGTAGTTAAGCATGGAGATGATCCTCTCCGCCAGGAAAGGGTGCACAAAGATGCCTTTTATTTCTTAGAATAAGGAAATCAGAAATACATTTTAAAAAGACAAGATCTGAGAAAAAGGGAGCACATTAAACACTTTTCCTGTCTACCTGAGGTGAGGAAGGCCAGTGTGCCAATGGTCTCATTCGACATAATGTTGTGAAAGCGTCCAAGCTGTCCAAACATCTGCAGGCTTGATTCCTTCTCTCTTCGGGCATCAGGGGCCAGACTGTCCCACTCTCCTCGATCCCGCTCCAGCTGGAGTATCTTGATTTTACTCAGGTACTTCAGGACAAGATAGAGTTGTCAATGGTTGAGTAAAGATATGTAAAGATTAGCAGAGTAAAATCTAAAGGTGTTTTCATACCTAAAAGTTGAATCAAGTTCCAAACCTAGATTTTATTTGTTTTTGGGGTCTGGATGGTTTTAATTCCACATTGCAATTTTTGGAAGTGGACGACTACATCCTCCCATTAGTATCTAAATGTGTTGTATCTCTTTTTAGAAACAGACATCAGCATTTAAACATTTTCCATTTCTTCTTCTTGTTCCATTTTGTAATGGCACTAGTTCTACTTAACACCCTGTAATTCCTCAAAACTATCCAAAAAGTCCTTCCACACTATAATGGATCAAAAACAGCCATTTGGTCATCACCATTGTCAAGGGGAGGGTTTACACCTGCACAGTAGGTAAAGATTCTGAAAACCATGCATAGAATGGGTGACAGCCTGTAAAAATGTCTCACCTGAATAGCTTCATCAAGGAGGAAGATGGCATCATTCATCAGTAAATTAAGGAATCTCAGGAACAATGGTGGGTTCATGGCTTCCAGGTTTTCAGATGCATAGTCTGCTAAATGCTAAAATAAGAAAAAAAGCACCCTGGGTTCACTAGAATACACATTCCTTTGTTATCTTTATGTTTCTTTTAAATCATCTCAGTACATATGGATGAATAAAGGTAATAATATTTTACCTTGATACTTTCTCTGTAACTATCTTTGGCCCACATGTATTTGAGGATGGGGTACATGGGTCGTCTGTAGTTGAATTTCTGTTCAAACTGATGAGGGTCACCTGAGGAAAAGGAAACAATGTCAAACATCACAATAGACAATCATTTATTGGCATTTTGTGGCCAAGTGTGTTCTATTCTTCTCCAGAGAGCCTTAATATTTACAATACTAGAAAAGCACTCAGAGAGTGCAGACTCCGCCAAGGCAGATCAGCCCCCACCCCCGCTTTCACTTCTGCGAGCAATGGTCTGCCCTGACCAACTAAATGAAAAACACACATGTCCGTGCCCCCTGCCATACCTCCATTGATCACCACCAAAATGTACTCATTTGTTCCTTGTGCCAGTATCAACATTTACGGAAAATTTCAGCCAAATACGTCCATAACTTTTTGTGTTAGCAAGCTAACAGACAAACAGACAAACACAGGCAAAAACATAACTCCACTGTTCCATGGCGGACTAATTAGCTGTTACTGTAGTATGTAAAGATATGAACACACAAGATAAATAAAGTCTTCTAAGTACTTCACACAAAGGTTTTGTTGAGCTTACAGTTAAAAACTAAGAGTCTACACCTAACTGTAGTATTTCAAAGCAAGAAAAGTTTTTACCTGTAAATTCAATGTCTACAAAGACAGTGATGAGGGCCTCTGCCAGCTGAGGTGCATGTCTGTAGGTGCAGAAGACTCTCTCACGCTGAAACACAATCGGCTGAGCAGCACCAGGAGCCACTGGCTCCATGTGAGGCATCACTGCCTCTAAGACCTCGGCAAGTTTAGCTCTTAAATGTGGGTTCTTCATCCTAATGAAGAACAAAATTATCTGCATCATTTGAACCTTGAGATTATTTCTATTAACTGATATTTTGAGATGTACCTCTCTACATTCCCCATGAAGACAGTGATGAAGGACAGGATCTGCTCAAGACTTTCAGCAGATGTCTCTAAAACATCATCTGCAAATCTACGCAGAAAGATGAAGAAATCCCCCAAGTTCTCTGCAAAAAACTCTGAAACACATAAAAAAAAGGCAAAAATGTATGTACAATGTGCTCAGACATACTCATCAGAAACAAGACATGCTATGTTTTGTTTAGCTTTATATTTTTACGTATGTTTATGTATACATTATTTTTCTTTCAAGTCACATTAAGGCAGTGTGTGTGGGAGGGTGGAGTGGGCTTGGGTGGGACTGTTTGTTCTTTACTTGGGAGAGGAAAATTAAAAAAAAAAAAGAAGAAGGATGCATCACTATGTACACCTCTGTATTACCAAACTTTCCTTCAATAAAAATGTCCTTTAAAAAAAAGGCACAAATAATGACAACAAAATTAAGGAATGTTTAGTATGAATGAAATGAGAGGGATTAACTACTACCACCTTGCATGCACAGCTGCAGTACCTTCCAAACACTGCACATAACATGTTTGATCAGGAACAAAAATTCAGGTGATTTCTTTTGCCGCCTAACCGTAGACTGAACCCTGAAGCATTGTATAAATGCAAACCCCATTAAGACACGGTAATTACAGTACCAGATTCTTTTATCAATGTAACATAATATTAAAGATTGAGGGTATTAACAACCATGAAGCTCTTACTGCAGAAACAGATTATCTATCCATCCATCATTGAGATTTTAATTTCTGTATTATCTGAAAACAAGAACAATTGTTTTCATTATCTTAGAATGATTCATTTACAACAAAAGGAAGTTTCTCATCCACCGAGACTATTATGTCCCACTGCCATGTTTCCACAGTAGCTCAGAACTGACTTATTATTTTTATCCATTTTATGGATTTACGGTACCTTCCCATCATCTACTACATGTGGATCAGAGTTATTATCCCTAAAAATGGACAAACCAACCACTGCTAAAAGGGCCTTTGAGGGTTTTCACATCCTTTTTAGCAGCCAGAGAGGAGAGTGAGGGATATTCAGTTATGTGTAGTCTGTGACTTGACTGCCAACGGCACACTGATTACAAAAAGATTACACACCTAAATTTTAAGATTCAATGTAAATTTTTAAAAAAGGACAGTGATTACCTGGTATATAGCATAGCATAGTATTCTGTAGGGAAGGCAGGGGGAAATTGAGTGCTACATGTTCAGGCCCCTGGTTCCCCATTCCGAGCTGGACCAGTAGAGCAGCCATGGAGGCTTGAAGGTTAAGGCAGCATTGCAGCATTGCAGGCTGTGTTGTGGCAGCTTTGGTTGACAAATAAACAATCATGAGACGTTCAAACTGCTCTAGGAACTGCTCCGACATTGGGTTGCCTGTTCGTTGGGCCTCCTGCCATGTCACCTGGAGTCGGTGGAGAGACTGGTTCATCTTCACCATCTGCTCATGGAGTCTGCAAATGCACATTACACATCCACAGTGGTGTAGGAACAAAACAGACAACATAGGTTAATATTGACATATGGTGCAAACATGATGAACAAACACTTAATTGCTATGGGATACAGTCTTGATATATTCTATCTCATTCACAGAAACCATGTGGTTGTTATGTGAACCTGTGGAAGCCAAGATGCATGGTGAGCTGTGTTAGAATGAGGTTTTCAGTCAACAGACTGTACGACTGTGCAGACTCCACTGGCTGCTGGGGGGGCACAGGGATCAGACAGGTTTCCTTGTCAAGACCTGGTATGAGACAAAGATGATCATTTAGTTATGAGATGTTATTTATATTCCTTGAAAATCTTACTGCTCAAGAAAATCTGCTATACAGTCACTATGAATAAATCAGTAGCAGAAGTCCTGCATTAACACAGAGACTGAGTGGGAAAACATTGTATTGTGCTTCTTAAATAGCACTCACATGGTCTTCCTCATACACTCACCTTTTATGTGCACATTGCGATTGTGCCTCTCTTCTTCACTCAGCTCTTTGAGGGCGCAGTACGTAGGGTTAAAGGTGAGTAGTTTTGGTGAACGTGGCCTGCAGAAAGGCTGGCAAAGCTTCAGCAGAGCTGCACCCAGATTTAAGAAGAATGCATCTGATGCATACATCTGAAAAAAGATCTCTGGCATCTGATTGGCCCATATCTTAGTTCGCCCTGCATTAGCCTGAAGACAGTTGCCCAACCAAGAAAGCAGCAAGTGGCGCGTCTCACCAGATCGTTGAAGTAGATTTTTTAAAACCTGGTGCAACTTGTCATGAAACTGCCCCATAAACTGCAATACAAGACAAATAAACAGTCTCAATGCAGACACATGTAAAGACAGTAGTTGTCAATTATTTTAATTGAGAAAAACCCAAAAGTAATAACATCAATTTAATCTGTTTATACCTGGTGAATGTTTGCTTCCTGGACCTTTGTCTCTTGGGCACTGGAACGGGAGGGGTTGAGGAAATAGCCATGTCCCTCCACTATACCTGGGGTTTTTAACAAACAGGAAATGCTCAACACTGCCCCAAGCAGGGTCTTCTGGTACTGCAAACCATTTGCTGGGTCTTTTGGCTGAATGTGTTCCACTAACACCTGTTAGTTGAGAAGAAAAATAAAAACAAAATTACATCTTGTCATGAGTATACATGGTTATATAGATTTTCAATGCAACACATATGGATGTATATTTTTTAAATATTAACTTTGGTACATGGTCAAATTTGCATTTTGCAATATTATGCCTCCCCACACCACTTTACCTTAGCAATGTCTTTATGGTGGCTGAAATAAAGAAGAACATCCAAGTAGGAGTAGAGAAGAGGTTGGCACAAGTCCAAGTCTTTGACGCGTCCCTGGAAGATATCCAACACTGGGACTATAACCTCCTCAAAGGTTCGGACCTCCTGGTCAGAGAGCAAGCCAGCAATGGCTTCTTCTACAAACTCTACCACCTCTTCTGGCTCTGAAACACAATTAATTTATAAGCAGAGAAAACAAAGAACAAGTGAATGGAAGAGAAAACAACACAGGGAGTCACTACTTTAAAGAGGAAATGTAGACCATACGTGCTCCACTGAAACCATCCAGCAGTAGGTCCAGAAGTTGTTCATAGATATTCTGGCTGATGTAGATCTCTGGGGTAAGAAGAACTGTCCGTGTGTTGGAAACAGTAAGGTTTTTACAGCGAACAGCAAATGACAGTAACTTCTCTGGTACTTTTGTCACCTGGTACAAGACAATTAAGAAACCAAATTATGAAAGAGTGTATTTTATGTTCTAATCACCAAGAATAGAATATTAACCAAGGGCACTTTAGGAAAAACACATAACGATGGGATGAAGTTGTATAGTCAGTTCAATGAGAACTCATACCTCTTCCTTGGCCCTTTGATAACAAGCAAAAAGATAAGGAATAGCACACTTTTCTCCTGCATCTCGGTCAGCCGACAGGTTAACAGTGCTGCATGATGTCATGTACATGAGGTGATTTCCTGGCTCTAGCAATAGCAGACGGTTAAAAAGAGCCTGGAACATCAAACACAACAATGTCAGTAAAAGGGAAAAAAACATCCTACACATCTGCAAAAAGATAAAGAACAGAAAAACTTTCAAATGGTTTTAGTTACTGGAGATAAACAGACAAGGCATGGGGGAAAGGACTGTCATCTAAAATGTGATGATGTCGAACCTGCTCTATGTTGTCCATGTCCAGCCAGTCCTGTCCATCAAGATCTGCGGCCATTTCCTCCAGATACACACAGCGAGGAGGGATCCCATTACCTCCCCGCAAATTTGGGTCACCTATGGGTGAGAATAAAACCATAAAACAGGGTGAAAACACAGATCAGAATCAGAATCCTTTATTGCCATGTTTGGTGCTACTAGTGACAAATAAGAATAATAAGATACAGAGATAGAAATATACAAATAAGAATAATAAATGCACACATATGAAATGTGTGTATTTGAATAGCAAACACACACCAACTCCTGAAAATTAAATTGGCCGCAGTCTACAGATGAATAAATAGGAATTTATTGTGATTTATTTCAGACCAAGGATTTCATGAAGGGTTCTCCTGTAAGTGAAAACAGGGGGCCAGGGGACTTTTCGCATGCATTTCCTGTACATCATGACTCATCTTTCTCTATTTTCAGTGGTAGGATGACCCAACCAACTCACAGTGAGACTGCACTGTGTTAAAGAAGGTTGAGTCATTAAATGCTTACTGGAAACTGAGAATCTTGAGATATCCATCACCATCTAATACAGCAAAGAATAACAGAACATACACCGCTACTATTTAGGACCAGTACAGACACTGTCTAAAATCATTAGTCAGTGAATCAATGTGAAACATTCACATCGGTCATCTGATCTCAAGTCACAACCCTCTCAGCATTTAACTCAGAATGTAAACCAGCCAGCCCCTCAATTACTACATTAACTACAACTACAAATAAAGTTATGCCTAATAGTCAGACAACATATCAGCCCCCAATTGTGGCCCATTCTACATCTTGCAGGGTATTAGTTCATCTTGAGAATGCCTCATGTATATCAGACAAGATAATCAATTATTAGATCTTGTGCTATGTGACACAGACATCTGACACACCATCTGGGACACCTTGTGACAAACTGACAGATTAACATGTTTGAGGATTTCTGGCCATCCGCAACAGGCCCTGACATTTCTGCGATGACTAAGAGAAGTATAGAGTACTTTAAGGTATGCAGCTGTAAATATGACAAAATTATGTTTATTATTACCTCAGGTTTCCTTTAAAGACTAACAACTCATTCTGTCATCTTTGCATAGCCCAAAAATGGAAACACATGAGTTTTTTCTAAGGCTTTTCCTTAACAGAAGACAGTATCAAAGAGTAAGCTATACTATAACATCAGTCTCACATACACCACTTCAGATGTCATTGTTTATTCATGCAATTGAGGGTTATGAATTGGACCTATACTTATGAGATTTACAAAGTAATAAAATGGAAGCTCTGCAGTCTGATTTGGGACAGAATGTTTTATTGCTTCACATATAGTCAGCTTGACTTTCAAAAAGTCCATCACTTTCACTCTGACCTTTCATGGTGAAAGCTATACTCAAGTTAAATACACTCACGGCATTATACATCTACATAGTTCCCCACTATAAATCAATCACATTGTGTAATCTGCCATGTCATCTGGCCAGAACACAGCAGGAATGTATGACTATCAAGTAATCAGACACAGTGGAAATCATTACAGATAAAAAAATATTATGAAGTGTAAACATGGCATTAAATATGCACACAAAATCCTGTGACCTTAATGTTAGTCTGTCTTTGTAGTTTACACAGAACTTGACAATCTGATAATTTCACCAAAATTACGGTTTAGCTGAGACACTGTATGATATTTATCCAGTGAAAAATTTATCCATCAGGTTTAACAGCATGATGTGCCATTTTATCAATCAGCCATACAGTAAGTAATATATTCTTCATGACAACAGTGGTATGGTAACATTGTCAAGAGAAACTGAGATGACATGATGCTACTAATTATTACACATGCAAGTCCAACATTTGTTCCTGTTTACTTACTATTGTCCAGTGTGATGAGAAATATACGCTGAATCATGTGATTGACGTTGAGCTGTTCACAAAGTTCTTGTCGAGACCGGAACGAGCGGCTGATCTCTGCCACAGAGTCATCATTGTCATCAACACTGTCGGACACAGAGTTTTCAGACTCTGACTGGCTCTCTCCTGAATCATCCACTGCAACACAAATTACCAAGAGTCAGTAATTGAACTTTGAGGTGATGAATTTGGATATACAATGTATTTGTTATTAAATGTTTTGCAAAAAACTGTATGACTCTGACATCTGCACCAAACCATACATGCAAATTATAGTAATGAAAGAGCACAGCAAGAGATCTGCTAACTGCACACACATGGTGGTTCAGCAGAAGACTGTGGTGGTTTCTGTCCTGATGCAAATTGTTTGGCATCAGCCAGCGAACTGAAGAGGGCAGCGAAGGGGTTGCAGGAGATGTTCTGGTTGTTGTTCCCCTGGTCACTCATCTCATTAGGGCTCAACACTCACTCCATCAAAGTTCCAATCAGAACAAAAGAGTGGCAATGAAGCAAAAATCTGTAAATATGACATGAGTGATGGTATGTAGTTTATTCACACATACATTTCTGCTTGCATTTGAGAAGATGACAAATTAAATGTTTTGGAAAATTTAATATGTTGCCAGTCAAAACAAAGTGTACAATTTAACTGATTAAAACATCATGAACATCATGATAGGCTAATTATTTCCCTTAGTGTCCAACTTCTATAATTATTTTTTCAGCTCAATTACTTTGCAAAAAACACAAAACAGCTGTGTCCTGCTCTCCTCGCATACAGCCAAGTTTACTTCCAATTTCAATTCAAATCCTTGTAAAATGAGCCACATTTTATTTTGTGTTGTAACACATTCAAAGCACAGTTGCTATTCATGCCTTATTTTTCTTATATTCTATGCGTTTCCCTGTCAAATGTGACCTACTTTTCTTCTTCACTTTACCGCGGAGACAAAAAGGGGGCGAGGCAGATAAGTGAATGAACAGTACTGACAAGATTAGAAAGTTTGGCATGACATCCCAGGAAATAGTAATGCATGAACTAATAGTTGGTGACGCATTGTGGTGTATTTGATCTGTCATCGCCGTAGTGTACTGTGTTTACAGTCTCATATTCACCTGTTTTGTCCCTGTCCACGCGATTCCATGAGTTTAACTTTACGTTTATACCTAGTGACACTATTACCTCATACCTCGCTGAATACTTAGACCCCTTTTCAAAGAAATTCATTTCAACTGGTGTGTCTATTTAGCTCTTGTACACACATATTCCTACTACTAGGCTTCCATTTTACCGTTTGTCGGCTAACTACCTAGCAGGTTAGCTTCAAAGCTAGCTAGCTGGTTAGCTAGTGTGTAGCGCAGTAAGCTAAGCTGTCATGGGTCACCATGGCTCTACTACAACGTTGATTCCGTAAACCCTTTTTTAGATTTAGTGTATTTTAAGTCTACGTAAATTATAGAAACAGCAAAGAGTGTTGTCGTACCTGTTTGACGGGGGAAATATATTTTGGTATATGATTTAAAAATTGGCTCTCTACGAAACCAGTGTCAGTTCCTCAGTAAATAAAATTATATACGTCATCAGAATGAGACGGACCGCCGCCTGCTTTGCTGAGTAACTCAAGAAGTTTTCGCAAAACATGATGTTAAATTAAGAGACACTTTGGTAAATGATAATGGGCGTATAAAGATTGCCCACGATATTCATAGATGATACACAATCAGGAAATGTTGTGATCGGTTGAGAGAAAAAGATCTAAATGCAGAACACTAATTTTGTTGTAATAGTTTTTGATAGTTACATGCAGTACTTTACTTCCCTTTAAAAGTACTTTTAGTTCATTTTTTTGACATTGAATTTAAGTAATATTCTTGTGCTTTATGGGAAACTGACAGTCCGTTTATGAAGATATATCGTGTAGATATTTGATCTGAAAACACAGTGAATCTCTAAAGCGTAGTAATGTTATTTACTGACAGGGTTAAGTAGTAATATGCATTTATTATTTGAAATGTATATCCATTTGTGTCATTCTTATTTCCCATGTTATTTCAGTAACATCTGTTATGATCGATTAGAGTTATGTTTTATATATTAATGTGTGTATGATATCTGTTTTGTGTATTACTGTGTGTATAAGTTCTGTTTTATGTATTACTGTGTGTATAAGTTGTGTTTTGTGTATTACAATATGTTTACTGTGTGTATAAGTTATGTTTTGTGTATTACTGAGTGTTTACTGTTTGTATAAGTTATGTCATGTATTATTTATGTATTA
>JAPTYR010000006.1:23815283-23830632 GCA_029814505.1 Siphamia roseigaster | reverse complement strand
ACTTAGACGATGCTCTATCTGATCCCAAAATTTGGTGACGATCAAGTGCATAGTTTCTAAGAAAAACATGTTTGTGATATACAAACAAACAAGAAAACAAGAAAACCAGCACTTAACAGAACCAGGTAAGAAGGATGTCGATTTCGACAACCAATAAACAGATAAACGCCAGCAAAAACCTAACCTTGGCGGAGGTAATTATTGCAGACAGAAGAATCGATAATTCATTTGTAAGATACTTTTGTAAAAGGACACCCCAGAAGCAGTACTTAGCATATAAACAGGGGCCCCTTAATATGTGATATAAACACAATTTAAATTTACACAATTTACAATGAATAATTCTTACTTTATGAATAAATTCAGATGTTCAGAATAACTACAAACACCTTTTAAAAATATTTCTGATCACTTTAATAATGTTTCATTTCATTCCCTGTTCCTAAGTCCTACTGTAGTCAGCATATTCCAATAGTCTTAGACAATTCAATAGTCATACATGGACTTAACATGACTCATAGATTAGCCGTTTGGGGTTTTGGAACAGGCACATCTCTGACATAGCTCTGTTTGTCCAGTTCCTTTTTGTATTGTTTGTTCCTTTTTTTTTTGCTTTTATTGTTTTGGGTCATTAGGCCGTATATGGTTATATACAGACTTTTACACACTACACTAACACTGGTACACTTCAGCTTCCACATTTTCCCTCTTAATAGTAATTTCCTCTTGGTTTTATATTGATGTGAAGGAGAAGTCACTGGAATAAGATGGTAAAGTCTAACATTTAGCTTGTGTACTATAGCATACATAGTATATATTGCATTCAGGAAGCATCAGAAACTACGACAGTAACACAGAAACATCCTCCGCTTTTCAAGTGGGGAATAGAAAACTGATCAAAACAGTGATCGTTTTCTTTTTAATAGGACAGTTATCCTAGTAAGACAAGTTTATCCATTTTAACTTTTTAAAGTCAAACAACTGATACAATTCCTGCAAATAATGTGGAACAATCTGATTCAATAAAGACTCAAGTGTAGCCTTTTGCAGTTAATGTAAACACTGAATCATAACCCAAACTCTGGAGACTTGACTCAGTAATTTAACTTCACGAAATAAAGTGCTCAGCTTTATTTTTACTGTGCTTTTGATATTTATTTTCTGATAAATGGTGCTTCCCAAAAACCCAGCAAGTTCTTCAGCATTTCCAGCTTATCTTTTCAAAAATTCTACTCCCTCCCTGCTCTGGCATTTCTTTAAGAAAATCTGTTTAGATCCCAATTTCCAGCGAAATCACAACTTTAGTAACTACGCAACAGTACGTTCTTGCACAGAAGCAATAGGAAACTAGAAAACCTCATCTCAAAATATTTTCTTCTTTCTTTATAAATGTTCCATCTAATGATTTTAAGCTACAGGTGTGACAAAGTAATTAAGAGAAACTTCAGAAAACGAGCAACGTCATTCACCACCCGATTTTGTAATGCGTGTAAACATTGTTAAATCATGTGAGAATCGGGCACACATTAACATTATTTTCACGTGGGCACTTCCTCAACTGCACAGGGATGAATCACTTGAATGACAGATGAATTTCCTTTGTTCGGCTTTTTGTGGTGCAGTACTGAAATCCTCCTCCAGATTCCTGTCATATTCTTGTTGAAATCATTTTGAGATGGTGTTTTAAGTTTTTTAAAACCTACTGGAGCTCATTGTAGACTCACAGGTGCAAACATCAGCATCTTCCCAAAGTTTGAGGAGTTAAGAATATGTGCCAAAGTGTGTTGTTTTGAGGGTGATTTCACAGGAAAACATAATTTCACATCACCCTGGAACATTAGGATGGCTGTATTTGTCGGGAATTTAGAAAAAGCTAGGACAGATGATGGACAAACACCCAAAAAGCTTCTTTTTTTGTAAAAAAAATGCATTCAAGAAGTAGGGCCCACCTACAATCATTAACCATCGGTTCTCTTCAGGCTGAGCAGTAAATCCATATAGATAAGGAAAACATTGATTGAACTGACACATATTGTAAATTCAGTAAAACTTTCCTTTATGATTTGGGCCTCATTTCTTAACTTAACTTCAAGACAGAAGTTTCCACTATATTTGCTCTAAACCCTGAACTGAAGCAGGGACATGGACAGAACACATTGTCCCTTTACAATGATAACTGTGGGCACACCAGTACACACACACACACACACACACACACACACACACACATAATGACAGAAATAACTCACCACAGCAGAGGCAGAGCACCCTTCTCAATGTCTGGTAAAAACACCACAGACATGGACATTTACACTCCAAATCCTTCTTGTTTTCTCTGATCCTGACTCGTCAACTTCACAGAACTACCCTCGGCCAAAACCAGACAGCCAAACGAAACATTTTCTTCACTTCCTTCCCACCTTTTTATCTAAATTGACTTTTTCCTGAACTTCTGGGAGTCTGTTTTCCCATAAAATCCTCTGAGCCTGTCCACAGAGAGAAAAGGACTCTCACAGTTCCTTATTATGTTCCTTATTCTTTGGACCTTGACTCCTGGGAGGGTGTATAGTGCTGTTTAGCTTCAATTTTTAACATTTGCATGTTTGAGATTGCAAATAATTTTTAAATAAAACAAGGATATGCAGTATTACACGATGAGTCATGTAGAGTATATCATGACCTCAGTGTTTGTAAAACTTGCCAGGCTGGAAAAAGTACTCAGGTCTACTGATTCAGTCAGTACTGGGTGGTTAACTGATAACAGGCTGTAAAATCTATCACTTCTAGTATCATGTTAGGATGAAAAAGTAATAAATACAAGTACATGTTGTATTTCTTGATAACTTACCAGAGATATCGCCCATTATGTCATACAGGTTTTCAGTCAAACCTCTGTTAAAAGTTAACTCGGAGTTACTGAATAAGCAGGATTTGGTTCTGGAACATTTCCTAAGGTACTGATCCTTCAGCCAAAATGACAACACTCAACAATCATCCCGTCTCCAAAGCCTTTCGAAGCTTCTACTCACGTTAATGATCTCGCTGAATTTCACTTGGTTATATATTATTTCCATCCAGGTTCACACTGGCATGGTCCAGCTTCGTCATGTGCCTTTTCTGATTTATTTCACGTGTCTCCATCTCTTAGGCTCAGATGAGAAGTGTCTTCTTAAAACAACATTTTGGTTCTTTTATAGTAAGCATTTTGCCATGGCCTTGCCCAAAGTCTCAACAGCCTGCGAGTGCGGCCTTCCTCTGGCACAGATCCAACTCTGACAGATACCTGAGTGCTTTGCAAACAGTATTTCAGTGTGTGTATTGGGTGACAGTGAGTCTTATCTAGCTCGACTCAGGGCTGCAGCTTTGGTATTTGTTTCACAGAGGCTCAGATACCTGTTACAGCTGAACTCTGTCTTCTCTGTTCAGTTTGTCCTGAACAGACCAAGTACTATTAAATATGTAGTCCTGAGCCCCATGATAAGTAGTTCTCAATTTTAACCCTTAAAAGATCCAGACCTATTTTTGTGGCAACTCCCAAAAGCTAATTTGTCATCACATCTAACTATTCCGAAGTGATTTTCCACCAATTATTATCCTCTGCATTTTACAGTAAAAGTCATGTATTTTGTATATTTTATTTACTGGTCATGTAGATGTTCTTAAACTATTGGGGTGAATTCGAAGATTAGAAGAAAAGGTGACTTGTACTGCACAAAATATCGTTATCTGAATATAAAAACACTGTCTGCAATTATATGACTGCAATAACTCAATGACAGTGTTTCCACATCCACTATGGGGCCTCTGAAAATCCAATGGGTCGTTTCTGATGATGATAAAAAGCTGAGAAACTGCATTTTACCTAAATTATTTTAATGTATTGATAGGATTATTAGATCAAAGGTTATTGAACATTTTAGATCCGTTGGTACTTTTGGTCACTGGAGGCTCTTTAGGGATTAAAACACTGCCTCCATTGTGTCCATCTGTGGGACTCACAGTGTTGAGCTGCTCCCGGAGACGCTGAGTTTGCTCGCTGTGCTCCAGCTGAGCTCGACTCTTGTCTCTCTCCGCCTCGCTGAGGGCCAGGGTGAGCTGCTCCACCTGGGCACCCAGCTCCCTCACATCCCTCTCCAACTCCCCCACTTGGCTCTCCCACTGGGACTGGCAGCCTTCCAGCTTCAGCCGCAGTTCATGCCTGCCCTGCTCCAGCTCCTGTGCAAAGACACCACCAACACCAGCGAGGGTCAGCAAAGGTCACACAACTCCACACACAGAGGTCAACCACAGTTAAAGAGTATGTAGATCATGTGGACTGAAATGACTGTGTTAATAGATGACCTGTCTTGGCAGCAGGTAAAGTTAAGTGTTTAAACTTTAAAGCATGGGTAGGCAATTCCGGTGTCGGGAAAAATAAGTATGGTCGTAAAATAAGTAGGGATTGGTAGCTGCGCGCATGCGCAAACCGAGAGCCAACTTATTTTGCACCTATACATGTAAAATAAGTATAGCCGTAAAATAAGTAGGGTCATCGGCAATTTCTATGTGTACTTGAACAGCCTAATAAATTGCGTTTCTAGGGCATCTAATTTCGTTTTCAGGGCCAACTTGTTGTTGTTGTAATTTCATGGATAACAACAACTTTGTTTTGATTTTAAAATGGGCTCTCAATTGAGAATGTACTAATCATGTAAAGTATATGATCGACCATACTTATTTTATAAGTGACGCTAGGTACTTATTTGCAACGAGATCCTACCCAAATCATTTTAGTTGACAGACGCTGATAAGCATTTGTTAATACCATTTTTGTGCGAGACCATACTTATTTTTCGGCCGGATGAGGGCGGGTCGTCAAGGCACCTCGCGCAATGCCCTTTTATAGGCCAGACCATACTTATTTTACGCCACACTAGTCCTTGAGGGCTGATGTCCTGCATGTTTTAAATATTTCCCTCTTCCAGCACACCCGGAAGCCATTGCATTGTTACCAGGCTCCTGCTGAGCTCGAAGATGAGCTGATCATTGATTGAAACAGGTGTGGCGGAAGAGGGAAATATCTAAAACATGTAGGACACCGGCCCTCGAGGACCGGAATTGCTTTAAAGGGTCCTGGGAAATATCTGATCATCAAAACAGTTGGTTCATTGATTAGCTGATGGATTAAAAGTGAATCCTCTATTGTGACAACAGCTGTTTGGTTTTTTTTTGGAGGGGGGGGGTTCCTCTCAGCAAAAATCCTGAACATTTCAGACTCCAGCAAATATCTGCCTTTTACTGTTTCGTGTCACTGTAACCTCTGTGATGAAAGTAACAGTTGCACCTCAAGCACCATCTTGAGATTCAATCAGCACCTTTTGCAAGAACACAACAGTAAAGCCACACGTTCACTTTGACCTGACTGACTGATAGTCACACCTGATATGATTTACAGCTGCACATTTTAAAGTGACATCAGCCTTGACAAACGTCCTCAGTTCACCTTCTGTTTCTCCTTTGATTCCTGCTGGATTTATCTCTTGCATTTAACTGCACTGCATGGTCAACTGCTGACCTTTAGGTTAAATTAGTATTTGGTTGGTTGTATTAGAAACATAGCAGCCTTCATAGACAACATTTAATTACGTAAAAGTATGTCTCAAAACAATTCACATGCATTTGCAGCCACTGTGGGATGTTTCTTCTTGTTTATTCTCTATTATTCAGTGGTGGTGCAGAAGTAAAAGTCCTGTGTATCAGAGAAACATGTCCTATGGTTTTATATACATGTCAACATCCATTTATATTTGCAGGTTGTGGGACTATTGAGTAATATGATGAGGAAATAGGTGGTATTCCATCTCTTTTTAAGCATCAGTCCTCTTCAAATTAGTCAAACACTCCCAGCTGTAGCAAGAATAGAAGGAATAAAGTGGATATAATTAATAGAAGCCAAATTAATCAGGTTAGTTTCGGTTGAGGCACCCTGGAACAACGTCCAGACAGACTTCTAAGAGTCCCATACCCTTCTACAGTGTTACAGAAGGCAAAAGTGGGCAAATATTTTTCAGAAAAGTTAATCTACAGCTTATAAAGTGATAATATCAATGTACATACCTGAGGATTTAAGACACTAATCCTTCACATGAAGAGGTTTTTGGAGTCTTTTTTTTTTTTTTTAAATCACCGACCATTTCACACAAAAGTCCCAACGGCGCCAAACTTTATCCAAACACACTTTTCTCCTGATGACTTTAAATCCACTATTTCTGAAAGTTATGGCTAAGACGCTTAAAGCAGATTGTCTTACCTCCAGTTTGTCTGTGTACTGTTCATGAAGTTTCTCACTCTGCCCTTTCAACTGACGATTTTCCAGGAGCAATGCGTTTCCCAGCTGGGCTGCCAAAATAACCTCTTCCTCCTTTTGTTTCAGAGCAGCCAGAAGTTCAGTGGGGTCTTGATAATCTGTTATTTCCTCCGCTCCGTAGTCGAAGTAGAAATCCTCATCCAAGTCCATTCCCTTGGACTTAAAACCCCATTCATCCAATCGATCCATATCTGAGTTAATAATAAAATGCTGTGTATCTTCAGACGCGCAATGGACAGATTAAGACGCAGCACCGCGCGTAAAAAGTGCCATCAGTCTGAGAGACGCGCATCCACCTGATCTGCTGCAATTTCACTCAGTGTCTGGATGTGAATGAATGAAGCTGAGCAGGTTTCGGCTGTGGTGAAAGTAGGCTGGTCCTTCTGTCACCAACAGATGACTGTGTGTGTGTCTCTCTCTCTCCAGGGGGAGTTGTCACCTGAGCAACAGTTTCCATCCCAACCCGACTGACACCTGCCACCTAATTCAGGGCAAACAGGCTGTTTAACAATGCAAGGTCAGAAACACCTGCATTTGGCTGAATCCAATAAATACTGCTTTACCTTATTTTATTGCCTCATTCTTATTACTTCATTTATTTCATCAGTTTTAGTCACAGATAAACTGAAAACTGGCTGAAAAAACATGGAGTGTGAGGTTTTTTTTCTTTGAGAGTGTGAATGTGTGAAGTGAATAGGCGTTTTGTCATATTATTTTTATGTTGTTGTTTATATTGTAAATGTGGTTCTCTGTTGAAAAGCCCAGCCAGGGATAGGAGTTGCATATAGCTCAACATTTTATGCACTGCAAAACAGAATGTTCTATATGTCCACCAGGTTTCACTGCATTGCCCCTGATAAATAAATGAATAGGAATTTCTTTTTTTTTTTTTTTTTTTTTTTAGACTTGGAGCACAGAGCACAAATAAACTTTCTAATCCATTATGTCTTGACTCCTTTTGTCAATAAATGCTACTGTGTTAGCCTATTAGTGTACATACACTTATTTTATAGACTATTGCTGCTTTTTGACACTTCTCACCATATCATAAGTGAAACTACAGATATTCTTAGAAATGTAAATTTTTCTCTTGAGTAGAAATGTAAGAACTTGATATATTCTACAGAATAATATCTGATGTTTTAGGTAAACCCATAGGCAGTGAAACATGTGAAGCTAATCATGCCATGTGCACTTTATTTACCATATTATTTACCATGGTCTATTTACTGTATATACATTGTATTATTAGACTTATTTGTATTATATTGATTTATCGTGGGGACACAGTGGTGCAGTTGTTAGCACTCGTGCCTCACAGCAAGAAGGTCCTGGGTACAATTTCAGCACCAGTCAGTGGTGTTGGAATTGAACTCACACCTTTCTGTGTGGAGTTTGCATGTTCTCACATGTCTGCGTGGGTTCCTCTCACCATCCAAAGACATACACTAATAGGTTTATTGGTTGTGAATGTGAGAGTGATTGTTTGTCTGCATATATCTGTATATATTCAGCTGAACTGGTGACTTGTTCAGGGTGTACCCCGCCTTCGCCATTCAGTGGTTGGGATAGGCTCCATGCAACCCCTGTGACCCTAGTGAGGCTAAAATGAGTTCAGATAATGAGATATTGTTTTATTATGACCGTTTAGGAAGATGCTGATGAATTGCTTTACAATGTAGTACAACAATGACAAAGTTCTATTCTATTCTATTCCTCTCTGTTCTCTAAATCCCTCTCTTTAAACCAGGCTTATTATGTTTGAACAGAGTATGAATAAATCAGCAAATTCTACAAAATCAATGATATTATGTTTACATGTATATTAAAAAGCAGTTTTGGCTGTGTGGCATTATCTAATTAATTAAGTGTAAACAGCTCTCTCTCTGTATACTGTACATGTGTACTTACTGGCTCACACAATCCCTTTACAAAACAAGGGTTCAACAAGTGCTCCATGCATGATCACAGCTGCAGAAGAGAGGGAGTGTCTCCTGGCTTTGTCTGGACACTTGCCAGAGGTCAAAGGGCAACCCCCTTGAGGTTTCACAGAGCAAAGGACCAGTGTCAGGGGAATAAAAGATGAGGCATCGTGACGCATGGCAAGGTTTTGTAAGGAGGGGAGCCTGGCTTCTGTACATATGGCACCAGGGAGTGGGCAAACACATAAACACTGTACATGGAGGCTCTGTGAGCTGTACACTGCCATTGTCTCCATTGTTCATTGTTGTTTATAGGCTACTGATAGAGGGGCTTGTGCCATAAGTGTGACGAGGTGTTTCACCTACTACTGTAGTGTTGTCCAGCTGGGCCTCATGTGTTCAGTGAATGGAGAAGAGACCTTTCAAAGTCAGGCATTCTTGTCACATTCAGACATAGGCTGTGACTCAGACAAATGCCAGGAGGAAAAACAGACCTGAGAGCTGCCCCAAAGATGTGATCATCAGCAGATCACATACTCGATTTTATTCAGTCACACCACTCTATTGCACTTTGGTGTCTTGGTAATGATACCACTTAAGTTTAACGTTTTGTGCTGCAGCAGGTGAAAAGAAAGCAAAGCTGCTCAGGCAAGAGTGACACTATATATCAAAGAATAAACTGCTGCAGGGCTGTATAGAGTTAGCACTGTACCACAGGTAAATCTGTGCACTTAAACATTATGAGGTGAAAGTAAATGTCAACTTCTATAGGATCTGTGATGGGGAAAGTGCATAGTGCGTAAAAATGATGCTCAGAGTGAAGACAACCTAAATAGAGGAAGTATTCATTAGAATGAAAGGAAGGGGCAGGTAGAAACATGGTGAGTGACACCACAGAAGAAAAATGGTGACTTTAGTCAACAACAAAGGGTGCATGTTTATCTGATTCTTGTCATAGACCTAAATAAATAGAATACATCTACATGGTCATCCCAACATCTGTCTGCAGGGTAAAAAGGGCCACTGTGAATAGATCAGTACAGAAAGTGATCAAAACATTTGGGTTTGGCCAGTATATTCAATTAATTTAATTTTGACTACAATTTTCAGTTGCAGCAGGATGCATTAAACCCAATGGAAAAAGTCAAGAAAATTTCACTGAGCATACTCATGTACATATTCATAACAGATCTCTGGCGAAATCTAGTGGACAAAAAGTAAACTACATTATGATGTTTAGATCCAAGATAAAGTACGATAAGATATGCCTTTATTCATACATCAAGGGGACTTTCCATATTTATAGCAGCAAACCACAAAAGCACACGAGCAAAAGAAAGTGCAAATTCAAAAAGAAAAACAAATCAATCTAGCTATATATATTATTTACAGCTGTGCACATACAGATCATGCAACACAGACACAGGTTATTGCACAGAATTATTCAGAGCAGTTTCTGTTGTGCAGCCTGACAGCTGCAGGCAGGAAAGATCTGCGATCCCTCTCCTTCACACATTTCAGATGTAAAATCCTGTCACTAATGAAGCTCCTTCATCTAGTGAGTGTTTGGAGGGGGGTGGGAGTCTACACTTTTATTGAATAATTATGCTGTTCCTATATTAGTGATTAATACATAGACATGTTTTTCTCACTTGTCCATCTAATTATTTATATGACATGAGTTATTTCTTTTCATTTGTTTCTGTTAATTTACTCTGCTGACTCATTTAGTTTTTTTGTGTTTTTGTTGTTCATTGTCCCTGCCAAGACCGGGAGTATCAAACATGCAACCCACAGACCAAAATCAGTCTCCCAAAGACTCCAGTACAACCGATGAGTTGAATTTGCAAAGTGCAAAAAATGACACTGAAGATATTAACAGTCAATGGTATCAAACTCATTTTAGTTAAAGGGCCACACTCCAATTTTATAAGAGCAATTTACAAAGCATTTCTTAAAAAAAATAAATAGAATTTGAATAATAGTGAATGATATTATGCCTCTTTCTTGGTGTTGTATTGCTGCTGGTACACAAATTTCCCAGAGGACTCTCCAAAGGGATTAATAAAGTATTTTCTTTTCTATTCTATTCTATTCTATTCTATTCTATTCTATTCTATTCTATTCTATTCTATTCTATTCTATACATTATAATTCTGAGACAGCAATATTGTAAAGCTGTGGTTCTCAACCTTTTTTGGCTCATTTTAACCTTACAAATTTCTGGTGACCCCAAAACTTTTCCCTGAGACTTCTTTTTCGAAACTGAATTTGTTTTTGATCATGTCATAGTTTGCTATAGTAATACTGGTAAATGACGGTTCATTTTGGGGAACATTTGGTCTATATAACGTGTCATATAATGGCCGGAGGCAGAAAATCCAGGTGTAGTGAACTTTATTTTCCTTGGTCAGGAAATGTACAGCCAGTCCAGCTTGTATTTACAAGGCTGACAATTAATACTGAACAAACAAGAACTGTGCTGAGCGGTTAGCGCTCTTGCCTCACAGCAAGAAAGGCTTGGGTTCGATTCCCAGACTGTGCGGGCCTTTCTGTGTGGAGTTTACATGTTTCTTTCCCTGTGTCTGGATGGGTTTCCCCCGGGTGCTCTGGTTTCCTCCATCACCCAAAAATATGTTTGTTAGGGTACATCCTCCAACTAGGTGTTTCTGACCATGAGCCTGGCCCAACAGCGGGAGAGGGGTTCCTGGGCACTGCGCATGGCTACCCACTGCTCCTTACCGGTTTCCCAACAGCATCATATGAAGGATGGGTTAAATGCAGAGGACAAATTTCACTGTACAACTGCTGTATAATGACAAATAAAGTGCTTTACCTTTAACTACAACTATGAATTATGAAAGAGCACTGAGGAAAAATTTGCAAAAAAAAAAGTTTCTGTTGAGTTAGATGTTTATGCTGATTCAAACTAAAATTGTCTTGCTGGTTCCAAAATGTCAGTAAGGACATTTTTTTTTTCCCAGCACGTCCAGTTTTTTCTCCACAGCTTACCCTACAGATAAGCCAAATTCCACTGATTAGCTGTTGTCAGACTTTCCATCTGATTACGATTGGACTCATCGACAGCTATGTGGAAACTTGTTTGTGTAGTTACCGTGGAGACAGTGTGATGAGAGGTGTGCGCAGCTCCCAATAGGTCAGTACACTGACAGTAGAATTGACAATTCCAATATTTGAAATTTCTTATAAAAACAAGCACATACTTTTTAAGTACAGCATTCATCATGTGTTTGAAGAAAACAGGGATCCTATAGTTCAAAAATCTTGGTGTGAGATCAGTTGTAGATTCTGCACCCAAAAATTAGTTCAAAAACAGTTGTCAGACCCAACTCAACAAAAATTGTGTTCTCCAGTGTTATGGAAGAGCTGCAGCATCTGAAACCAACATAATGAACATTTGACAGGTAAACAGTGCCACAGTGCTTCAGACTTGCAGTTGATCTCATCTTTTATGGATTGGGATTGTCTCTGTCAACTCAATGTGTGTTTTTCTTTTAATTAGCAAATTGTTGTTGTTTTTTCTTTAATCAATTACTAGAAATTTCAGGTGACCAGTTTGAATTCAAGACGACCCCATTTGGGGTCCTAACCCCAAGGATAAAAAACACTGTATTATAATCTTTATTAAACCAATAAAAAAGCTCATTGAGATTAAAAATCTCTTTTTCAAATGTCCTGGCCAAGACAACAGCAGAATTTACACAAAATAGAAATCAGCCAGACATAAAAATGTGCATAAAATACAATGAAAATCACTTCTAAAACATTCATAAAACACGAAGCTATGAACATACATTCAGTCATGAAAAAAAAGATGAAAAACACTGGGTAAAAGACAAAACAAAAATTTCCATTTGCATGTTTACATGTCTAACAAACGTACTGACAAAATAAATATTCTGTTCTGTTCTATTCTTTTTTTTCTATTCTTTTTTCTATCCTATCATTTTTTCTATTCTATTATTTTTTCTCTTTTCTATTCTATTTTCTTTCTTGTCTTTTCTCTCCTTTTCTTTTTTATTCTATTCTACTATTTTATTCTTTTCTGTTCTATTATTTTTCTATTTTCCATTCTATTTTATTATTTTTTTCTTTTCCATTCTATTCTTTTCTATTATTTTCAATCTTTTTCTATTTTATTCTATTCTTTTCTTTTGTATTCTACTTTATTCTTTACTATTTATTCTATTCCTTTGTATTTTATTCTATTTTTTTCTTGTCTTTGCTCTTCTTTTCTTTTTTTACTATTCTATTCGATTCTGTTCTATTCTATTCTGTGTACCTTTAGCCTTACAGCTGGACTGTGACAGGGTGACGGTTGCCACACGGTCCACAACGCTGCTCCAGTCCACGGTCAGACCACATCGACGAGCCCAGTACTCGTGGACCGTCAGCTACCAGACACTGAATGCCCATGGTAGATATCAAAAGTAGCCACAGATACACTCGCACACCATAAACCTGAACGGAATTACAACAAAAAAAACCCATTTGCATTTTCTTTCTCTCTTCAGGATTAACGCCATCCCTTCCTAAGGTTGTATGTAAAGTACATGCAAAGGGAGTTTTCCCCACTTTACAGGTGACTGATGCCTGCAGCGGTGGCAGCATAGGAGGACTCGACAAGATGTACCTGTGGAAACTTCTGTCATTGGACATTCTCAACAAACACCTGCTTGCAAACCCCTCCCCCTCAGAACTCACCTATAGAACCCCCACTCGACACAGGTTAGTATGATATAATATTTTAACCCATATAGACCCAGCACTACTTTGGTGGCAGTTTCCAAATTATTTTTTTCCTCTATATTGAACATTTCCTAAATGATTTATCCCCATTTATGTTTTAAAAAAAAAAGGTTTACTTTCATTGTATATTTACGTGTGTTTGTCATTCATCAATAGAGAAACCCTACCCCCAACATGGGGTTTGAACCCACAGCCTTGAGAATAAGAGTCTCATTCTTTACTGACTGAGCGAACCTTTGTTACTTTTTAACCCATAAAGACTCAGTGCTACTTTTAGAGCATTTCCCAAATGAGTTTTTTTTTGCATTTTTAACTAAAGTGAGTTATTACCATTTGGTCTAAAAGTATCCACCATATTTTTGCATTTTTCATTGAAAATCTGGTATTTTACAATATTTAGGCCTTATTGAGTCTGCAGTCATAGCATGGGGACGAATATGCCTGGGACCTACACCCACCTACACCACATGTGACATTGGACACCACAGTGACATGGGGGAGGTCAATATGGGGCTAAGTATGGGGGGGTTCCGAAAAACGCTATAGTGTTTCTGCTTAGATTCTACATTTTTTCTGCTCTTTGAGTTCAAATTTCACCCCCTGAACATGCACGAAAACTCAACAAATTTGGTCCAAAATTCGGAAGTGTGAAAAAATGTGTTTAAATATAGGTTTTACAGACATCAGTAAAAAAATGCGTCTATAGCGCCCCTTGGATTGAAGATACTGAGTTGACATTTTCGCTGTTGTGGTATTTTAACTATCTCCTTCTTGGCCTTTGGGCCCAATGAGCTCAAAATCAGTGTACATAATCTAGACAAGGGAGGCATCACAAGTTATCCAAATTTTTGTGATAACTTGCACCATTTTTGTGCTGTGAGGTCGCAAACTTTACAAAGTTTTTGGGGAAAATTACCACTACAATAACTGTTCCAGCTCAAACATAAAGGACACGCATTTGGCTGAAATTTGACTCGGACGTCTATCTCCTGGCCCTACATCCATGTAGCTAAAGAAATTTTAATTTTGCACTATAGCGCCCCCTACAGATGTACTTTTAGTAAAATGGCATTAGTTTTGACATACAAACACTGATTTGCCTCAAAGTTTGCTCAGACATCAACCTCCCAGGCCTACAACTGGTTATCAAAAGAACTTTTTGCACTATTGCTCCCCCTACATATTTGCCAAATTGACATATTGTAAAATGGCACTAGTTCGGACATAACAACACCGATCTGGCTCAAATATGACTCAGTTCTCAGTGTAACAGTTCAACACCCATTCAACAGACAACATTTCAAACAAGTCACTCTATAGCGCCCCCTACATATTTAGACAAAAATGTGTATTTCCGGCAAAATATCGCTTCCAGCCCACAGTACGGTGTCATCTCACTGTCAGCTGGTGTCCGCGGTCGCGTGGGGAGACAAGGGCCTTTGAGACTGCTTGCAATTTTATTTTATGCATTGATCATATAGATGGTCATAAAAGCTCAGAGTAAATTCAAAGGTTAATTATATTAAAAACGGAAGAAGTGACTTTTTCAGTAAAATATATCCTTAAGTGAACTTAAACCCAGCGTCTCCGTCCATTGTCATTAATCAAACTCGTTGGGTTTTACTGGTGAATTAATGTAGTAGATAATGGTGTTTCCATGTTCAATATAAAGCTTCTGAATGTCCAGATGGATCATATCTGATGACCATGAAAAAATGTAAAAAAAAAAGGTACTTTACTCCAACTATTTACATGTATTGATAGGATTAGTAGAGTAGCAGGTAAAACAATTTAGATCTGTGGATGGTTTTGGTTGATGGTGGCTTGGTGGTTGGTTCTTTATCGTTTAATGAAGTTCCATCCTATTTTTACTTCCTGCTTTTTCAAGCCTTCCAGTGTAAAATATATCCATTTGTTTGACAATGTATTACCTTTAGTCCACTGAGGAATGACTTTCATATGAAATATGAATTATTTTCACGAGCTGTTTTTCCAACCTGGAAGTAAGACACCTTGAACTCTGAGGTACCGCCTCTCCTCCGTGTGGCTGCTGCCCATTACATGACGTTACACTATTGCTGTCGTCATTACTGCCTATAACAAGAAACAAAAATATGCAAGACATAATGGGTCTCATTCATGAAATGTGAGCAGAACGAATTTGTGTGTAAACTGTTCGTAAACGTAAATTTAGGCAGATTTGGCATTCATGAAAATTTTAGTAGCTCCGAACTTTTTGTAGCTACTAACAAAATCTACTCCTGCTGGGGACCACACGTAGTGCTTGTGTAAAGTTAAAAATGCCCATAAA
>JAPTYR010000006.1:23794650-23806974 GCA_029814505.1 Siphamia roseigaster | reverse complement strand
TCTGGTTGTTATGTGCACTTACTTTATACGTCATTGTACGTGATTACAGCATGATTACGTCTCGTGCGTCGCATTCTTGCTGCGGCTGTGCACATGTGTGGCCAACCGTACCGGGCCTAGGCCCACCTCTGTGAAGTGGGCCAAACTGGGGATCAGTACCGCGCACAAGCGCGGATCGATTGCACTCACACTTACCTTTTAATCCGGACTTTAGGGGCAAATGGTCTTCGACCCGGGACTTTGGCCCTAGTGTGAGTGAGCCCTTAGATGTATCCCTCTTCCAGTACACCTGACAGCCAACATCATTCTTGTCCAGAGCTGATGATAGGCTTATCATTGGAATCAGGTGTGTTTAGAAAAGGAATACATCTAATGCAAGCAGGATAGTGGCCCTCGAGGACCAGGATTGGTGACTGTTGCAATAGGGTGTGTCTAGGGTGTGTCTATCTGTGCAGCATATAATGGTCTCTTTTGTTTACTATATGGCCATCAACTCCTGTGCACATAAACAAAACGATGTGTTACATGTCTTAATGTGTCTATCTTAAAGTGATCTAAAGTGAACTACAGCAAATGAGCACAGAGACACCAGTTGTAAAATGAACATTTTTATTATGGAGTATAACAAACATACTTTGCTGCTATTGTGTTGCTGGTTGCTCATATACAAATCGTGCCACTGAGTTGTTGCCCGCCTATCCGGGTTGAAAATGGGCTGTATTAAGTGACATTTTCACAAACCGGGGTGTAACCCAGAGGGTCTAGTAGCCCAACATGTGAACACAAATGGTCTCAGGGCATGGGGCTAGTGGATCTGGGCTATAAGCTCTGAGGTGGCCCGCTATTGGCTCAGCCCAGCCTGGCTCAACAGTCTGAAAGCAGCTAATGTGTTCATTGTCAGCGATGGAACTCAAAGGAATTATTTTGTCTTGTTTGATCCAGTTAAAAACAAAAATAAAATTCATGATGGAATTGAGAGCTACTGTTGTAATACAATTGTGTTTTTCTCCCCAGGTCTTTCATGAGGCAGAAACATGATAGAGTGAAGAACATGAACAGACTGCAGTTATCAACCATACTAGATATCAACGGGGTGTGATAAAGAGATGAATAAACATGCTTTATTTTAACGGATGATAATCATAAAACACCATAATTACAGTCATTTTCTCAGGAGAGTGCTGCAGTGCTTGTAATCATAGTCTTATAAATAATGTTTATATATTTTGGTGTTGCATATTTGAATTGATGTCAGTTTTTGTCTTGTTTTTCATTGGCTTCAGTGACGTTAATTAAAATTTTCTCCAGTGTAGTTATAACAATATATAACTGTCTGCACAGCACAGTGATCTGATTCTACCAGATTCTGTTATCTTTATTCATAATTAAAAACAAAGCACTTGGATTGGGACTGAAAAATGCCTGTGTCTGATTATTTTATTTTTCCTCTTTGACTGAAATGCATCATTGCATTGTACTCAATAATAAACGTGTTTATATGGAGTTTCTTTAATTAGATGTTAATAGATTAAAAGGAGCCCAACACCTGTTATACCACTCCCATGTCTCGTAAATGTACGAACTGGAAGTTGCATAAGGAGCCCTCATCTGGCTCTGCGCAGACTCGTGGTGAGTTCAAGTACTGCAGGGTTTTTCATTACACTGGTCTGATGCTGTTGAACTGGTACTCGTGGAAAGAGTGCCTATATTTATTTTTGGCGTCTGACATTAGAGCTGAACCTTTGCGATGGCAGCAGCTCCACGAAAACACGACTAGACCTCAGTGAGTGGACGTTTATCGGTGCCATTCTGGGCTTCACGAAAACCGTGAATGTAATAAGGGATAACCTTCAGAGAGGCTGAGCGGACACAGTGAGTGACCCAGCGGCTGTTTGTTTGTTTATTTATTTATCTTTATTGCAGTGATTTGTTGGAGCTGTTAAATGTTAAGGGATAAACTACAATCCATCTCACAATCCTATGAGCTTATTAGTCTTCAGCCGGAAATTATTTTAACAATGACGAATCCAGTATTTATTTGATTAAATATGCACGTGACCGACCGAATTTTATTTCTTTTATTTCATATACACTGTAAATGTGCTAATAAGAGGAAGTATGTTTAATACTTTGAAGCCAATGGAGCATGTACTTCTGTGAATATTGATTTTAATCCTATGTTTCTAGTCATTTAAGGAGATAAAGTGTCATTTTTGTGTCGGAAAACGACAGTGTGAGGAAGGACAAGATCACACGTAAATGAACATCTAAACAGAATTAGAAACACAAATGCTTGTTGTGGACAAACACGTATGTTTGTCTCAACAGAAATATTTTTGACAGGTGTGTTAAAGACAAGTGAGGTTGTCCTCTACTAGTGACAGAAGGATTCACCTTCTTCACATGAATGAACCAACTGATACCACTGCGAAAATACTCAGTCACTTTTAAAATATTGCAATATTAAAGTATGTAAATATGATCAGCAGACTGTTTTGGATTTATTTCAGTGTTGGGTGTGTTTATGATGCATGCCACTGTAAATGTTTAAAACTGAACCCAGTTAAAATGAATCTTGAGCATTACATTATATTCTAATATCATATGTTTGTCAATTTGTTAGAATCATCTGCTCTTATAAAGTCAGCCTCCCATGGGCTCAGGAGAACATACTGTTTTCAGCTTGGTTACAGTATGTTCCCAGGAAGTCCAAGAGGCTAAACAAGGAGGAGGATCTTATCAACCCATTTCAGAACACTTCAGTCTTCACAAATACTCAAAATGAGCAAATTTGGGGAAAAATGAAGCCAATAGATACAAGCACTTAACTAAAAAGTTGCCTCTGATGTGTAGTGAAGTAGAGCTATAAAGTTGTATAAAATGGAAACCTAAAGTATCTTATATTTGTTGTGAGAGTAATTATTCACATTGTCCTTCTTTCCTGTGTGGACTGTTTTTACATGCAGTTTGTTCTGAGCTGTAACAGGAGAGCACTTTTCTGGTCCTGGTGGTGAACCACTATCACACCATCATGACCAAAGAGGAGGAGATCCCAGACTGGGTGGGAGCTCAGGAGTTTTATGACAAATATGAACCAAAGGAGATCCTCGGAAGGTAATGCATCTGTACAAAGCATGTAGTTCCAAACCTAGAGGCTGTCACATGGGACACTTTAAAAAGTAGTGTTTTAACAAACTAAAGTAATCAAAAACCATTGGCATGTGTGTTATCTTGAGCACATTTTATGACAAAATATCACAAGTCACAATGCTGTTTCACAATTATGTGTTTGCACATCTAATACTGCCAGTGTGAACAGTGCTGGAATAAGCAGAATGGTTTTAGATTTCCTAGAAGTCTCTGAGAAATGCCTGCTGTGCCAGAGCCCACTCATTGTCATTCCCCTCCATCTGTCAGAAGGGGGTGCTGTTATATAAACCACTGTGTTTCAGGACACTGCATTCATTAATTTCAGTGTTTTTGACAAAGGCTTAGTGTTTGGAGCTGCCCCAGATTAGCCATCAGACTGATAAATTACGCAATTTCACTCCCTCTATCACATGAAGGCCATGTAGGCACTGGTTTAGGATAATAAGTGTCGGCCTCCTTGTTTTCTTCTCAGAGAAATCCGTTTCTGTACCTTGGTCACAACTTCTCCTGGAAATTCTTCCTATGAGAGAAAACAAAGATCATACTATCTTTTATTTGAAGTAAATCAGATCTCGAGGAAGCAATAAAGCCAGGTTGGTTTAAAACACACTTCAACTATTAATATGGAAAAACATGTTTGATTGTCCATCGTCAGTCTGCGATGCTTTTCACATAGTGTGGTGAGGGGAAAATGGGAGACATTGAACATTTGGCAATTCTACCAAAGATGAGAAATATGTAAAATAGAAATGGAAAGCATGTTAAATAAAAAAATAAAATAAAAAATTAAACTGGGAACGTCATCCCTGCAACCATAGACAATTCAGTCCCAAGGGGCTAATCCAGCCAGTGGGATGAATCTGTGAAAACCAAACAGAGATATTGACAGTCATTAGTGTCAAACTTATTTTAGTTCAGGGTTTAGGTCAATTTCAAATGGGCTAAACTTGTAAAATTCCATCACAATAACTTATAAGTTATTTATACTCTAAATTTCTCTTTGTTTCAGTAAGAATAGTAAAATGTGAAAATATTTCCGTTTACAAATTATTCTTTCACCAAAAAATGTGAATACGCTGAAATTTCTTAAGAGAATTAAATGGCATTTTAACAATATTATGCCTGGTACTAAATGTTTTGTACCTTTTGTAAATCCACTGTGATCTGTAATGGAGATGTATAAAGGATACAGACACTTGAGTTGTAATATTGTTAAAATTGCAGTTAGATTAAAATTTTAATGGATAGTCTACAGATGTAAACATTTTAATAATATAATTTTACATTTCTTCTCTCTAAAACATATAGAAAAGTTTGGACTTGGACATTTCTAAGTTATTATGCGATTATTTTCCCTATTTGGCTGGTTAGCTGTATGTGGCCCCTGAACTACACTGAGTTTGATACCCAGTACTCGCTTCAGTGGTACCTCTGGTTTGTCGACTGTGCAAACACATAACTTTGAGGGTCAGAGTTATCAAACTAAAGACACAGGACAAGAGAACACAGGTGTATTTTCACTTTCACAGGGGAGTAAGCAGCGTTGTCCGTCGCTGTGTCAACAAGCGGACATCTCAGGACTATGCTGTGAAGATCATTGACATCACCCCATCTGACAAAATGACTACACAAGAGATCGTGGAGATCAGGGAGGCAACAATAAAGGAGATTGACATCCTTAAGAAAGTCTACGGACAGAACAACATCAGTAAGAAGGAGTTTGTTTTACATGTATGTATCAGGGTGCAGCTTTATTACTATTTATTACAGCCAGTAGGGACGGTAGGCTCAGTTGGTAGAGTGGGTGGTCCAATAACTGAAGGGTTGGCAGTTCAAATCCTGCTCTGTCATATAGGCAGTCTGATGTACCCTTGGGCATGGATGCATGTGAATGTTTGGTGGTGGTCAGAGGGATCGTAGATGCGAATTGGCAGCCATGCTTCTGTCAGTCTGCCCCAGGGCAACTGTGGCTACAAAATATAGTTTACCACCACCAGAGGGAGAATGTGAGAGTGAATGAATAATTGATCAATAATGTAAAGTGCTTTGGGTACCTTGAAAAGTGCAATAGAAATCTAATTTATTATTATTAAATCAGTTCTATTAATATTATTGGAAATATTAAAGACTCATAAATATTAGAAAGATAATAATTTTATTAAGTTCATTATGTCTTTGTTTTAAATTAATTTAGGTTTTTCTTTTTTCTCAGAAACCTAAATTAATTAGAAAGATAATGTTTTCCACAAATTGATGAATGTCTCACTAAGCTCTCAAAGAGGCCAGCAGGACAGAGTGCAACCTTTGCTCTGTCATAACTAGTCTAGTCATAACTTTAACTAGTCTGGACTGTTAAATAAATTCTAAATGTTTCCTTTAAATGTCATCCCTCTAGTTCAACTGAAAGACTGTTATGAATCCAACGCCTTTTTCTTCCTGGTTTTTGACCTGTAAGTGTCAATGTTTTCCATTCATTAATTTCTTATCTTAAATGTATGTACATTCCATCATTCACATCTCTGTCCTTTCAGAGATGGAGATTATTATTGGTGTTTTGTTTTGTTTTTTTATGACTGAAATTTTTAAAGTTTTCTTTTCTTTCCCCAGGATGAGAAAGGGTGAACTTTTCGATTACCTCACAGAGAAAGTCACGCTGAGCGAAAAAGAAACCAGGTCAGGTTTTTGGAGTTTGTTATTCCATCATTTTTACAACTTAATTTTTAATAAAGGCAGGAGCAAGGTATGACTCCTTTTTAAATATCTAGGAATGTGTTTGTTGTAGGAAGATTATGCGTTCTCTGCTTGAGGTGGTCCAGTTTTTGCACAACCAGAACATCGTCCATAGGGACCTGAAGCCTGAAAACATCCTTTTGGATGATGAAATGAACATCAAACTCACTGACTTTGGCTTTGCTGTGCAGATCCAAGCTGGACAGTCACTTAAAGGTACACAAGAATGTCTGTAAATATACCATTATACATGTTTCATGAAATCCATGAAGACTCCAATGACCCCAGTTGCTTGCTTCAAATACATGAAGTTCAGTATTACTAGTTAATATATTAGGTCATCATGTCACAGAAAAAAACATCTGAAACTTCTACAACAGTATAGATTTTTTCCCCCTGCTCTAACAGTTAGATGTAATAAGTTTACAAGTGTCTGCTGGTGGTCAGAGAAGAATCTGGGTCTGATCTCAGCTGCACTTACAAAGGTTAAAATGCAACAGGATCTATGTCCTATGTACAAGACACTGAGACCACCCTGACCTTTTAAGTTGACTTCTTAGAAAACATCCGATCATTACCAGTGAGAACTGGCAAGTCATGCAACTGCAGTTATCGTATCAATTTATGTGGTTTATTTAAAAGCCTCAATGATTTTTAATGTATAAACTAAGTATTGATTTTTATTTACTAGTATAAAGAAGAGAAAATATATCAGTGTTTTTAATGTTCACTTGGACACTTGAAAATGTGACTAAAGTGCAAAAAGTATTTTTAATTGTATACATGACTACAGGAATCCACTTACACTGACAACTCATCCTTTTCTCATACATTTTAAAACCTCTATACAGTTAACACTAGTGAGTTTCATCTCGGAACTGACATTTTTCTGTGGTCAGTGGCTTGTGATCCACTTGCATTCTAATGGAGGTTTATTTAGTTTTCAAAAATAGGTAGATTTACAATGCCAGCATGAGGCTGATTTTTTAAAATGATATAATAAATATTTTCATCCCTGCATTTAGAAAAAACAATCAAATACAATAACCTGTTTTTACTCAACAGACTTGGAAGCTGTTTGTATTCCAAATGATTATTTTTCAGTTTTAATGTAAGCTCTTGGGGTTTAAATCCCTTGTACTATACTACCTCATCATCAGGTGTCTAAGAAACAGTCATTTCAGCATCAAACTCCATTCTTTTCATTTAGAGTGATGTCCAGTGATGGAAATATCTAATAATAATAAATAATATGATTCTAGCTTTTATCACTTGTCACTTTGTTTGACTCTAAAAGTTATTTATTAGTGGTTCTCATCCCATCTCATCACTTTCGGAAGCTTTGGTCAAAGGTCCTCTGGTTTCAGGTTTCCTCACCCTGGTACATCAGCGGTCACTCACTACTACTCCTCGTGGTCACATAAATCTGAGAGCCCATCAGCATAAATAGATTCACTTCATATCTCATGATCCTATACATTTGACAGCATTGGTAAAGATAATTTTAGGTCACATTTGAATATTTTGAAGTTGAAATACTACATATAATTCCTGTAAGAGGTTTTTGTCATCCACACACTTTGCAATCCACTTTTGAGTCACACCCCATCTATTGAGAAAGTTTGGCATTTGCAAAAGTAAAATGCTGTTTCCTTTCTCATTTATATTACAGATGTGTTTGGCACTCCTGGGTACCTGGCTCCTGAGATCATTGAATGCTCAATGGATCCAGGACATCAAGGATATGGTTGTGCTGTGGACATGTGAGTCTCAGTTCATCTGAATATCATCTGAACAGATATCTGGTTGCACCAATGTGAAAATTACTTGGATATATGAATTTCCTTTGCGATCTTTGACTGTGTGCTTTATAAAATGGTCAGCGTGCCTTTTACATGTATAAAAAATGACCCATTTAATTCAGTCTTCAAGCAGACATTGTGAGCTTGAATAACTTCTGGCTGATTCGTACAGATGGAGTTCAGGTGTTATCATGTACACGCTGCTCGCTGGTTCTCCGCCATTCTGGCACAGGAAACAGATGATGATGCTGCGTATGATCTTAGCAGGGAAATATGACTTTTCATCCCCTGAGTGGGAGGACCGCTCAGACACTGTCAAAGATTTGGTATGAGTTTGGAAGGATGTATTTGTGTCACCATTAACAAACTGACAGAATATTAATTATCTTTTTTTTCCCCTTCTGTGTGGTTTTCCCCAGATCTCTCGGATGCTGGTGGTGGACCCAAAACAGCGTTACACAGCTACTGATGTCTTAAACCACCCGTTCTTCTCACAGTATGTGGTGGATGAAGTGCGACAGTTCAGTCCATACAGGAGGTTCAAGGTGAGCTATTCAAAATATTCTATATAAATGATAATTGAAAAATCATTAGAAAACAAGTGTTAATTTATCGTTGCTATTCATGAAAAGAAATGAGTGCAGGAGGCTGTCAGCCAATTTATTCAAATACTATTCTGTTCTTTACTTGGATGAGTTGTAGTTCTTCCAGTACTAAGTAATGAAACAAAAGACAATGCACCCTTCATAAGATATGAGTCTAACAAACATCTATTCACCTGAATTTTTAAAACCCACAGTGGCTGCACAACTTTTTGGCTCTGTAATGATAATCTAATTTAACTGTAATTTATATTCACATCACACAATTCTGTCAGAGTGGTAATTATTGCTTAAATTTCCACCAGGTTATTTGCATGACTGTCCTCGCCACAATGCGAATCTACTGTAACTACCGCCGTGCCAAGCCTGTCACCAAGGAGGTGATCAAGAGCGACCCATATGCTGTGAAGCCGATCCGCAAGCTCATTGATGCCTGTGCATTTAAGATCTACGGCCACTGGGTCAAGAAGGGACAAACTCAGAACAGAGCAGCACTTTTTGAGAACACTCCCAAAGCCATCCTCCTGTCACTAACTGCAGAGGGAGAAGAGCCAGTGCACAATATCTGCTAAAAAAAAAAAAGAGAAAAGCACTTGTTCCTCAGGACAGACCCACTGGAACTCACACCTGGATACATTTCTACTGTGTGAGGCTTTTTGTACCATTTTCCTCCTGGTTTATGTATAACCAGCATCCATCAGATGCTCAGTTGTTCTTAATATTAAAAAAGTACTATTTTCAGCACTTCATGTATTTAAAAAGAGCACTGGTTAGTAGAGGAATATAGTTTTACCTCAAGAGCAGCTGTGTACATATGACTAAGAAAAGCAGTTCATTTTTAAAATTTGTTCTTGGGAAGATATTTAATTCTACATGACCTACTCTGAACTAAACTGTTTGTATAGAAAATCTGAATCTAGTAGCTTCTGAGAACCATTTCCTTTATGATGCAGAAGTTGAAACAAATTTAAATTGTATTCTTAAAAAGAATATTGATCAGCATTCAAACTAAATATTCAAGATCAGTTATTTGCTTTTATTAATGATACCCTGGAGTAAGGTTATTCTCATTCATTTCATTTATTGGGGAGAAAACCTACTGTAGGAAAATGACACTAGATGCATACTTGAAACAGTATGTAGTTTTATGTACGGTTATTTCAGTATCCAGGATGTACCGCTGAATGTGTCACTAATAAGGTTTTAAAGATAACACTTTGAAATGTATGTCATGGATTTATTTATTAAAACTTGTATTTAATTTAAAATTAAAATCTTGTTACTGGAAAAATGAACTCTAGAGGCGTGTTTTTGTTTTTCCTCAAGTTTTATTTTGAAGAGTTTCAAACACAAAACTGAATTGTCAAACACACATGAAATTAGATGCGACACAAAGCACTATTTTCCATTTTGGAGCTGTAGACAGAAAGAAACAGTTTACCATTAACTTTTTTTAATATTTTCATAATATTACCATTTGAATAAAGAATTTCTTTAGAGAATTGAAGTTTTCCAAGGTCCTGCTTCAGAGGCATCCACCTGCAGAATTAAGTACACAAAATTAAAATAAATTTGGTGTATTAAAAAAAAAAAACTTTAGAAGTATCACTGTACTCATTCTTACAGATGTGTGAGTGTGAGGGAGACACTCATCCAGACACTTATTAAAAATGAGATTATGCTTTAGCATGGTGTCTGACTGTATCCAACACAAATCAGCTGGAACAGAATTCATCCATGCTTCATCTGTTCTTTGAAGTTTACATCTGTTGTGTGACTACATACCCAAGCCATTTATCAAAGTCTGGAGATTATTCCTGGCTACCTCTTCTCTGTGGATCAGTTTGCCCTGGTGATCACAGGAGCTCAATCCATTTTATTGGACTCTGTATTTTTGTAACAACCTCGAACAAAAGAAAAGGAAATAGGAGTTAAATGTCTGCAAATGTAAGAAGCTGACAAAACATCAGACCAAATGAATCTGAGATAAGAATTGTTTTCTTTTAGGAACATATTTAAACTCACAGAAACATAAATGCACATAACACTTATGAGTAAAGTGAGTGATCAGTTGCACCATTATCCTTTAACTAGGATAACTAGTGAACAAGGCCTGTGTTCACTCCAGCATAAGAATAAGGCACGTGGTAGGCACTTATCCTTCTTTTGAAACGGTGTGAAACAATAATTTCGCATGGTGTCTGACTGCATTTACTATTTACAGAGTAATACAGAATTCAGCCATGCATTCACAGAATTAGATGGTGCTCAGTAGTGTAGACCATGCTGTCCTTAGTTAACGCATTTTCACATGTGTATCAAACAGCGGTAATTAATAAAACGTCTTACCAAAGTCACCGTTCTTGAATTACACCTTGATTTTCACTGTTGCCTTTCTGCTCAGGTAAAGTTACACAATAATGTGCGTTTAACAGCCTAATCTACATCAGCGTGATCTCTATTGGTATGACTCCATGCGACTGACTACAGACTAGCTAGGCTAACTGGAGAGTTCTTCTTCGATGATCTAATTTTCTGTTGCCTTCTTCTTCGAGGGCTTTATTCATGTTGCAACAACTGTTACTACTTTACTGTCACGTGCTGGACTGGAGTAGAACACTTTCTGGTTATACTTTGCTTTTTTTAATCACATTTAGATCCTTCTAATTATTTCACAATTAGAACGTTTATTAATTAGAATATTCCTCAGAAAATTTAGGATGACACAGCATTTTTTGCTGCTTTTGTGACTTAAACTCTTAATGTTACAAGCTACATTCAGAGTTGATGACAAATAAAATGTAATAATTGTGTTCTTTTTCCAGCTTTTCAATTATTTTTGCAGCATCGGTTTTTCTTCTCATATTCAGGTTTTTAAGATGTTCTAAAACCACTTGATGGCAGAAATATAACCAAAGAATAGCTCGTGAAGAAAATAGCGACAGTTTTTAACTTATTAACAGTCATTTGTAGACAAAATTTGGTCCTATTAACTTTTATTTATTAATGTCAAATTTTTTAAATGTATATAGAAAATGTGATTAAAAAAACATACTAGTGAGGATGTGCCTACAATGTAAAATATTGTATTATACAGTTGTAGAAAAAATGATTAGACCATCAAAAGTCATCAAAAACAACGGTTATGCATTCAAGTACTTACTCCTGTGTGTATCATGTGATTAAAACAGAAAGAAATGAAAACATGAAATGTCTAAAAGCATTGCTTTTATCAGCACAATGCCATATTGATGAAAGAACTTAAAGGATTTTGGTTATTATCAATAAAACCATGGAAAATAAATAGATTTCAGCTCTGAAATTAAACTCTAATGAATTATTTTTCTTATCATCATTATATTTGTCCAAACAAATGCACCTTTAGTTAGACCAGGCATTAAAATGAACATGAAATTGAGGAAAACAAGGGTGGGCTAATATTTTTTTTCTGCAACTGTAGTACTATTAATCCAATCCACTGTATTTATATACCACATTAAAACAAAAACGTTTCCAAACTGCACGTCATTAAAAATGCAATAAAACAATTAAAAGAACTACTAAAACAATAAATTAATGAATACAAGAAACTACAATGCTATAAATAAAGCAATAAAATCAAACGATTGAAAGAAAGAAAATCAATAAAAGTAAGAAAATAAATAAATAAATAAATAAATAAATAAATAAATAAATAAATAAATAAATAAATAAATAAATAAATAAATAAAAGACACAGAGGACCACACAACTCACGCGTAGTTACAGAGGGTCTTAAATTACTCCACCGTGTACTTAAATGGAGCAACAAAAACTAGCCAAATATGCAAAAATTAAATGGAAATGACACTAAACTAACGTAAACGTAAGTTGTCATACTAGTTAAAAGTTAAACAAAGAAACAAACACACTTATCAACAGTGACAAATCTAACATTCTTGGTCTGCTTTAACGGAATGACTGTTTGTTGCAATTAAAATTAATTTTCCTCACAATCTCTTTTTTGTTCGTGAGCCCTTTGCCGTTGCTGTCGTCATGGT
>JAPTYR010000006.1:23729369-23739951 GCA_029814505.1 Siphamia roseigaster | reverse complement strand
AACAAAAACTGTTATCTCGTTTGTGATGTCCTTGTGATGTATGCAAATGACAATAAAGCTATTCTATTAGACTGTTGGCCCTGCGACCTGGCCCTGGATAAGCGGAAGATAATGGATGAATGGATGGATGAATGAATGTTTTTTGTTTTCTTCTTGGGAGGAGGTTTGTGCCTGGCACCACTTGTTTTTCATTTTATTGCTTAGCTTTTCTTTGCATACTGCATGGATACAACATACTCACAATTATTTTACATCTAGACGAAAAATTCATGACAAGAACAAGATAAATTCATAAAAATAGCAACAGACAACTAACATAACAGAATACAATTAAAATGTCATTCTCAAAGGCAGGGTAGTTTTAATGTTGCAGGTAAACACAACAGAGATACTAAAATCAGATTTCGTGTTTTGGTGCCCAGGAGACATAAAGCTTTAGCCATTCACTTCAGTGTGTTGAACAAGGAGGACAGTTTAATACGTAGATAAGTGATATATGACAGCACATAACCATTTAAGACTTAATAAATAAATAAAAACTCCTGGCAGGTCTGGCTAGAGCTGTCCATCCAACCTGTTTATATAAGATGTAATGATGAGTAGAATAATTGTCACTAGTAACTAATGATGTGTGGAGTGATAGACCGAGTCTGAAGAGTGGAGGCAGAGGCATTTCTATCAGCAACACTATAATCTAAGACAGAATTTCCCATTCAACACAGAGGAAGTAGTTGTGATTCTGTACAAGTGTCTGACATTTATCATAGTTTATGAACTCCAACTTTCTCAAAAGTGGGTTAAACATTTGTCCTGAATGGATCACAGTCTGTGATACTGCTTCGCTATTCAATGTCAGATCTTTACTTATACAGATGTACATAAATTGTGTAACCATAGTAACCAATATTTAATTGGAAGGTGAAGTCCCACCCCTACTGGTTATAGGTTATTTTTATTTTTTGTTGGAATTATGCCATCATTTAAAAAAGATAATAAAAGAGCATTTCCCAAGTTAAGAAAGCTGTAGTTTGTAAAAAAAAAATGTTGAAGACTGTGGAAATACGTAATTGTAAAGACACACATACCTGAAAGTGGAGGGAGTGATATCATTGTAACTGTATCTGTCCATGATCTATTCAAAGTCACTGAAGAGTCAATATAAGAAGACATCACTCTCTGAGCAAAATGTAAAAAACAAAGGTTGCCACAAATGGTAAAATTAATGTCTAACATGTTTTAGACATTATGTACATTTGGCCAAGTCACTTTAACCAGTGACCCCTGTGATGAACTGGCAACATGTCCAGGGTGTACCCCACTGTAGCTCATAAGTGCTCAGTGACCCCTGTGACCCTAATGAGGATAAAGCAAATTCAGATGAATGAGTCAACATTAACAACTAGTATTTAATGAGAGACAACTGCACATTGAATCACGTTTGCCAGATTCCAAAATCAACACTGTAAATGATAGCTATCACCCAGTATTCTTTTTTTTAAACACTTTATTTTAGTAGCCGCCTTCCATTTAAATAAAATCAGGCGTCTCGCTAAAAGAGAGGAAAAGGCAATAATCCTTTGCAGGTCAGCAGGGGGAACAGATCCCGTTGAATCGGAAGACAAGCCAAAAACAGTAACCAAGGGAGAAGGTGAGACACAATGAGCATATGCATGAGAGATGATTTCACAAATGGATGACCAAAATGGAACAAGTTTTGAACAGGACCAAAACATGGTAGGAAGTAGCTGGGGCCTGTTTACATCTATCGCATATTGGGTCTATGCTTTAATTTGCATTTTATCTGTATGTATTATAATCTTTCCGTGTGTATGTTCATGCTAGGTCAAATACCATGCACTGAGGGTTTAGGTTATGTGAACCGGAGATCAAATTCATCTCATCTTATTATATGAACCCACTTTATCCTCACTGGGGTCACGGGGGTCGCACGGAGCCTATCCCAGCCACCAGGGTACACCCTGGACAACTCGCCAATTCATCGCAGGGCTGAACATATATAGACAAACAATCACTCTTACATTCACACCTATGGACAATTTAGATTAACCTATCAGTGCATGTCTTTGGATGGTGTGAGGAAGCCGGAGTACCCGGAGAGAACCCACGCAGACACGGGAAGAACATGCAAACTCCAGGGTGAGATCAATTCCAACACCACTGACTGGTGCTGGAATCGAACCCAGGACCTTCTTGTTGTGAGGTACGAGTGCTAACCACTGCACCACCGTGTCACTCCGCAATCAAATTGATTGGTCAAAATGCATACGTATAGCACCCCAAATGCCATAAGAACTGGTGTGACATACAGAATGATTTCCTGAGATTATTCTCAAGTTTTGGGCTCATAGATGGTTAATATTATTCTGAAAAAGAAAAAAGACCTTCTTTTCCTATGGCAGCATCAACATAAATCAAGCTTCTTTTTTCTGCTTTACAACAATCCCATAGTATTACAGTTCCAAAAGCTTATAACAATAAACAATACAAAGTAGGAAAAATTGCATTTGCTAGGACAGAATTAAACTACACTGTGTAATGATTTTATGATTTCAGGTGGTTTGAGTAATATGACCTACAGGCGGGAATGTGAGAAGGAATGGTTGTCCATCTGTATATATCAGCCCTCTGATGAAGTATTTATCACACTGTTGCCCATTAATAGGAAGTTTCCACACACTGTTGCTCACAAGACCTAAGCAGTTCAGAACATGATTGGATGGATGGAGAAATGGCATGAGTGTAAATGATGGCACAGTGCAAACGGGAAGAAATTGTCTCTTGCGACTGAACACCAATCATAGTTTTCTAAGTTAGTCATTTTGTCATTTGTTGTCATTTGTATATAATGTTCAAGTACAAACAAGAGTGGGTTAAAAATGTATGCATATTCTATTGATTAAAATGGGAAAAACCATCGAAAGCCACGAAAACTGAAATGATATGAATTGAAACAACCTCCACCAAAAGTGAGCAAAAGTGTTTACCACAAACGTGTTTACCATATTTACCATGTGTTTACCGGACTATTTTGTAAAGCAAATTCCCCTGTTTTCAATTCTATAAAAGTGGATTGTGTTTGGTCATTGCATAAAAATGTGGGTCCCATGGTGAGATGAGTTGGGAACCTTGTGCTGGTTCGTCAGTATGGAGTCTGAAGTTTCTGGCCCAACCAGATGTCCAGATACTTTTACTCCGAGACCTTTTGAATTGGAAAAAAATAAGTTTGAATCTTAATATTTTCACATTCTTCGTGTACTCGTGTAGAAATTGAGCATGTGAACATAAATGTAGTGTGTGACACCAGAGAAATCTCCACACTTTAGAGCCTGAGTCACTGCTCATTCCTCAAGTCATAAATGTAAAATTCAGTCACTGGCACAAAACGTATGAGAGGGAGATGTATCAATTACATTATTATCGAGGCTTTTGTAGCAGTTACTTCATGTCTCATGGGGCGTTCTGACAGTTTCAAAGGGCCTTCATCATGCAGAGCTGGTATTTATGTTGTTTTGAAGGATGGGTGTTTTGAGCCAAGACAAAGTCCAGAGACTCACTAATCTACCAGAGTTGTTGGCCTGTTTTTTCCAAGATAGAGCTAAATGACCTGTTTCCATGTTATTGTTATTTTCTTACTTAACATGCATCACCTTAACATCCTCGAAGCGCACCCCAGACATTTTACTGCATGACAATTCAGTATTCTTCACTACAGACACCTGTGATAGCTTTTTTTAAAACATTATATTATATTGTAGGAAGGAAATGTTATGTAGAAGAGAAATGAGCAGCTTTTAGTATGTGTGCAGAGTTCCTTATGTTCCCTTGATATTTTTAAATCGCCTAAAATCATAAATTATTTATACAGTTAATTCTGTTCAGGCAAATACCATTTTTTTCTACCTCTTATTGTAATGTTTTATGTTTTTGGAACTGTAACACTATGGAGTTGTTGTCAAATTATAAAATTCTTGATTTATGTTGATGCTATCAAAGACAGAGAATCTGTTTTTCCTTTTTGAGAAAATCGTTAATCATCTGTGTGTCTACTACTTACACATGGTTGATAGCCATCATTTACTGTGTTGATTTTGGATTCTGGCTCACATGATTCAGTGTGCAGTTGTCTCTTGTTAAATACCAATTGTTAAAGTGATTTTAATGTGTTTTCATTTGTAATAAGGATTTAGGGATCAACAAGTAGTGCATGTAACGTCAATTTAAAAAAATGTGGCTTAAATTTCATTAGTTTCAACTTCACGTAATGATATTAAATCAAAATGCTATCTTTTCTTTTACTTCATGAGCCAACATTAAGTCCTACTCAACTCAACTAGTAACCATGTTGATCTGGTATGTTCATACTGAACTAAATCACTTCCTGAAATGGTTTGTTATTTTCTTACTTTATTGGAGTTCTCAGGGTGTATTTATGTGCACATCTGATTAATTTGGTGATGGAGCAACCTTTCACGAGGAGGACATGGCACACAATTAGTGATATGTTCATTCACTAAATGTACTACACAGTTATTTGGTTAAAAAACAGACATCTGTTAATTAACTCTGCAACTTTCAGTAAGTTGGTTATTCCAATGAAACTATAACTTAATAAATTGTCAATTATTAATAGAATTATTAATGAAAATGATTATCAAAGCAACAACATGTCTGCATTTGGAAGCTGAAGGTTATGAAGAATCTATTTCATTGCATTTCTTAATAGAAACCACTGAACAACTGGTCTCTTGTTAAAATGTTTTTAATAAACTAGCTAATTTTAGTGATTGAGAATACTAAAAAAAAATGGTTTGCGCATCATGTAGGGTTAAATGATGAGGTTATCTGAGACACTAGTCAGTTGTAGCATTGAAAAAAGGTGACCTAAAAATGTATTTTCTTAGAGGCCACACATCTAGAAAAATCAAACATGCCTTAATATATATATTTTTTGTGTTGCAGAAACCAAATTTCGGAAAATGGTAAAATACAACAGCAATGAACAGTGGATTTATTTGGTCAAGAAGTTGTGGTCTGGTTTAGGTGGTTACGTGGTCTCAGGTGTAAATTCATTATCTTAAGGAAGGATGCGTTGACTTAGTTTTGTATTTTTTGTGCCATCTAGTGGTAAATTGGTGAATATTTTAACTGTACAATTGTTGGTATGTTAGGAATCAAGTATTTATGATGCTATAGCTAAATTACATACAGATTGCAGAGATAGAGCTATAGATTCTATTATTGTGTACAGACAAATGAAGAAGAACACGCAAAACATACCTGGTAGAACATGAAGACCAACAGTGACTGATATTTTTCTTTAATTAAAACAAAATATTTATTTAAGTTTGAGAAAGACCTCCATGGTTAGAATTAAACAACCACATTTTAAATATACATTAGGGCGATCGTGCTGCATATATTTTCATATATATTGCACATATCACTATCTTGTTCTGCTTTAATTGTATTTATCTGTCTATCTTGAGGGTGTAACCCAATTTCACTTGGTGTGAGAACTTCTTGCCTTATCTATGGATAAGGGTCACTTTGCAAAATCCTTTCCTTTGTGGATATTTCTAAAAATGCAATGATTCATATGCACACACCAAGAACACACACAGCTTACTGCTTAGTTACTTACTGCTTATCAAAACTTCCTTCTTTTGGCCACAGAGCTGGCATTTAGAGTTCCGTTATGGGGGACATAAGGAAGTTACAACAATGTTAAGGAAGTGTGCTAGTGTACCCCTTGGAAATGAGTTTGAATGCAATTAATTGAGCCCTGAGAAGTGGGTTAAACCAACTGCATTTCAGACACGCACACACACACACACACACACACACACACACACACACACACACACTTCAAGGGACCCCTAGTGGGTGGAGCTCAGCAGCTGCCTGGCTTCCCTGTCCTTAAGCCCCGCCCATGATCCCTGTGTCATGTGCGTCACAGTATGCATCCATGTGAAACACAACAGTGGAAAGTACACTATAAAATCTAAAAGTTGACTTAACTTAGAAAAACTGAGGAAACCACAGGAAAAACCGATTACCTTCAAATTTACAAGTAAACTTAATTTACAATTTTTAAGTGTGGTAAACTTAAAACTGGTAAAGTTGTAAGTTAAGTTTACTTTGAAATGTTACGGTAATCATTTTCCTCAGTGTTTCCTAAGTAAAATCAACTTATTACATTTTACAGTGTATGTGTAGCAACAGCAGAATAAGGAAACTGATTCAGGAAAACTGAATGAATAATTTTTCTAATTCACTTAAGTTGATTAATAGTTTCATCTCTACATAAATGTGCTCAAAAATGGAGTCGTGCTTCTTGAATCCATTCTTTGCTGCTTATTCTCCACATCAGTATAAAGATAAAATAATTCAGTTTAATGCATATTACATATTTATTATTAGTTTGTGTTATTTAATTTTTATTTTTGAAATCCACTTTCTATCCACCCTGATTTATTTATTTTTAATCATTGGAATCCTGATCCTACTAAACATTTTAATCCAGACTGAATCACAGCGTCTAGTGTCATAGTCTTTTTGAATTTCCTCCTGAATGAAGATTTGATCCAATCAGATCAGATCAGATTAGGTCTGAGCAACTGGACGCCTGGACAACTGGAGGTTTGTCTTTTCCTGGATAAGACAGAAAAAGGTGGTGATAACCTTTAGGAAGGACGTCCACTTTCCATAAGACTGGAGCTGGAGTTACGGATGAACAGAGACGGACAGAGGAGACGTGAGGAGGCTGAGTGGGAAGGACATGAGTGGACTGTCCTGTGGACAGAGGAGCTCACATGTTCTGGAGTTAGTTAACCACATGCACTGTAGTTAGTTATACGCATGTACTATAGTTAGTTAACCACATGGACTGGAGTTAGTTAAACACCTGTACTGGAGTTAGTTAACCACATGTTCTGTAGTTAGTTAACCACATGCACTGGAGTTAGTTAAACACCTGTACTGGAGTTAGTTAACCACATGTACTGTAGTTACTTAACCACATGTTCTGTAGTTAGTTAACCACATGTACTATAGTTAGTTAACCACATTTACTGTAGTTAGTTAACCACATTTACTGGAGTTAGTTAACCACATTTACTGGAGTTAGTTAACCACATGTACTGTAGTTAGTTAACCACATGTACTATAGTTAGTTAACCACATGTACTGTAGTTAGTTAACCACATGTACTATAGTTAGTTAACCACATGTACTGTAGCCAACCCTCTGGTCACTGGACCACCTGCTCTACCAACTGAACCACAGACACCTGTTGTTTTACATATTTAATTATTTTTAATTGTTAAATGTTTACTTCTTTATTACTTTTTAATTTAAAAAAAAAAAAAGCAAATGGGCTTTTAATTTACCATGATGTTCTTGCAATTTAAAAAGCACCAAATTCTTTTTCAATTTACGGTTTTATTTTCTCAAAATATAAACATGTACTTTCTACATACAGATTGTATTCGCATACTTTTCCTGTAAAAATTACAGCTATGTTTGATTTAATCATTAGCACTTTTGTATTGTATTTTCACTGACAGTTTTTTTCAACAGTAAAATCCATGGAGTTGAATCAATGACAGTGGATATAAATACTTGGCTCGTGTTGAATTCATTTCACAGTCATGTTCACTTATTTTTCTCATTTTCCTCTGCTTTTGATATAATGACCTTCAACTTTAGTCTGAGCTTTTACGAACATCTTTATGAATGGTAAATTAAATATGCAAAAGACCTGATTTATGCAGATAAAATACAAAATACCAAGTTGAACTTTATAGATAAATGGTGCAAAATCACTTAAACAATTCGCTATAGAGAAGATTTCATTTGAGAATGTAGATTTTACTTATTATTACAGTGTACATAAATGTGACATTTCCGTGAACCTGCGACTGAAGGAGTCATTCTGAATGTGTATTAACGCTTGATGTAGAGATGTAAGCTATATAAACACAAAAGCAGCATGAAGTTTTGTCTGGTAAAATGGATGAATAGCCAATTTTTCCCTGACCTTTTCTTTTTCCACAGCATCAACTTAGAGTGTAAAACAGTAAACAAAGATGAAAACAAAACTATTTGCAGAGACAGAACCCTATAGTATTTTTTTTCTCCCCCTGAGGTATATTTTGTTGCTTTGCCGCTAATCATCTTCAAATAAAAATGGCATCCGAAAAGGCAATGTTTACCTTCTGATTTCACACAGCGTGAGACAACTGAACAGAATAGGAGATAATTTAGAGTCACTGTTCAATCAGTCATGCACTTTGATTGCCTATTGAACCCTTTTTTTTGTCATATGTGGAGGTTTGCATGCTGCAGATACGCTTTCATGTTGCCGGGAAATCAGTAAAACCTTTACATTTCAGAGGAAATAACACACTTGAGCAACATATAGATACAAGAATGTCACTAAATATCACCTTTTTATATTAAACCTGTGACCAAATACAAATACTCAATGTTTTGTAATGTTGCATTCACATTCTGAGTAGATTTTCAGTATTCGGTGACACTCCATCACTGCATACAAATACAAATCGACAGCTGGAGTGATTACACAATGACATTTGCAATATAATTTGGTTATTTTTGATTTCATTGGGAAGAAGACAGGTTTTTAGCCCTTTAGAATTTAATCATAATGCACCAAGCTGAATAAAAACAAGTCCCTCAACAAGCCTTGGGTTAAGCTTTTAACCTATACTAAATATAAAGCTGTTCTCGACTCATAAATAATGCAGGATGTGTAAAGCAGATGCATTACGTAGTGCTCTATTGTTCGGACACTCTGGTTAATGAATAGGCGTCGCTAAGAGCCATTACCTGAAAGCAAAACCTTCCCCGATGTCTTCTCCTCCCCTGTGCATTAGTTGACCAGACTTGTTGTGTTGGGAAGGCAGGGTCCCTGGCCTGGTTCTGACAGTCTAATGTTCATGCTCAGTAAATTGTGTCGGAATTGCTCCCCTGGGAGACATGAACGTGACAATGGTCTGTGGGTTACAAGTACTCCTTCCTAGACAATATTGTGAGTCTGCTTGCCCTTTTACTTTGAATAAGGAATTAATTATTCATCCACCAATGGGAGATAAAGAGTGTGGGGAAGAAAGGAGGGGGTGTTTTTGTACACACAATAGATGCTGAAATCTTTTCAGGTGTCAGTGAAGCCAAAATTAAGGTGTCATGATAAATGGGAGAAGTAAAAACAGACACAGAGGAGTGTCTTAAATCTGAATTAAAATGTCTTTGTTTATATGGCTGTTGAAACAAAATCAAAGCCAGCCACGGAAATTAAAAATCCACAGATACTCCTCTATCACTCCCGCTGTCACCTGTTGGCCATTTTCCGTATGATTTTACCAGACGCCTGTGAAGCCACAGGCCTGTTGTTATGATTTATTTAATTTTATTTATTTATTTTTTTTTGCTTTGGGATCAGTAAGCGGTAACTCCAAAGGTCAGAATGTGTCTCAAAATCTGTAAACTAAAAACACACATCATCCTCCTACTGCGACACTGACACTGTTAGCTCTTCAGGATCATCACTTTAATTTAAAAAAAAAAGCAGTTTAGGTATCCATTAAAACCCCCATAGTGTGTAATTGTAAAAGCTGTGCCAAGATGGAGGAGGAAAGGTTCCTTTGTAACCTCACCATTATGAGAAATACGATTCCACCTGCAGGCATTCGCAGTATTTCAGTGTCACAAAGTTGCTATCAACAGCATATTTGCTAATGCTATCCGCTAGGAGGCAATAAATATGATGAGATGTAAACACGGCAATGAATGCACACTTGCAGATGTTTTTGAAAGCCTTAAAGTTAATTAAAATTCCTGTGCACTGAAACTCAATGCTGCTGTTATTATTTATAATATGTATGAAAAATCAACATTTTGTGAGTGAAAAATAACCATAATAACATACTGACAACATCCTGAATTGGCAAGGTCAACACTAGTATACAGTCAACCATGTGGCTCTTGTCTATGTCATGAATTAAGTGAAGATAATTAATAAATAAATAATTAATAAATAAATAAATGTCAACACCCTCTGATTAAAAGGTGTGCGGCCCACTCCCCCTTCACACTTTTTGTTGAAGCTGTTGTATTAGTCTATTCAGAGCCATCAGACAGAATCATCTCACATTTAACCCTTCAACACCTGCCACTTTAATTCCACAGTCAAAAAAGAATTAGTAACAAAATGAACAAAAACAGCCAAAGTTATCAACAAAATGAATAATAAACCAACAAAATAATTAGTAACATGAACAAAGTAAGACACAAATGGAACAAAAGTGAAGAAAAATTAATTAATTTTTAAAAAAACACAGTATAGAAAAATAAACTAAATAAGCAACACAATTAAAAATAACTAATAAGCATTTACAAAATAATAAATCGCTTGAAAACATTTGCGAATGTGTTTTACTAAAAGGACTAAAGGACTTTTTTACTCAAAGAAAGAAAGAAAGAAAGAAAGAAAGAAAGAAAGAAAGAAAGAAAGAAAGAAAGAAAGAAAGAAAGAAAGAAA
>JAPTYR010000006.1:23708814-23722234 GCA_029814505.1 Siphamia roseigaster | reverse complement strand
ATCCCAGCAGTACCTTCAAGAAAACCCTGCGAACAGTTGGCGGAGGTCTGCGCTCTCCGAGTGCTTTTCTAGTTTGGTTTTGCTTTCATCCAGGAGAGCAGAGAGCTGCTTCCCTAGGCTGTCTGTTGTAGCTCCTTTTCTCTTTCCCTTTTCAGCCTCTCCTTTCTTGGCATTATGCTGCAATTAGTAAATAAATATAACATTTAGACAATAAATAGACAAAAAAGTATGAGAACAAATAATACTGACTGCTGTCATTCATTACAAAAGGCAGAAGGGTATTTTTCACTGGCAATAGGGAACTGCCTATTTCTTCTTTAACAAATGAATGTGTTAATTTATGTTGCCTAACAAAACCTACACAATGGAAAATGTTTAGCTTAACATATAGATTTGCAAACTCTACCGACATTATTTGTATGTGGTAGTCGTTCCAACATTATCATTGATTTGGGTGATAGCACTAAACTAGCTAATCTGGTGACCAGTCAGTTAAAAATGCTCAGTTGTTTGGTGCTGTATGAGGCATGTTACTGCACAACATGATTACAAGTTGGGCTTAGAGGCAAACAATACGATTTCACTTGATCTGTGTGTTACCTGGCTGGTGGGGTACGGTGGAGAAGCCTGTCCGCGACCGTGCCTCCTACGCTCCAGACTGTGGCTTCCAGTTGCTCAACTACTGCTATTGCACCATCTCATTGTCTGCACTCCACGCATGTTCATGTGACAAAGGAAGACAGATAAAGGTCGGGTATGTGTGAGGAGGTGGCGCATTTCAGTGGCATTGTTTTCAGTTGTTTTTAATCGCGCAGCTTTTCTAAAAGATCATTTCAACATTGGCCTCAGTAAGCTGTTAATAATAATAAAAAAACAAACAAACAAACAAAAAAAAATCAAAAAACGAAGTTTCAAAAGGGCTATTTCATTGATAAAAGGCAAAGGGGCAAGTGCTTTAGCACCACCTAGTGTCTATCTCTGTACGCCAGTGCATGGCAAGGCATTTTTTGTAATTGCTTCCTCGGGGTCTGTCTGCTCCTTCTCATAAAAGTAGATCTCAGGGATTCAATTTAGCTCCTTAATATTAAGAATGGTCTGGGGTTGGTCTGAGCTCAACACCTGATTCCTGTTCTAAAAATGACAAACCTTTGTGAAAATCTGGTCCATGTAGTCTAGCAGCCTGATGTTTCTGGAGCTCTTTGTGGTTTATTATCTCTGTGTGGTGCTGAAAGTTGTCTCGTTTCTATATGAGACCTGCTGTGACTGGCTTCCACGCATAGATTGTCAGGCATACTGCAGTCCTATTTCCATCCTTCATGCAGCCAGTGACTTTGTAATGTCTTGTTCTGATATTTTGTGGCAACACGCTGATAGTTGCTGTGTTCTTTTTCCTTTACTTCAAAGTTTTTTGGACCGAGTATTTAAGGAAAATAACAAGTACTAATGTTACTGCTTGTGCTCAGAGCCAACCAGCTGAAAATTAGAATCATAGAGAACAGGTAATTATCTGGGTATGTAGTATGCTCTTCCTCAGTCTCTTTCTTGACTCATATAGATAAGTGCACTTTGTATCCATGCAAATGCTTGGCAGACAGTTCAATTCCTTCTGGATGAGAGGGGGGTGTCTCTCTTGTCCTCTGTGTATGTGTGTGTGTCTCTTTCCCCCTCTCTCTCTTTTCTTGCTGGCAGCTGCGTCTGTGCTGTTGGCAGGAGTGACCAGAATAAAAACAGCAACACCAGACATAGAGGAGGAAAAAAAGCAAAGTGATCCATTGAACCAGAGTCTTTGCCCTCTTTTAATTACAACTAGTTCCACATCTTCTCCCTTTTTCACCTTTTTTTTCCCTCATCTTTAAGACTACGGGTTAGTGGTAATTAGCTACAAGAGAATAAAACCAGCTGATCGAGAGAGGGGTGGTGCATTTTGGAGCGAGATGGCTAACAGAAACATTCTGTTGCTCTTCTGTGGACTCTTCCTCTTAGTACTGATTCAGCCCTCTCTTCAAGGAGGTAAGTGTGTGCCACAGGTGACTCGAGCCATGTTCTCTGCTGCATCAATCACAGACTTAGAACAGGTGCAATTTTTTTTTTTTTAACATTTTGTCACTCTCAGAGATTTAAAGCAGAAAATCTTAACTCATTAAATTATGTTTTACTAATGCTTATCAGCTGTGGTACAAGGTATCTAACAATGATTTTTTTTAATATTCAGGTTTGTTTGTCAAATGTCAGGTGATAAAACTAGATGTTTTATTGCTTTCTTTGGCTTAATCCAACACAACTTTTTTTTAGACTGTATTATAGTAAGAACTTTATGATGATTAAAGAGTTTTTCCTCTTGCTGATCTGAACATGTATTCTGTTCTTTCATACTGGTATTCTGTCCCAAAAGAAAAAACATCAGCAATAGATATATTTGTGTACAGTGCACATTCATTTCTGGTTGTGTCAGAGTTACATTATCTTGATTTTGTTTGCATATATGTGCTCTGCATGACACTTTGCAAGATATCTTATATGTTTTTATAGGCATAATTATTATAATATTTTTTTAATTAGGTAGTTGTAGTCTTTATGCATTTCAGATGGACTGGGGCCACAAAGTCAACCATTAGACAATGGTACTACATAATAGATCTGTATATACATATCATATATTTACATGGCTCCAGACATTGTATATAGGTGCTGCACAGTGCCCAGGACCTATTCTATAACATGTGACAGGAGCATGCAGCAGCTGGTTTCTCTTTTCTCTTGACAAGACCACTATCCACCGAATGAACTCCCGGGTGGACACAGGTTTAGGGTTTGTATTCAAGTGTCATCATGACAGTTTTCATTTCTTTCATTTCAAACCACCAACATGTACATTTGTGGAGTTACTTTTGAAGTGAGGTTTAAGTTACAATTCATCTGTTTTAGATGGAGAGAAAAAGAGGTTACAAACTTGTCTTTTTCCTCCCAGTTTCATTCAGCTTGTGAGTTTGCTTTTCTCTCCTTTTCTGTATTGCTTTGATTCGGTTCTTGGTCTGAATTTTGGCTGAGATTCTTTGAGTTATTCAGCCCCCAACTGGAAAACATGTTTAGCATCTGGGGTTGGGTATGCTGGAGTCAACTCCATATTCTGTTCTATTTATTTGCTAAAGGCATAGCTGCTGATGTTCCTTATCTGACTATGTCCAAGTGTCCTTTCATAAGCAATATGTTTAGATCAAGTTAGATTAATAACATGACTACTTTTTCCATATAAAGCCCTTATTTTCTTTCTTTTCTTTCTTTTTTTGTTTGCTTCCTTTAATTTGATTATGCTGTAAAGTCTATCTTTGTCAGGCCATAGATTGTATCATCTAAAATATGTTGCCCTTCTGCTCTCTCCTCACACTGATCCTTTCTTCTCGATGCCAGGCAGATTTCAGTTGAGACTTCTACGTAGGTGCATGCAGGTAAAAAAACAACCTTATATATAGCAGGTAAAGGAGCCAGAGAATATCAATACTGGCTTTGGAACACAACTTTGATCTCAAGTGAGTGGTGAACCCATCCGAATCAAAACTTTCTGTAGTGCACAAAACAGCTCCATCTGTCTTTGCTTTCTGACAGAGAAATAAACCCAGCCTTAGGATCAATCCAACTATCTATGAGTAACATGAGCCTTATTAACACCCAGTTTGCTCATTTAGTGTCTTTGCACAGAAAACTCCTTTAATACTTGCGAAATCAACCCAATGAATTACGACTGAGCACAAGCCTCGTCTGACTGTTTTCCATAGACAAGTGTAAATGAATTATAGTCCTGGAGGAAACATCTGGGAAGGAGTTTGTTAATAAATATGCCCCCTGTCATCTAACCTTTCGACCATGCAGAGACCCTGTAATGTCTTTGTTGCTGTAGTCTGTCTCTGTCATCTTTTTCTATTAAGATTACAGAGGTATACTTTGGTGGGCCTGCAAACAAACAACATCTGTCACATGGATTCAGTAAGTTGGATGCTCTGCATCTATAGATAAATTTGTGTTGACAAGACTTGGGCCTTGAAGTCCTATTTTTTATTGCTACATTAGATAACAGAATCAATCCTAGACGGCCGATAACATTCTTTGAATACACTCCTCAAGTGAGGAATTTAATCAAACACAGTCCTCTGCTTTCGGTTTGGAGGAAATGCACGATAATAATCATATTATTATTATTATATTATGACAAATAATTTAAAATAATACTTGTCTTTTTTTTGCATTTCTTTGCTTATAATCTGTTACTTGGAAGACATTATTCCTTTAACCTATCCCTGTTATTCTCAATTTGATTTGTGTTGTTCCCAGGAAAACGCTGACAACCAAAATCTCATTTGATTTTTTTCAATCATTTTTGTTAGATACATATAATGGTGCAGTTTCAATGAGTGTAGGTTCGTGGGGAATGAAAATGAATAATAGCTACTTAGTTTCTTCACAGTCTCAGAAGAAGCTGTATGATGTTTTCTTTACTACTGGTGGAAACCAGGTTGTCTCATTTGGCATTTGCCAGTCTCGCAGCTCTGAGACTTCAGAGGAATTTAATACATTAATCAGTGACACTAGCTTGGATTTAGGGTGAAGTAAAATAAAATTATTGCAGACTGGATGGCATGCATTAGCTCTCACAGAACACTAGTGATAAATTGCACTGTTACCCCAGCATTGCTCGTAGATAACCAACCCGATTGTCTTGAAATCGAGGCTGTGGTAACTCATGCTTTATTGGTAGCATCTGTTATGAACACCTCTCTGGCTTTAATTCCTCCTTTGGCAAAACTGAGTGCCAACCACAGTACATTGATATAATGTGACAAATCCACGTCCCAGCTCCATAAACCTTACAATGGAATCCACTATAAGAAACTTTGTTTTAGGAAGACACAGTGGTTTTGTCTTCCATTAAACGTTTGCAGTCTCTTTAGCTTCTTTAATGTTGGACCCACCAAAGCATTTTAATTTGTTGATGTTGAATGGTTTGGTGTAATTCACAGTGAAGTGACCTCATTCGGTACTCATTTGGGTAGCACCCTTTAGGTTACAGGCACTGAGCGACTAGAGTTTGCTATTGTGAAAGAACTCATTCCACTGTACTCATGTCTTACCTTGGCACCCTTCTTGGGAAAGTGTCAGGAGATTGTTTTATCCACAGTTGCAATTTTACATCAAAGTGTGTTGCCTGGGTGGGGAGCTACACACAACATCAAAGCCCATAGCCAGAGGTGATTACGAACATTTCTGCCAAAAGATTTTCCTATCACCATTTTTACTGTAACTACTGTTAAGAGTGTGAGATAGTAAAAAACAGGGGTTTGGGATGGCTGGGTTTCTTTCATAAAAAGTCTGGGGTACATTTTGTTCAGACAAGACAAACATCCTTTCATTGTTTATACTCTATCCATAACACTGATGACCAATTGAATGTCATCCAATTTCATTATTAGTCTTGCAACATGCATGTGACACACACAGGTTGTCATAAGGGTATGACTTTTGCATTGTATCCACTTTTCACCATAGCTAAAAATACATACACATCAGTTATTAATTAGTCTACACTCATTCTTTGGTTGAGAATAAATGTCAGTCTTAGCATCTCCCAGTCAGATGTTTGGTCTGTGATCATCCAGTGCCAAGTGTTCAACAAAGAAGCACATTAACTCAGATGATTCATTCCAGCCACTCTGCAGGCAGACCTCACCAGGCTGTTAGGAGCAGTCTCTCTGGGTTAGCAATCTCAAATGGCTTCTGTTTTCATGACCTACCACTGCCTACTGATGTCCAAGCCTATTTTCCAAACAACATGACAAGATAAGCACAACATTTATATAAAAATACGTGAATAAAAAGCCATATAAATGAAGTGATGACTGAAAATTCTAATTAAATGAATGATTAAACACATTACGTCAATTTATTCAAAAACCTCTGGCACGAACACATTGTTTGCCGTTTTTCAAGCAGTGTGGGTAAACATAGCATCCTTAGGTATTTGGCATCGCTGATCGGGTCTACACCAAGTAAAACTGCATGTGTATTGTTGTGTTTTAGCAGCACAACTATGATACATTTCCATTTTCAATACACACTTTCTAAAACGTCTGTGCACCAGACTTATTGAGAGGCATTTTTCTCTTAACATAAATCATAGATTTTATGAATTCCCTCTTCAACTATGTGCACTTTGCTTGTCCTTGGCAGAATAAAACTTAAGTGGAAACGTCAATATAATGTCCATAAAGATGACTGATAAGTCATTACTAGTGCTGTCTCTACCTACTTAAAATCACAGAAAGAAAAAAAAAAATTCTCAAGGGTTACCAGTTTAAGTGTTTCCCAAATGGAGTAACGATGGGAACTGTTTATTCCAATAATTTGAACTTATTACACAAGTTTGATGGTAATCTAGTGTAAAATAAAACACCAAAAAGCATTAGGGCTGGGAAAAATGTTCTTTTTTAGTCTCAAAGGCTTGTCTTTCCTAATTCTGTAACAATCTCCTGCCAGGTTTGTGTGAGGCTCACACAAAACACAAAGATTTAAGTCTTCTAAGTTAAACTGCTGCCATCTGTGTGTTTGTTTGCAACTGAATACCTCACACTGGTGCGCTGCTTCACAGAAATGGCAGATGAGGTTGAGCAAGTGTACAAAGTGAGGGCTTTATATCTGAGAATAGTGTCTGGAATAATACTGTATTCTTCAATGTAGAATTGAAATGTGACTTTGTTAAATGCCTCTCACACTTGCCTCATGTATATACAGTGAAATGCTGACAGTGCAACAGGTGACTGATAGGAGGGCAGCTGTCACATGTCTGATAACAGGAGACATAAAGGGGCCACAAACCACACTGTTTGCTTCACTGCACTGTTGCTTTGGATTGCAGTATGAGAGCTTTCCATAAAGAGAGACCCAAACCTCCCCTTCTGGGACAGCGGTTTTGGATACCTCTGAACATAGCAAACAGTTGTTAGTTTGCCAAAAGATTTTTTTTTTTTTCATTTTATCACGAGTGATGGAAATACTTGTGCAGAATTGTGTAAATGTCAGGTGGTTGAATGGTGTAAACACATAACAGAGTAGTTTTTCCCTAGCACTTACCAAGTTATGTGGAGTGTCCATGTATGTTTAATGAAATTTGGGGAGGGAGGTTGCCATAATTAACTTTTGTGAGGTTGCGTGTGTGTGTGCGCGTGTGTGTGTGTGTGTGTGCGTGTGTGTGTGTGTGTGTGTGTGTTTGTGTGTGCACGCGTGTGAGTTTATTTTGCACGCCTAAGTGCCATGCAAATTGTTCCATAAACTCAGAGGAATTTAATTATTTAGTAAAGAACCTGCTATTAAACAACCACAGCATAGGGTCGTGGAAATGTCACATTACTCACCAGCTTGTTGTAAATGAAGTAAAACTAAACTCTTTCATGTCACAAAGAGCATTTGTAAAAACTGTCATTAATGTGGGAGGCACTATGGAAAAACCCGTCATTGGCTTAAATTGCATAGAATAACAAAACGTCCCAACTCAAAATTTCCCAAATTGTTTTTGGTGGGCCCAATAACCCATATCCCATAAAAGTATTTTCAGCCAGAAACGTTTTAACCAAAAACCTATTCACAAACGACATGATTTACAGATAAAGCTTTGGCATAATCTGCAATCTTACCTGATATAAATGAAACTTGACAGGATGAAAAACTCAGGATTCTGTGAAACCAAAACACTCTCAGTTATGTTTGGAAATGATATAATCAGTGCACTAAAGATGCTGACTGTTCTGTGTTGTATAAATACATAATGTAATCACAATGATGCTTCAACATTGCAATAATACCCGCACACTACAAACTGTTGACTCTGTTTCAGCAGCTGATTGTCCTCATCTTGCATTGAATCTAAAAATCAACAAAACAGTTTCTTCCTACTTCATTTGACTATGATGAAGTTTGTTGACATGAGCTATATGACCTCCTTGGTACTTTAATGTTTCGGTTTTTGTGTACAGTGGCAGCACTTGAATAATGCTCTTTTGAAAGCCTGTCTTTGTTCCAAGATTTTTACTTAAGTGGATATTCTGGTCCACACTCAAACATGGTAAGTGACTGGAATCTGCCTAAATGTTGGAGGCAGTGACCTGGGCTTGATTCTCATCCTGGTTCTGTCACTAAAAAAGACAATCTTTTTTAAAATGAAAAGAAATAAAAGGTTCTAACCCAAATGACTGACTCTTTATAGGGCAAATTGCTCTCAGTAAATGCAGCATATTTAGTGATTTTTACTCCTGTGACTTTAAACTGATGAGAACATCTTGATTATATTCCATTCGCGCACTGTGCATGCAGTGCATTATCTTATTTTTGTGTTTTACTAAGGGATATGTGTATTAGTCTGCATAGTTATGGGATTTCCTTAAGCAAGCCATGCGAGACCCAGGTGGACATTTTGGCCCAAAAAAGTATTTAAAACACCTCTATACACACACAATTTGATTGGCTGTATTCCTTACTCTAGAAGCTGTGTCTGTCATGAGTCTTACAGCTGGACTACATTCAGATCCAGAGTGCAGTGACAATAAATTCAGTCGACTGATGATACATTTAAATCACAATCAGGGCTTCTGTTATTGTATCACCTTCAACTTTAATCCCAGTCAAATTCATGTTGCACTTTCATGACTCTGAAATGTCTAAGTAGACAGAGAGCATAGAATACTGAAATGCATTAGTACAGATACAATACATGGAAAACACAACAGTAGAAATATCTGTTTTACTCCATCCATAGCTTCAATGTTTGAAGTCTGCAATATCCCTTTTTATTCTCTTGACATATTAGGTAGGCTGTAGGTTAGGGTCCAATATCCAGATCTGTTGCCTGGAATGAACATGTCCTCAGATCTAAGATGTAACCACTATGACCTTTGCTTCCTTGGATCCTTTGAGTCAGCAAAATAAATCATATCACTAACAATCAGGTCAAAAACTCTTGATCAGAATCAGAATTAAACAAATTCTGTCATGGCTGATCCCTTGAGCTCTAGAAGTTACTCTTGTCCTTTACACATATTCCAGTATATTCCCATGACCTAGTTGGGTTCACTAGGAGTATTTGTACATGATGATGATGACGATAATTAGGACAATCATAAAGAATCCTGAAATCAACTGAAGCAGGTCAGGTCACTTGGCAGAGGTCAGTCTATTCCTTATTTGGCTGCCTGGTCTCAGTGAACCTGATGCACTTTGTTTGAGTTGTACAGTAGCATGAGGGGATTCTGAGCAGAGGAAAACTAAAGCAGACACATACTCCCCTTTTCCTTGCTTGCATTGCCGAGACAGGAAATCCTCCTTTTGATTGCAAAATGATGGAGCAAGATTGGAACAATCACTCCACCTTTGCCTCTGTCTGAAATCTGCCATTGCATGGGCAGACTAACAGACTGACATACACAAGCATTCACAGTCACACCTCTAGACAGGAGTGCTTCAGAATCAAGTGCAGAACTCTGGATGTTATAATTCATTTCACATTTATATTTAGGCCTGCAGAATTTCAAGTTTTCTTAAATAACTTTGGCTAAGCTGAAGAAATTTGATTAGTTCTGACATGGTCCAACCCTCTGGTCAGTCAGGATGACCCAAGCAGCATTAAAGCAGTCTCCATGTCATCTGCATTAGTTCAAGCATGTGATCTGTGTCTGCAGCTGGTCCAAATGTCACTCACTGAACACGTCTAAACCATCTTATTTCACAATTTAACCCATAAACACCCAAACATCTGCTGTCGACTAAAAGTGTGTACTGATCTAACTTCTTGATCCACTAATTATATCAATACATATAAATAATTGGTGTAAAATGCAATTTGTCATATTTTCGTGGTCATTAGATATGACCCATTTGGATGTTCAGAGACTGTAGTTACCGTAGAAACACTGTCATCTACTACAACATCGATTCACCAGTAAAACCCATGGAGTTTGTTCAGTGACAATGGATGGACACACTGAGTTTATGCTATATTTTACAGAAAACTTCACTTTTATTCATTTTTTTCTGTTTTGATATAACTTTGGATTCATTCTGAGCTATATATCTACATGATCAATCAATTAAAAATAGGAAAATAGGTGCTTTTCACTAGGAAAAATGCTAAATTCAGAGGAAAATATTACAACAAATGGTGATAGATTATTTAGGAAAGATTAAATGCAGAGAAAAATTCGTTTGAAAAGTGCCACAAAAGTCACACCCGGTCTTTATGGATTAAAGGTATATATTTAGGATTTTTCATAATTATAGTCAGTTACAATATTGCTTTAGAGTATCTAGTTATATATGACTATTTTCCTTCCAGTATAAAATCATCATTTTATCTGACACACAAGTTTTTGTTGCTTTCTGTTATTATTAGGGTTCCGTATATAATTAAATATCTTTACAACACATTCAGGTTTGCCAACTTTGTATTTATTCCAATGATAATCACTAGCTTCTGAATAATTTTGTCATTGTTGTTCAGTATGGCTGTTCATTGATGTGGTGTTTTCAGAGCTGATGACAAAACAGAAGATTAATAATAAATCTAGATAAGTAAATTATATTTTGAAATGGCAGCAATATTTTAGAGTAAATCCAACACAAAACATACAACAAAGCCAATTTTCACTTTGGGGTTGCTTATAAATACTAATTTTAGATAATAAATAGATGCATATTTTAAACTATTATTTGCATTGTTTAACCAATCAGAATAATTGATGGGCTTGAGAAGTGCAATAGCATATTTTTATATTTGACAGCGCTGAATATCAGATCCCATTATGTGTCAAGTTCATTAGTCAGAATAGTTGTGTTAGATTAGTATAAAACTATTACATTTACAGTGTCAGGGCTTGTTAGTGAAAAGATTAAACCCTCCTTCAGGGCAAGAAGCATTACAATATATAAACATGTGTGATACCTATTCATAACTTAGTGTTTCGTGATTTTTAGTGATGTATTTCATGAATTTCCATTAAACTAGATGAGACAGTAATACCTTGTAATACTGTATTCTTCCCCTAATGGCCACCCTCAGTGGACAGAACTCAAAGTGAAGTGTTCACACAGTATTCACTAATAAACACATGAACGCCTTTGACATGTGGTTTGAATTAATTGGCCTCCCAGCACATGTAAGAACCATTAAATATAATCATTGTGGTCCTGCAGCCTCTTTCCCTCTATTGTGATGTGTTGTTAGTGATATAAACCAGGTTTTCCCCCCAAAAAATATAACTTTGTAATTTTGGCTTTAGCTCACTCGTCCCGTTGGATTTAGCTGTTAGTCGTCCCAGAACAACTGGAGTAATTTTTTTCTTTCCCTCTTTCCTTTATTTCTGTTGTTGTTCCTTGCACACATGAGGCCATCATGTCTGGGATCCAGAACGACCATCTCAGGAGTTGCTCTGGGTTTCAGCCAGAAATCATGCGAGGAAAAGGAGGCTAGGGGGTGTAGGTGGGGGTTAAGGGTGTTCGCAGAACTGCAGCTTTCTGTAAGAAGGTTTCCAAGTCCAATACCTCATCAGAATGAAAACAATTGGAATTTTCTCCTAATCAAGCCTATAGAGTTTTTTTTTTTTCAGTCATGCTCTGGTGCTGGCTGAAGCTGTTGTACTCACATTTTACTCTGTGTCCCTTCACTACTTTGACCTAGGGCAGATGTTTACACCAAGGACAAACTTCAGTTTTTCTGTCTGGGTCACAGATGATGAATGTGTTCGATTATGTTTGTTTAAGACATGGGGTCATTGTCTAGCATTAGAATTTAAAACTAACTATTGTCACAAGTGGTCATGAATAGACAGTGATGTCTTGCATTTCTTTGTTATGTGTTTCAGGTGTGTATATACCACCTGGAGCTGGGATTGGGCCAGTCGGAGCTGGCCCAGGAACTGGATTATTTCCAGGTAACATAGAGTCCAATATTTGTCTTAACAATTTAAACTAAAATAATACAGAGCACCACAACACAACACAACACAACACGCAAAGTCTGTTCATAATTAGCAGATGTACTGCAGTTACCATTAGAGGCTTGAAGTCTTAATGAAAACAAAACAAATTAAAGAAAAAAAATCAGCATATGATCATGAACAAAAACAGAATATGATTGAAAAACATAACTTAGTCCTTAATAAACTTGAAAAATGTGTTTTAGTTGTGTGATTAGTTAATGTGTGCCAAAGGCACATGATATCAGTGTGGTCCAAATAATCTGAAACATATTGCTCATAGACAAAGTGAAATGAGTATGTTTTATTGTTTTTCATGCACATGATACTAAGTCACATTAATGTCCCAATATTTGTTTAAAAAACATCCAAAACATTGCTCATTTTTAATTGGCATTAGTGTAAAATATTGAATATTGAGAAAAATATTTTATTTATTGTATCAAACTGCCCTGGCCATCTCTTATATTCAACCATTTTTCCATTATTATTATTTATTTATGTTGGATTCAGTCTTGACAGTGTCAGTTCGATCGTTTACCATCTGGCAAATATAATATAATGTAACGTGTCCTGTCAGGAATGACAAAGGGGGTTCATGTTCATGGGTTCATCCTGTGTAGAGTGTCATAATGGATTACAGCCAGCACAACAACTCAGATGCCTCACAATATCCCATCATAAAGATTAACAAATGGGCACAGGGCTGTACAGAACACTTTAGATACTTTTAAAAGTTCAGTCTGACCTCCTCCGTTTCAGACAATCTTGAACTTTCCTTTGGCTTCTACTGACATTACACAGCCAGTGTCACACACATCATTGTGTGTTTTCATTCTTGTTCTAAAACTTGGTCACTACACCTTCCCAGTGATCACGCACACTATGAAAGATAACAAGTGATAATTGGTGTGGGAGTAACGTTTGGCCTTAATAATACCTCAGCCACAACACAGCAAGAATTGACGATTCCTTCCTAATCTAATACTATAACCATTGTAAAATACAAAAGTTTTATGCTGGCTGAAGATGATTGTTATGTACAAAGATTCACTTACAAACAACTGACATTCCTCTGTCTACTTTAACTTAAATGAACATTTAATCACATAACGCTCACATTTATTCACTTTGGGATTTCTCAGCAAGAACCTACATTGCATTCATGTCTAAATAGGTACAATTAAAAAATATATATATATATATATATATATATATATATATGAACATACAGTATTTTATCTACTGCCTACTGCCTCCCTACAACACCACATGTCTATTATATGTGTATTTAATTAATACTGGTGTCGTGAGAAAATGCTAGAGAAGTCATCTGGTAGGGCGGCACGGTGGTGCAGTGGTTAGCACTCGTGCCTCACAGCAAGAAGGTCGTGGGTTCAAGTCCAGCACCA
>JAPTYR010000006.1:23549391-23562357 GCA_029814505.1 Siphamia roseigaster | reverse complement strand
ACCACCAGAGGGAGAATGTGAGAGTGAATGAATAATGGATCAATAATGTGAAGTGCTTTGGGTGCCTTGAAAAGTGCAATAGAAATCTAATCCATCATTATTATTATTATTATCCCCAGCCCTGCTTTTTCTAAACTGGAAGAGTGGCTGGAGAACCTGAAGATGCACTTGGACATCGGTCTGCCCCTGGTATCTGAACTGGACCAGATGCACAAGGCCTTCTGGGAGAACCACAACGTCACCCGGTCTGAAAACGGCCTGCACACCCATCCTGAGCAGCCGGAGTAGGACGGGACAGGAGGGATACGAAGTTACGAGTTAACCCCACATCGGTGGAACACAAAACCATTGTCTGGTCATCTGTGGCAGTGCCTGTGGTTACCGCTGCAGTGGCTGGAGTCGCTTTGTTAAAGTGGGGAGTTAAGACTCCTCCATGATTGAAGCAGTTGCTGTTGGTGTAAGCTGGCTCAGGCTTAACGATTAGACTCAGGGGGAAAAATGTGGATCTTAAAAGCCACCTGTGCGAGATGCACACACATTTTAAGTCAAATCCAGAGACATTCACTACGATAACTTGATTCTGCTGCATCCGAAGCTAAAGTGGAACATGTCATATGCAATCAAACCCAAGTTTCCAAACATGACCCAGCTCTTCAATCGTATAGTTAGTATTTTTTCCATCACTCAATCCATTCAAGAATCTTTACTGTAATATTGTAATGTATATATTCATGTGGATACAACAGTCCAGAAAACAAAACATATAGAGGAAGTGTATAGTCTTCTCACTTTGGGCTTCTTCAAGGTACATTGTGCAGTATATGTTCCTGTGTGTGAGTTTGCTTTGGGTTGATTTTTGCATTTGGTTTGGTTATGGAATCTGAACTGATGAAAAATGAAAAGCAGAGAGGCTCCTTTGACACCGACGACACAAAGGTTTACATAAACAGTCGCTTGTACGAGTCATACAGAACCTTTGTAGCTTTAAATAGCTCTTTGAAGAGTGCATGGCTGTAAATAACGCTGTCAGGTCAAATCCTGGTCTAACACGTACCTGTGACCTTTTCTGGTCTTTATCTGTTAGACTGATGTATGCGTGTGATGCGCAGCCTCTCACCTTCTTTTTTGTAGCTTTGACGTAACTAAGGAACAAATCTTTGGCCATAATTTGGTACATTATCTCCAGATTTAAAGAGCTGTGAGTGCATCTCATTCATACTGGTGGAGCACCTCATGTGTTCAGTTTTGATGTACATAGCCAGAAACATTGTAAATGTTTTAAATATTATAAATGTACAGACATATTTTATATACGTATGCTACATTGCCATATTTTTATTGGCTGACCACTTCAAATTAAGGAGAGTAAAAATTTGGTTAAAAGGGCAGAGATGAAAGTGTTATCCTTTTATTTTTATTTTTTTCTTTACTCACAGCGCATGTGACATTGCTTACCTTCATTTCATGTTACATTACGTCATTTCCTGCATTTTTAAGTATAAATCTGATCCTCTTGTAGCCATAGATCTGTGCTGGGAAAAGAAATCATATTACTGATCACATGAAATAGCTGGACGGCACTGCTGCCCTCTCCAACACCAGTCCGAACTTTAACGTACTTTCAGCGATGAGAGTTTTGAGGGCAATCAACCTTTAATTATTCAGTCGTCTCATGTATGTACTGTAGTTCAGGTTTCAGGTACTGCCTCATTTTGTCCACATTTCTGTCTCTCCTCCTGTGGATGACCCACTGTTTGTTTACATGTAAATGCTCGCTGTAAATATCCCTGTGCATATGTGTCTGTCCTAACACCTGTTCGTATGCATCGCAAAAATATCGCACTCCTCAGAAATAACCACTTACACTGTCAGATTTCTCTCTTGCACCTTCTAACATAATTTTTCCATCTCTAACCTTGAAAAAGAAAATGCTTTTTAAAATTTCCAGCTGTTGTTTTCACGAGCTGCATGACGTTCTAGCTAGGTCTGTTCAGCTTCTACACTGAGCTATTTTTGTCTCTAAATATTGTGACTTTAAATACAAAGAAATGAAGGACAAAAAAAAAGTCAACAGGCTTAAAAAAAGGAAAAAAGGAGGAAAATGACACAGCATTTCTTTTTTTTTTTATATGTAACCACTGAAATCTTTTTGTATAGATTTGAGTACTTTAATTTGCACTATATTACCAAACGGCTGGTTGAAGCCATGTTTGTAGAGTTCTTCTCTTGGGCTACTTGTGATAAGGAAATAAATATACTGGTTCAGGTTGTTGTTATATGAATGCAAGACACTGATAGAGCCTTTCAACTGTAAAAAAAATGGGTTCTGGGAAATGTATCCTCTTGGTAGAAAAATGCTCATAATCATCACCACTAACCTTGGAGTTTGGATACTTACAGAAGGATGGATCACATTATAATTAAAAAAAAAAAACACTAAAATGCATTATTTTAAAGACTTCAAGAGTTCTTCATGTCCTATTCAGTAGCTCCAGAGAATGATGGTTTGTCAGTATTTGCTACCAAGAGGATGTGAAGTCCCGGCTCTGCCTGCTGCCTACAGACTGGTCCTTTGTGAATGATGTTCTGTGTTGTTCCATGTATGATGCCCACAGAGGCTGCAACCACTGATGGTCCTTTCAACAGCCGAGCACTAAACTGGTCTGTCTCACCTCTCACCTCCTCATCGTACTCTTTTGGCTCAGGGCCGTAACTTTCTGGAAATGTGTCGCAATTTCCGCTACCTTCAGCAGCTTACTAGAAAAACCGTATTCAGTAGTAACAGTGAGACTCAAAACAGCATGCAAACTTCTGTCAATATATAGGCTGATAACACAAAATGATGCTTCTGTAAAGTGTGCCCCTCCTGGTTGATGTGTTGTCCGTGGGCATGTGCTGTACATATTTCTGTCTCCATTCCTGTCTGAGCCATGTGGAGCATGTTAGATGTGTCTGTGAGGATGTGTTGATGATCTCTGAGAATGTTACCACAGTACTTCTTTGCAAAGGATCGTTACCTCTGAACAATGCTGTGCCTTTGTTGTAAGCTAGCCTTGCCAACGACTCGAAAACGTGAACTGATTTCCTTTTTTTATGTATCATAAGTGCAAGCCTGATTCAAGTGGATTGAATTTGCTGATACTTTGTTGTATGAGATTTCATCTTGTTCTGTATCATATTTATATTTTCCAGATCTCCATTGTCAGTTTTGATATTTTAAAATTATATTTCTTTTTTTTTTTTGTCTTATTTAATTTTTTTACACAAGCTGTGAAAACAATACTGCACTTTAATCCTGAACATTTAGAATCTGAGGAGGCGACTGTTTTTTTTTTTTTCTTTTGTCACAGCTAAAAATAAAACTGTTGCTCCTTAAACAAAACAGAGCCTCTAAAGTGTGTTCATTACTGCTAATATCTCTTCTCTCTCAGTTGTGCGTCAAAGAATGTTATTGCTAAGTAACAAGTTATATGATTATTAACTTTTGTTTATATTGGTGTCACTGAAACACATAGAGATGTAATTTGGACAACTACACTAACAGAAAAAGTCAGCTTTACTTCAACTGTAAACCTGTATTATCTTCCCGAGACCCAATAATTAAACATTTTTCACATTTTACATTAAATAATTGCCTTAATTGGAAACGGCATGATGCAACTGTTATTTCAGATACATTTTTTATTCAATGTCCTTTTCTGTTTTTTTTTGTTCTTTTTATGTATAAAAGCTGTTAAACTGTCCACTACAGAGGACCAAATACATTACTTGGTCTCAGGAGGATATACCAAAATATGGATTAGTGTTTCCTTACACTTATTAACAGCCACCAGATGTCACTGTCCTTCTCTGTTGTCAATGGTATAGTCAAAACATGGCAAAATGCCAAACTTAAGGGCTGTTGAAAATAATTGCTGCCTCTGTTAATGATATTTAATGTAGTAGAAAGGTCTATAGCACACAGTAATGCAGATTCAAAAGGGTAACTTAAAGAGGTCATTTTTTTTTTCATTTTGTTATAGGGGAGAGGGGTATGGATGTGACACTTTGCTTCAGCACCAGTAAGTCACTTGTTTGATGTTGAGCTCTTAAATTTTGACTCACATTTGTTAAACTTTTACAAGCAAATCACAGACCTTGTGAGTTAATTTCAAGCACATGGTGTTTCTTTGTTACAACCAACCCAATTAGTGGCGTATGTAACAGTTAAGTCATAGATGCAAAGAGTCCATACTATGGGATAAAGCTCGAAAATAAAATAAATTAGTCAGATTAAAGAAAATGTGTCTGCTTGAAAAACCTTTCTCAACAGTAAGCAAAATCTAAATTTGCAGCAATAAAGAATACACAGCGAAAACTAACATTTAAATGATATTGATAGTTAATGAGATTGTAACATGAGCCAGAATTTTAGTGGGAATGGAAATTTTGAATGTTTTATTTTTTATTGACAAAATATGTGCTGTTATAAAATGGAAGATGAAGAAGTTCTGTGTTTCAATCCACCCATCACTCAGCATCTAGTTTAGCTATGTTTGAAAAAGGTAAACAGTGAACCATACAATGTTTTACAGCCTTGAAATGCACCATTTCAGATAAGGGAGGGAGATACTCATATGTATATTGTGTTCTGGTCTGGCAAAACTACATCTATCCCAGCTTCATTAATGCTTGTTCTGTAGTAGGTCTGGAACAAACCACTATTGTTTTGGAACAGGGGTACCTGGGTTGTTGGGTTAGTTCTTCAGTGGCTCTCAGGAAAAGAGGCAGAGACATTGTAGTGTCCAAATATTCAGGTGATTTAAAAAGCTTTATTTAATAAGGAAATCATTAAAATTGTCTTTAGTACATATTGCAGCTAAGACAGACAGAAGCACATATGTCGTAAACTCATGATGATTTTTTTTCTGTACATTTAACCTTTCCCAAGTGGTTGATCACCATTTATTACATTATTATGCTCTGCATTTTTCATTTTTCAGTGAAAATCAGGTATGATCTTATATTTCAGTCATTTATCATGTAGATATTAATAAAAGCTCAGAGTAAATTCAAAGGTTATTTTACCAGAACAAAGAAAACTGAACAAAATGTAACATTTTCAGCAAATATATATACTTAACTGAATGTATAAAGATGTATAATACATGTGATTTGTATCTGGTAGATTTATGTTGCACAAAATGTACATGTTCACTATTGACACTACAAGACTAAATCTGTAAACATCACATGTCAAAATTTGTATTTTTAGGGTATACCTGCAGACTGTAGGTACAATGTTGTTACATAGGTATACAGGCAGAGGGAGGAAGGAGAATGCCATCCGGCTGTTGCATGAAATATTTACCTTTCATGTTATATCCATCAGGGGGGCCTTAAGAGGGAGAAAAGTGTTGGCGCTTCTAAGGCTCATAACAAATTCCCTGGAGAATAACAGACTATATTTTTCCTTAAAATAAATACTGGGAAAAAATACTTTTTATTCTCATGGCACTAATAATCATTAGTTTGCTTTGTCTTTGGAATTTTTTAAAATAATAAAATCCAGTGGACCCCCCCCCCCCCTTTATTTTATGAAGTGGTTTGTCCAAGTGCCAGGAGTCATGAATGATGTTAGTACACATACTGTACTTCAATTCAAAAAGTATAATATTGTATTTGTATATCAATGTAAAAGAAGAAAAGAAAAGAAAAGAAAAGAAAAGAAAAGAAAAGAAAAGAAAAGAAAAGAAAAGAAAAGAAAAGAAAAGAAAAGGGGGGAAAGCCCAAACTGTTACAACTTAAAATATTACATTTAAAACAGCTCAGTTGAGAATCAAAAAATCTATTGTAAGCAAAATATTGACCCATTCCCGCATATTGTTATATTTTTAGGGGGTTACATTGAAGTGTTGGAGCCCAAAGTTGCACTTTTTTCATCGGCCCCCTGCCCAGTGGAGTACATTCCACATGTCATGTAGCTAATAATCATCTTTCTGAGGTTGAGTGTCTTCCAGGTTATGATTGTGTGACGCAGCAGTGAATCACTTTGTGTCTTTTACGTCGACCTCCCTCTTTCCAACGCAGGTGCACGTGACCCATCTCCCATCACATCCACGTGCGATTGTTTTCATTCCGCGGACTACTGCAGCCACTGGTGTCTAGTGACGTCAGACCCTGGCTGGATGCTCGAGAGGCTGGCTCTGTCAGTTTTTTGAGCGGCTCGAGCGGAGTGTCTGTGTGCGTGTGTGTGTGCGTGCGCTCCGCTGCCAAACGCACACTCACACCCACGGGGAAGGGTTTGTCCGGTCACACACGACACAGGCTATCACTTCACCGCAGTTGAGCTCAGACCGTGAGAGGAAATTAAAGGAAATACCGAGAGGAAGAGGAGGAGGACGCGTGAGTGAAAGTTTGAAGATGGAAAATTCGTCCAGCAACAACCGGTTCCGGTCCGCAATGTTTAATCACGGTGAGTGTTGTGTGTCCTCTGGGTCACTAGGTGTTGTGTGTGTTCATGTGTATCCAGGTGGACTCTCCTCAGCTGACCCACCACCAGACCTTCCTCTAAACCGGGTTTTTTTATTCATTGGGGACGCACGGAGCCGTAGCCTGCAGACACCGTTAAAACACAGCCATCTCTGTCCTCTTATGTTACCCAGGGGTCACATTTAATTCATGTTTGTCCGCGGATGGATGCGGATGATACGCATACAGAAAAATTCACAGGGTACATTTAGTTCTGCAGGACGAAAATCCCTGAAAAGGCTGGCAGTTTGAGCCCCATACGGGACGCAGCAGCAGCAGCAGGCTGTAATTCTGCAGTTATGCAAGAGTGGTACCAAGACTCGCCACACTAAACTATTTCTGGACCATGAAGATAGAGCTGCGCCGATAAACTAAGGCTGCAGCCGGATGGAGAATTCACATGAAATGCCACAACGACTCGCCCCATCACAATGTTTGTGTTTAACCTTAAAGCAGTCCTACAACAAGCAGTTTTGTTTTGTCAGGCATTCTTGCTCTTTAAAGTGGCATGGCTATAATAGAGAACTTGAACCACTTGAAAGAATCTCAGTGTCTTTTTTTTCCCTTTTCAATTATATGGACTTGCATTGCTTTTTTTAGATGCTGCCATAAGTGTTAACACCATTATCAGCTCATTTGACACTTTAACTGTTTGTGAAAACTGGTCTTTTACAGCCCCCATACCTTGTTTGACTGCAATCCTTGTCTGGCATGTGCGCACCTTTTTACATCTCATGAGCTCCCATCTGTGTAAATAACATTCTCCAGTCTTATGACGGACTAGAGGCTATAGTCACTCTGAACCTGACTTAACAGCTGATTGAGAGAGGAGATTGTGGGAGAATGGAAAGTTCAAATTGATGTGAGGTATAAAGTGCCCAGTCAGATGGCAAATGTCACATGTCTTTTTCGGTGCACATTTTACTTTAGAATGTGTCCACAAATTCATGCAAAGTTTACCAGACTTCTGAATCACTGTCCGTGATTCACTACAAATCAGTACTTCAGACTAATGAAGTAATAAGAAATGGCATGGCAGTCCAAAACACGATGCAAAAAATGTTGTCCATTTCATGTGGTAAAGATAGATGAGATAAATCAAAAGTCCTGTATATGTTAGGTTATGTTTAATGAGAAACCAAGGTTCCTCTGACAGTTATTTCTGTACAGGTTGAATCTGAAAATGAACATGTGGGACTGACATCGCACCTTTTTAATACCTTGACTTTTCGTGGAGCCACTCCAGATTTTACATCTCAGTGATATTTCTAAATGTTAGTTTTTCCCTTCCCGGCCTTTTGATGTGTGTTAGTAGTATTTGGACTCCCTGAAAAGCTGTTTGAGCACATGTCAGCCAGGTGATTTTTACATATTGTGTTGTCGCTGTCAAGGGGAACCTGTTTTCCAAAGAGCAGCTTGTATATAGAAAAGCAGCATTAGGTCAGATTCACATTGAAGATGGAATAGGTATCAGAAGGGAAATGAGGGGTGTGGATGGGTGGCACAGTCAGCAGTGGCCAACATTCCTCAGGGAAAGCCTTGTGGGGAGATGCTCCCATCCCTGCTGCTGTCTGTGGCTGTGCCGACAGCATCACTGGTGGAGGACCTCAGCATGTAGGTCAAGAGAGGAACCACAGCAAAAATTAACAAGTCAAGCGAGTAGCCATTATAGTACAGCAGTGGAATTTAATGTCCTGTGTCACTGTAATAAGATGTTTCTGCTCTAATTTTGCAGATGTTTTTTGAGGGCTGTGGTTTGCGGATGTTTAATTTATCTCTTCATTGCTCAGTCAGTCAACAGTATGCAGCAGCCATGTCATCCTACAACAGTCATTTCAATCAAAGTGCATTTTGAGAGATGTTTAAAGAGCTCCATCAACATACTGCTCATACATTATACATTGGCCATATGCAGGCGCAGCTAAAGTCCTGGCTGTCTGCTGTACGTAGCATTTCTCTTATTCCTGAAGTGGTTTTAAACGGTGGCCGAGGCTATAATGATATTTCAGCCCCTGACCTAAGCCTCTACACAGTCTCCTCTGTGAGTTTACAGGCAGTGATGGTCCAGAGTTTAAAGCAGTGAATCAATATCTGTAACATTGCCAGACATTTTCCCAGGACAGGCAGTCTAAAGAAATTTGTTTGCCTTTTAAGAACTAAACGAATCAGTAAGTGGGAACCACCATTAATAATTTGAGCCGGCATCTACTCTTGACTAATTACTCTGAAGTCCATCTGGAATGAAAATACTACCATCAGACTTGGACCAGTGTTCCAGTTTCATAACTGATCCTGCTAAACTTATGTCTTTTATAGGTTTTTATTGTGTGGAAATTATAACTTTTAAAAGACTTACTTCAGCATAGCTCTATATCGTTTCAAGCCATTCTCCTTGTTTTTATTAAGGCCAAATTTCCTGACAATGGATTTGTGCTCTACGTGCACACTATAAATCAGAAAAGCTACCTTAAGCTACTGCACTGGTTGATGCGGATCATGTAAGCATGCTCTCTTTGAACAGTAAAGCTCATGCAGCCTTTGAAGCATGAATGCTTACATACACTCTGCAACATCAGCACTCAAGATTTATTCTGTGTGAACGTAGCATTGTTACATTGCCCTAACTTTTTTGGCAAGTTTTAAGTTAGAAATGATTTGATGAGTATGCCTTTGTTCAGAAATAATCATGGGTTTGTTAAAGCGGGTCCAAACTCTCAACACCCGGGGGGAAGGCATGTAGCACAACACACTTTTGGACTACAAAAACACCAATGAATCAATGGTGTGTATCCACAGACCACAGACTGCATATACTGAATAAAGTGTGAAGCTTGTTTTTAACCCCACACAGATCAGTACAATGATATTATATTTTCTCCTTCATATAAACTCATAACTGGTGTCTTATAATCCTCAATTACATTGCAGAAAACAGTTGCAGTAAAACCACAAATCACCTGTATTTTCCATACAGTTAATGTATTAATTGCTGCACGAAAGATTTGTTTGGAATTGTTCAATCAGTTTAGTCATGGATAAACAAATTGGCAAGGATAATATCAACTTGTACATTTATATCTTCGTAGACCTCATAAACTCACCCATGTTAAAGAACCACTGTGATTTCAGCATCAGCCTTCATTGTTTTTCATTTACAACTGTGTCCAGTGGTGAAAACTGTGCTTCAAGCTTTTTAACACTTTGTCACTTTCCTTGACTCTAAAAGTTGTTTTAAGCACTCCTCATCACTTTTTCTGATGCTTTAGTCAATCAGCCTTTGGTGTTAGTTTTCTTCAACATGGGAGAAAAGGTCAAATACTCCATACAGCTCCTTTATAACGGCGTCTTATGGTCTGGTATTAATCTTCACCATGGTCTAAACATTGTCACTATCAACAGATGATCGAGCAGTCGGTATATTTTTTTAGACAGTTTTGGTTGGTATCCTAAATATTTTACCCACTCTATTCATTTTTGTAAAATTTTCTTGCTTGTCTTATTATTAAAGCATGAGACAGAACATTTCAAGGTACATTAAAGAGTAACATTTTGCAAACCACAGATAAGTATGATCACAGTTTCTCTTAAGATTTATTGCTATGTATATTTTTCAAGTCATATTAGGTTTCAGGCATGTAGAAATTACATTCTTTTGTAACTAGTTAGTGATTTTTATGGTTAGGCATAGGCATTGACAGCATTTAATGAGGTCTAGGTTTAATACTCAAAAAGATGTTGGGAGTATTTATAGTTAAATCAAACTACTATCATTTACCAACCATAATGAAAACACATTTATTGTGTACAGTTTCTTATTTCTAATATTGACTTTTTGTTTCCATTCCTTGGTGCCCGGACTCTGCTGGATGGGGATTTTAAAACATTTATCCTGCTGATCAATCCTTCTACCCTGACCAGATGATGAGGTAAGTTTTCCCTCAATCCTGCTGCTGAATCTGAAGTAGGTCAATGTGAAGGGCGATTTGGCTGTGATTATCTCACCATATGGGAACATTGTGGTTTGTTGATGTCAGTCCTTTTGCCACCGCTTTTCAAGCAAGTGTAATTTGTACTTGTACTGACAGAGAGTTTATGCATCAGTATTAAGTAAGTGGAAAATTCTAAATATGAATATTGTTTTTTTTATCTTCACACAGAACAGGACTACAGTGTTCAGTCGGAGGTTATTATATTTGAGGTGAATGCTCCAGCCTGTGCGTCGTTGTGCTTCAGGGTTTTACTTGACGCTGGAAAGGAATAGTTCTTTGATAGGTGTGTTCGGGAGGCCCAGATTTTCTTGTTCCTTGTCTTTCAAAGTGACAGCTAAGAATTGTACAGGTGTGTCCTCTATCTTTGTTTGTCTGCTACTTGTTTACATTTTACTTTTCACTGGTGGTAGTAGTTGCCGTCTCCAGAAGTAAAGAATCTAACTATCTTTTAGCAAAGTCAGCAGCTCTTTTGAAGCATATCGTAGTTCATTTATTATCTCTGTAGTAGTTGTCAGTGGCCTGTCACATCCGTGTCGAAACCAACCCCCTCACTTCTCCTCCACTTCATGTCACTGCCTATATCCCAGTCATAAGTCCTACAGCTGTGTTTGGCCTGGCTCAATGTGGATGAAAGGGGGCGTGTTTGTTTTTGAGCCCAAACAGTTCACAGACGGGTGGAGAGGAGTGGATCAGAGTGGGTGTGACAAACTCTGGTTCCTTCCTCAGCAGCATTCCAAGCCTATGTGACAAAGCTGCAGAATATGTACACTGAACACCTTGTGAGGTGACTTTCAATGGGCTAACATCTGTCCTAAGCCCGCTGGCTGATGCTGCTGGCTCTTGGCTTGGTGACGACATTTGCTTGTTACTTACGCTGGCTTCACACATGTCTGTGTATACGTACAATATGTGTTTAAATAGGCAGTTCTGTGTACATGACACCACACCCTCTTTGATATTCTTATTAGGACATACAATTTCAACAGAAAGATGGATGGCCAAAAATCATCACAGCTGAGCTGCCTGCGTTTTTACACCAGGAGTTTTACAAAAACACTCAAAAGCAACAGGAAAGACTGGTAGGAGTCATGAAATTATCCCATATCATAGTATGGACTGTGTTACTTATTGCTGTCACATGACTGTAGTGTTATTATTATGTATCTGCACTCTTATCTTATCTTACCTTATCTTATTGCTGTGTCTGAATCAGGAATATTCCACCAAATATTTATCAAGTCTTTCAAAGTTAAAGCATGAGATGAAATGTTCCCACCAAAAACATCTAAAACTGACTGTGTTATAGATGTTGAGAGAAAATCTAATTATATCAAATTGCAAACCATCTTACCAGTGGTGTCACAGTATATACTTTATCACTACTAATGTTTAGCAGTAACTTCCTTAGACTGGACCAGAGCCTTTTGTTAAGTTTTTCTTTCCATCCCATAGGTTTCTCCCAGGTCCTCCAGTTTCCCTCAACATTAAAAATAGGTACATGTGGTTGGTGCCCCTGACCACAGTACTGATGAAGATCTGGAGTTGGTCCCTGAACGCCTTAAATGGCAGTTGACTGCTCCTAATGTGTGTAATGTGGTTATGCTAGTGGTAGGTATTATGCGTGCAATTGCCATACAAATTCCCCAGCTAAAATGAGTTACCTTGACTTTAATAATGTGAATATTTAACAATAAAACTTAACGTTATCCCATCTGTAAACATGATTCTAACCTGATTCATACTAGGCCACTCTTCTGTCAGCCCACTTTAGTTTAGGAGAGCATCAAATCCTCTTTTTCTGCTATTGTTTAAAATGGGAGACCCTGTGCATCAGAAATGACACGCTGCAGTTCTAAAATGCTTAATATCAATGCATTCGCATGGCTGGTATCAACTTGACCCAGTTTGACTCGGAATAGCCTGTCTCGGTTTAGCCTGTGTGTTACATTTCCACTGCAGGCGTAGTACTACTTTTGCATGGCTGGTTGTCAAAGCAGCACAGTGTGAATTATTATGACATTGGCTTCACTGCAACTCCAGCTATGAACGCTGCAACAGTGGAGGAGGATGAAATCTAAACATCTAACTTATAACTTCCAAAATAAAGATTATAGTTTAAACTTCAAATCTGTGGTCAATCAAGGTAAAAGCAAATCCAACATTTCCTGCAATGTTTGTGAACATTTCCTGCTTGTTAGGCATGGTGTTCCTTGTCGCAGTATGATGGCAGATATGCCTATTAATGATGATTTTGGATCGATCAGTCTGTGATTTGCATGATTTTATTTGATTTTTTTACCTCTGCCAAGGAGGTTATGTTTTTGCCGGCGTTTATCTCTGTCTGTCTGTTTGTTTGTTTGTTTGTTTGTTTTTGTACAAAATAACTCAAAGTTATGGACGATGAAATTTTCAGGATAGCTTGGGAATGATACAAAGACCAATCGATTAGATTTTGGTGAGATCCGGA